>CM076575.1:2050709775-2051126973 GCA_034641835.2 Pinus albicaulis
CTTCACAAAATAGGGTGGTGTTGAACTCTTTCAATCATATTGCAAAAATCAAGGCAACCAACATGTTGAAAGCAACAGACTATCATTGCTGAAGCCATCAATTCTCTGGTGTTGGTGGGTTCAAGCCTTGGTGGGTCTTTATACTTGATGAATTTGATGTTTTGGGCCTTGGGACCCACTTTCTCTTTTCTTCTCTTTCACTTTACACTTTGAAACTATACCTTTTCTCTTTTTGAATTCATTATTTACACATTCATCATTTGATGATTGAGAACTCTTTACATTTTGACTTTTGATGCTTTGTTGGCATGTGGAACTCTAAGTTGGCAGCTTGGGAACCAAGAACTTATTACAAATTGAGTGACATGAAATTACATAATGGAAAATAAAAATTACATTTTGAAATAAAAATTACATCTTGGAATAAGAATTACTCCCGAGTCCTTACAAATCATCTTTACATGGTAAAGAGAGGTTATTCGATCACTTTATCACTTGTTGCTCTTATGCAATGGAAATGGTTTATTATTGGACCTTAAAAAACCCTAAAAACCTAATGAAACCTTGAAAAACCCTAAAGACCTAATGAGAGCCTTGACTGAATGAAATTTATGGTGACATGACTAAGCAAGTGATAAAAACTCATGAATGATGGTCATTCAGAAAATTTTGAAAATGGGCCAGCAAGTAACGGAAATTTAGGAAAAAGTGAAATTTTTTATTTTAGGGCTTACATCAGTGAGTAAATTTTGGAATGATGACCTAGTGGAATGACAAAATTTTCTGAATGAGACCCTAAAATAATATGAAAAGAGGATTTTGTTTTCATTGATGGCAAGATGCAAATACTGACACTAATAGAGCTGAAGAGATAAGTTGTATCTTGTTGTTTTGTTTTATATGCAAATGTATTTTTCTTTAACTTGAAAGATAAATAAATTTGAAGAGCTCTCTAACAGCTTTTCCCCGGAGAAGATTGAAGGGGTTTTGCCTGGGTCTAAGTTGACCAAAAATCAATGTCTATTTTTTATGTGTTGCGGGTCTGTTTATGTCCATATTTATTTTCAGCATGTGTTGACAGTCCCATGTGTTTTAATCTGAAAATTTCATTTCCGGAATTTTATATGTTGAATGTAAGTTTATGGGAAAGGGCATTTAACTGAATGGGAGTGATAAGGTGAAAATAAAACTAAGTTGGGATTGCAGGAAACTTTTTAGTCATCAAATTTCAACAACATTTATATTTCTATATATGCATATGATTTTGATGTTGAATGGATATCTATTTGATGGACTTCTATTTTCTTTGATGCAAGATTCTGGGGTTCTCAAGTTACTTCATGGAGCAACGTGTCCCCAGATGGACCCAGATGATGCACTCAAGTTGTCAAAGTTCCAGGGAAGCGGATGTGCCTATCTTTTTTCAAAAAAGATCGGATCACCTATCAACAATTTGTGTGTCATGGTCATCCCATTCTGCAAGTTATATTATTGTAAATGATCCGAGTAAAACCTTGAGTCTATGTAACAACCTTGGTAAGCTTATGATTTTGGTGACGAATTTCATCCTATGAGGTTTTTTAACCTTGTTGATTACTTGTGTTTCTAAACACAGCCAATCATAAGAGTTTTTTCCCTCCAGCTTAAACCCCCGCAGACAAGGTGAAATTTATTGTCGAATTATTAGGTGAGTCCTAGTGTTTTTAATCGAGTCTGATGTTAAAGTAGTTTGGGAATAATTTAAGCTAGTTGGCTTAATTATTTTATAAAAAAATCACTTGGTTTATTAGATCATATTGTGTTACAGATGGCTTATGTGTCTTGAGGGTCTAAGCCTAATGTGTATTCCCTCTTTGAGTCTTATAAACATAAAATCTTATGTATTAGAGGGTTGGAAAAATATTAAATCCCCGCATGTGTAAATTAATTATTTTTTCTGGAAAAATAAAATTAAATCCTAAAACAGAAAACTAATTAATTAGAGTCACATTTAAATTGTCTTAGGAAAATAAATTCTCCAAATGGAAAAATTCGTGGATCTTAAAAGAGTCAATTTTTAAAGGTCCTCCACCAAGTGAATATTGTATATTTCAAGAAAAATTGGACCATTGATCCTTGGTGGTTAAGTCAAAGTCAATTTGTTTAGTAAATTAGCTCAAAATAATTAATTTTGAGCTAATTAATGTGGAGTTAACTGATAAATTCAAAAATTCCTGAAAAATAAAAAATCAAGGGCCAAGATTAAAAGATCTTGAACTGTTTGTCAACGACCAAAATTATTTTTGCAAGGATAAAAGAAACTAACCATTATTTTTCCATTTGGAGGATTTATCTATAAATGAGAGAGTCATTTGAGTCTCTAGTCATCTTGATCTCTGGCTAGAATTGCTCCTGAAGCATTTTGCAAATTATTGTCCCGCTGGGAACTATTTTTTCTACTATAATAAAAGACTTTGGCGTGCAACTCAAGGTGTTCTTGTACGTTGATCTGTGGTATGTATTGACTACGGGCTTCCTATGTGGTGTTTTACTTGATATATTTTGAGATAATAAACAGTGTTTGCAGGTACTCAATCTTTGGTCTCCAAGTTCACAGACTGTGGGCAATGATCATCTTGCTTGGGTTCCTAGTTTTTATATGGTGGATTCTGGGGTATAAATTTATGTAGTTGTTCTATGCTTGATGCAACTTTACTTTTTCTCCCAATATCAAACAGCAAACACATAAACAATAAAGTAAAATGTTGATAGAACATACCAGTAGATCGACAAAAGACAAGCCAGAAATATATAAGTGTGTTGGTGCGTTACGGCGGTCAACAAGATGCTTCAACCAGCAACGTCTCAATATGGTCAGCGAACCAACAATGTCACACAACCCTCTAGGATAGCCAAACGGTCAACTCAAAAGTCAACCCAAAAGTCAACGTTGTCAGTCAACAGTCAACGCAAACATCAGCAATAGCTAGGTCAATGCTGAAAAGTCAAAGTCAACGTTTTGCCTCGAGAATTGTGCCAAAAAATGTGGATTAGGAAAATCAAACTTTTGGGAGAGTTTCAGGTTGATTTGACCTGACATTAACCAAAGTCAACACTAGTCAAAGTTTGTTGCAGAAACCCTAGACCGAAATCAGAAATGTGTTGCTGCTGGAATTTTCCCATGTGTGGAGAGAAGAGCCACCAAGGTCATCGAACCAATGAGATGAGGAGAGAGAAATGTGTGAGGATGAGATGAGTGAAAGTGTCCTCCAACGTTGACAAATATATATCCATCAGTGAGGGTGTGTGACACAACTGCTGGGGCACAAAACATTAAGGCCGACCTGCACATATCTTGAATAAATTCCAAATAATTATTCTGCTCATCGAATCAAGATGATCTTTAGATCGATCTTGCTCCTCTCCAAAAGAGGAACCCAATTAAAATATTAGTATCTTCATCTGAGCATCACAACATAGAGTTTCAACCTACTTGTCCAAAATTAACACTCCCTCTCAACTAGGGCGAACTCCATCCACCTGTGTAGTCCAAACATCGTGTGTCATCCCACCATAACTTGCTTTGTTGGCTTCTTTATTTCAAAACAAAAGTGGGTCAGTCACAAAGACATCATTCCCAGCTGACAAATTCAGCCCAGAGGTCTGAAACCTCTATAGGACTCACAAAGAGTCTCATACCAACCCAAAGTTGTTTTATCTGACCCGAACTCAGTAGGAGGTCTGAAACTTCACTACACTTGATCCCAGATCAAGTGGTTGGACCGTGTCATCCTAGATAGAGAGTACGGAAATCTCTGATGCATCCATCAGTCTTTGCTACTAGTCTCCAGTTTTTCCCACCTCACTGGGCCAAATGAGAGGTACTTCCCATGAGTCCGGAACGCAAATGGGTAGGATGCATACGTGGCACAGATAATGAGAGGTGAACCAACTCAATCATCACAATGGTGGGGCAGAAGCACACCAACAAAGTTTGGCAAGCCTAGCCCTTTGGTCGCTTATAGCTCCAAGAAGCTATCCCCAAAGCCCCCCAGAGCTCCAAGAGCTCATTGTCCAATAGGACCCTCCGAATAGGGTCGTTCCACGATTCCAAGATTCTCACGGAAGGTTAGGAACATGACCTTCCCCAAGGGCATTGTGAGAATATCCGCGACCTGCTCATCAGTTCCTCTATGATCGAGCCTTACGGCGCCTCGCTGTACCATATCCTGGATAAAGTGGTACCAACCATCGACATGCTTGGATCGATCGTGGAACCCAGGATTCTATGACAAACGAATCCCCCTCTAGTTATCGCAAAGGATAACAGTGGCATCTAGCACATGCTCGAACAGCTCACTAAAGAGCTTTCGCAACCAAGTGACTTCACAACGAGCCATACATGCTGCAATGTATTCGGCCTCAGGGGTGCTCAAGGCTACCGACTTTCATTTCCCGCCCGAAGTAGATCTATGTGTGAAGTAGCATCCAGTTGTGCTCTTGCGATCCACCACACTTCCAGCCCAATCGGCATCAGTAATCCAAGGAGTGTCATGCTCTCGACAGTGTATCTCAGCCCATAGTCTATCGTGCGGCATGCCACAGAGATATCTCAAGAATTTCTTGGCACTAACCCAGTGAATGTTATGATCAACCATGTGTTGACTCAAAGTGTTCACTGCACAACATACGCCAGACGGGTGTTCACTAAGAACATCAAGGCCCCTACGATTTGACGATACTCAGTAGGATTTGCTATCACGGGCCTAGCAGCACTGCGACTCAACTTCTTAAAGTTGAGCTCCATCGATGTCGACACGGACTTACAGTCCACCATACCAAAACTTTCCAAAAGCCTCACATTGTATTTTCCCCAAGAAAGGAAAATCTCGCCAGGTCTCTGCCAGACCTCCAGGCCTAGGAAGTAATGCATCAGTCCTAGGTCCTTCATCTCGAACTCAACAGCGAGCTCCCTCTTGCACTGATGAATGAGAGGGTAAGCACCTGTCAGGAAGAGGTCGTCGACATACAACACCAGAATGAGAGGCTTTTCTCTATGAACCTTGAAGTAAAGGTTAGGATAAGCATTACTATGAGTGAAGCCCAACTTCATCAGGTAGCTATATATCCTCTCGTACCAAGCTCTGGGTGCTTGCTTCAACCCATAGAGGGCTTTCTTCAACCTGCAGACATGGGTGTCCCAATCTTGGACTTCGAACCCCAGAGGTTGCTCCACATACACCTCTTCCTTTATCGCACCATGCAGAAATGCGGTCTTCACATCCATCTGATGAAGACTCCATCCTTGTGTAGCAGCAAGGGCTATGATAGATCGGATGGTGATATATTGGGCCACAGGTGCAAATATATCATCATAGTTTATGCCTTCCTTTTGAGAGAAGCCACGGGCAACGAATCTTGCCTTGAACTTTTCAACACTTTCATCAGATCCATGCTTGATCTTGTAGAGCCATTTCGAGGTGACAATTGCTTTGTCCTCCGGCCTTGGAACCACATCCCAGACATCATTCTTCAATATGGACTCATATTCTTCATGCATAGCATCCTTCCAGACTTGATGCTTTATGGCTTCCTCAAAACATCCAGGCTCAGATTGTACAATAGCACTCATCCCTGCTAGATACCCTTGGTATCTATTCGGCTTCTTGCTTTCACAGAATGTCACACTTGGGGCCATATGTCCCTCAGCATCGTCGAGAGTGTCCCTAAGGCATGATGGTCTCTTCCCCAATGAAGGAGGTGGATCAATCAGGTCCATCGGTCCTTCAGCATCGAGCATCGTCTCATCCTTTGGTTCTTCTTGATTTCCAGGCCTTGCTTCATGATCTTCCTCAGATCTCGAAAGATTGACTACTTTCCTCAGGGAAGCATCTTCGTCAAAGGTGACATCGTGGCATATCTCCACTTCCCTTTGGCCAGGCACATATACTCTAAAGGCCTTCGAAGTTTCGTTTTAGCCCACAAACATTCCCTTCTTCCCAAAAGCATCCAGCTTGCTCCTCTTTTCTTTCGGCACATGAAAATAAACAGGACATCCGAAAAACTCTAAAATGTTAGATGTCAGGTTTCTTACCAGAGAAAACCTCTTCGAGAGTTTTGGAGTCTAGAGCGGAATGCGGGCATCGGTTTTGTATGTACCCTGCAGTGTTCGCAGCTTCTCCCCACAGAAACTTCGGTAGACCCTGGTCACATAGCATGGCACGGGAAGCTTCCATAATGGTTCTATTCTTCTATTCAGCAACGCCATTCTGCTCAAGAGTACAGACAGTTGTGCTCTCCCTCTTGATGCCAGCTTCTCTGCAAAAGTTCTTGAACTCGAACGCCTTATATTCAGTGTCATTATCGGTTTGTTGAATAGTATCACATGTCATCGCTCCCAATGGACTTCCTCCAACCTGGTAGAGTGTATCAACTCTAAACCCAATCATGATAGCTTCCTTGAAACTCTTCTTCCAGATACACACCTTCCCATCAATGAATGCCACATTGAAATCTTTGTCTTCCATGGTCGATATAGACACAAGGTTCTTCTTCAAATCAGGTACATAGAGTACACCCTGCAAGCGGAGGACTTGACCTTGAGACAAGTGGAGGGTCACAATCCCTGTCCCTTTCACGGGATATGTGGCATTATCTCCAAGGATAATTTTCAGATTCGTATCCTTCTCAACCATATCAGAAAGTGCTTCCTTGAACCCAGTGATGTGCCTTGAGGCACCACTATCTATCAAACAGACATCCATAATGTCGGGTGGAGATGCAGCAGAGAGGGCAGATACAAGAATGAATTCGTTTCTTTTATCAACATTTGATTCCTCATACCTGGAATTTCTCGACCTTTTGAAAGGTTGACCATTTTCGTCGGAGGGAGCCTTCCTCTTCCCCTTGAACCTGTTGTTCCTTTGCTTGCCATTCCTCCGGTTGTTGTTGTTGTCATCATCATCAGGAGAATCCTTCTTGAAAGGGCATTCTCTAGCATAGTGACCTGGCCTACGACAAGTGTAGCACTTGCCCTTCTTTCCTTGGGCCCCTGCTCTTCCTTTGTTCCTTGGACCACCAAAGTTCTTCTTTCCAGAATGAGCAGCGTAGGCAGCATTTCCTTCATTTTCATACTCCTTCATCCTTGTCTCTTCTTGAACGCATCTCGATAGTACTTCGTCAAAGTCAGGTACCACATTGTTATTGAGAATGCTAGTGTTGAACACATACCATTCGGATGAGAGCCCTCCAAGTGCAGTGAGTACCATCTCTCGATCAGCGATTATCTCCCCAGTAGCCAGCAGATTGTTCTTGATCTCGGTCAACTTCCAAAAGTATGATTGAACAGACTCATCCCTGCCTTTCTTTAGATTCTTCAATTGATTATTGAAGAATAGGACTTGATTCGCATTTTTGGCCTTGAACATGTGGACCAACTTATCATACATCTCTTTAGATGTACCCAGCTTAGAGATGTAGGCAACCAGACTCTTGTGAATTGAGTCCTTGATTATCATCTTTGCTTTGATCTCCCCCTTCTTATACTTTGTTTTGGCAGCAGCAGTTGCAGTGGATGCAGACTCTTGGATTTTACCCTGCACATAGTCCATGACATCTCGGTCTTCCAAGTTAAGATCCAATGTCATCTTCCAAGCATGGAAGTCATCCTTCCCAGTCAATTTGTCATCAGCCTTAAAGCCATTGTAGTTTGAGGAACCCATCCTCTTCTTCGGTGATTGCTACAAACTAGTGCTTTGTCTTCACCTCAACTCTGATACCATGTAAATTTATGTAGATGTTCTATGCTTGATGCAACTTTACTTTTTCTCCCAATATCAGATAGCAATCACATATACAATAAAGTAAAATGTTGATAGAACATACCAGTAGATCGACAGAAGACAAGCCAGAAATATGTGTGTTGTTGCGTTACAGCGGTCAACAGGATGCTTCAACCAACAAAGTCTCAATATGGTCAACCAACCAGCAATGTCACACAACCCTCTAGGACAGCCAAACGGTCAACTCAAAAGTCAACCCAAAAGTCAACGATGTCAGTCAACAGTCAACGCAAACAGCAACAGCAGCTAGGTCCATGCTGAAAAGTCAAAGTCGACATTTTGCCCAAATCCTTTATGGGTTTGTTGGACTAGCTTTGAGTAGTATACTAGTAATTTTGCAGATTATTTGGAGTGTTGGTGCCCCAAAACAACAAAATTATTTAGCAGCCAGTTGGGAGAAGTTAGCTTAAAATTTGGGTCACGGGTGGCCAGTAAAATTTGCCCAAACACTTTCTAGGTTTTTCTACATTTTTGGTGGAGATCTCAAGCATAATTTGGCGAAATTTTTTGAGCACTTTTGGAAGCTCAAACAGGGGTCTCTTTCCAACCGACAATTACTGGTAATTAGCACAATTTTGTGGGTTTTCCAGGTGGTTGGTCTGGGGTAGATTCATTTTTGGGTTTGATAAGTATTTTTGGGAAAAGCTACAACAACATTTTCAGGCGATTCCAAGCACCACAAAGGGTCCTTCTCAGCATCTCTAGTGCATCGATAGTTGGCAAATTCTCGGTTTGTGTAGAAGGACATTGCGCCGAAGTTTCCTAGCTCTTGGGGTCATCTCTTCCATAGGTTTACTCCAGCTTACTTATGCAAGCCCAGGTGCACTTGTTCCTTACTATATTTACTCCTTACAGTTCATAACTTAATAAAATGGCTCAACTTATTTGCCTGGTTTCATGGTGTTTTGATGGTGCAAGCGATTTTGTGATTTTATATTCTATAGCCTAGTTCATGTTCTGTTATTAGCTGTACAATTCAATTTGGAACATTACAAAAATAGAGGCCCAGGGAATAGATGCTTTGAAGCCTACCCGAACAGTTTTCTATTTTCAGAAGAATCACTTTTAAAGAGAGCTTGTAGGCCTCAAGATTTTATAGCATAGTAATCATTGAATTCTACATATTTTGAGAAGGGTGTGTTTACTTTCATGAATGCTTTTAGGCCTCGATGTTTTTAAGTAGTTGTTGTGTGTGATGTCTTGATTTTGTAGCATTAGAAAGTGTTCCAAGTCTCATATTTTGGGAAGAGGCTTGGACATCGGTATTCCAAATAACCCAAAGACTGTTTGTGGAAATTCCACTCAGATCATGCTTTATTAAAATAATTAATTATTTTAAAGTGATCGCTAAGTCTAAACTTAGGGAAATTAAATAATTAAAGGGTATTAATAAAGCATAGTGTGAACCTTCTAGAACACGAAGATCAAGTCATCTTTTAATCTCAGCCATTGATTAGAGATCTAATCTGGGCAGTTGATTCATCAGCGAGAAGACTATAAGAGAAGGCTTGAGGGTCATTTGGAAAGCAAGTTGGGCACACTCTCAGTACCAAAAGGAAATCGATTCTGAAGTAAGAGAATTCGATTTCAGAGGGTGAGGTTGTCGAGGCAGAGTTGCAGACACACAAGGAGGAAGGGGAAGTCAGCAGAGGAAGAAGAAGGCAAGAGGAGGACGCAGAGTGAGCAGCGCTGAGCAGCAACACTGGCCCCCACGTAGAGTGACGCAATCCAACACAGTGACTATGCAAAAGGCCACGCAGAGTGACGCAGAGGGAGTAAGGGTGCCTCGAGTGTGTCAGAAATTCTTCTGAAGTGTTCGGAAAAATTATCTCAAGTGTATGTTAAACATTTGCACGTCATATTTTCTGTAAAAGATTTCCACTACTAAAGAATAATATAAACCCTCATCTGTTGCACCAGATTTCCCACATTGGGCTTTTTCTGGGACAATTGTCCAAAAATAACTGTGTTCATGTGATTGTTTCTATTGTGTTATATGTGTTCTACTTGTTCTTCTGCTTTTGATTAAGTGAATGTTGCAGCTGTGTTTATTTCAGAATTTTCTGAAGCATCTGTAAATAACTTATCATAAATAAGTAGGCGAAATAAATCAATCATTGCATTAGTATTTCAAATTGAAAATTTCACATGGTATTAAAGCAAAAGGTGAAAGACAAAAGAGGAGGTTCTACAATGGAACTCAGATCCGACATTAATGCAGCAAAAGCTCGGAAGGGTTCACACAGTCCTCCAAAATGCATGCAGAAACAGAGGGATCATGGCATTTCAGCTCTGGCATCCAAACTAGAAGAGGATTTCGCTTGTGTGTCAAACACGGCCTCTCCAAGGGTCTAGTATATTAACAGTGGAGCATCTTCTCACATGACGGGAGTTCGAGAATGCTTCTCGAGCTACCAGGAAGAGCAGATGAATTTTCAGATCACGATGGGAAACAAGGCCAAGTGTACCCCCGTTGGAAGAGGAACCATAATATTTCAAATAGAAGCTGGTAACAAGCTTCGGGCCACCAACGTACTGCATGTACCGAGATTGGGGATGAACTTGCTCTCGATGTCTCAACTTCAGAACAAGGGTAATGATGTATACTTTATTGGAGATAAGGTTTATGTCAAACACCCTAGTTGGAAAAGGAAGGCACAAATTGGAGTAAGGAGCCATAAACTGTATAAATTACAGCTCGAGTCACCAATGGTGCTGATAGGCAGTACGGATGAAAGGGACTTGAATGAATTATGGCACAGAAGAATGAGGCATCTACATCATGGAGCCTTGAAGATCCTCAAGAAGACGTCATGGGAGCTCCAGAACTTAGCACAAGGAAAGACGGTGTCTACAAGGGTTGCGTGCTAGGGAAGTATGCCAAGGCAGCATTTCCAAGAAGCAGCAGTAGGGCCAAGAGTGTGTTGGATTTGATACACTCAGACAACTGCGGACCAATGTCCACGAATGCTCTCACTGGTGCAAAGTATTTTGTCACCTTTATTGATGACCATTCCTGCAAGACATGGATCTACTTTCTGAAGACCAAAGATAAAGTCTTTGAGCGATTCAAAGAATTCAAGGCTTTGGTATAAAATTTAACCAGAGAGCGGATCAAGAAATTGCGATCAGATAATGGTGGAGAATATATGGATAAAGACTTCACAAGATTCTGCGCAAAGGAAGGCATCAAGAGAGAATGGACAGCTCCATACAATCCGGAGTGGAATGGAGTTGCAGAAAAGAAGAATAGGACAATTGTGGAAGCTGCGAGGGCGAAGTTGTATGATCAAGACATGCCCAAATTTTTGTGGGCTGAAGCTTGCAATACAGCAGTGTATGTGCAGAACAGGGTGCCTCATAGAGCATTCGGAAAAGTGACTCCTGAGAGTGTGTTCACTGGCAGTGTTGTATCTTAAGAGACAATCCCTCGGATGTCAAAGGAATCAGTGCTCAAGACATTTTAAAAGTGTGTCACAGAAATAATTTTATCATGAGGTCTCTGTTCTATCCCTTTGGAAACTAATTTTCTAAAACCCTTAATGATCTGGAATAATAAAAGATTTCACAATGCCATTGACTGCTAAAATCTTAATGGAAAAGAAGAACTGTAGGGGAAACTCAAAGTAATATGTTGTAAACACAGAATCTATTACTTTTAAGTTTCAAAGAGAATTCATGGAGAGAGAGGAAACTCAAAATAATATGTTGTAAACAGAGAATCTATTACTTTTAAGCTTCAAAGAGAATTTGTAGAGAGAGAGGAAACTCAAAATAATATGTTGTAAACACAAAATCTATTACTTTTAAGTTTCAGAGAGAATTTGTGAAGGGAGAGGAGTTGGAGTGAAGGAGCGCTTATTAAGGCTATTTAACTCTTACTTACAAACATAAATCAGAAACCAACTGCTTCTTTACTTCACTTCATTCAAGGAAGAAACAACACAAAATGACACAAGAAACACAAATCACCATCAACAACTGTAGGAAACTCGTTGCTTCTTTCATTCACCCATCACAAAAAGAAGTACAAAATGTAGTCTCCAGAGGTCCAAAACTCGGAACCCCTCCTCTCCCTTTCTCTCTTCCTTAAATACAAAAAAATGCAATTAGTAACTGCTCGAGCTTCTTGAAACTCCTAGAATGCCTAAACTATTAAACTACTTATTACATTGTAATCGAGGACATCATTGTAGCTTCGATCTTAACAAAGAAAACAAAATAAAACTTGAAATATGATACTTTTGTTTAATCTGATTTGTTGTTGATGTGTCTCCTTCCGCTTCTGCTGTGACACACTAACAGTCTGCATAAACGCATCTCCACCTGACTCTGCCCATGCTTTTGCGTTACGAACACTATCATCATGTCACCTGCTACCCAAGTCTGTCGCTTTCGCTCGTGCCCGCAGCGTTTAGTCTTTGATTAATGAACTGTCGTAAACGCATACCGTTGTTCTACAAGTAGCATCGGGTCTTTTCTTACCCGAGCCTGCCCTGCGTTCAGACTTTCCTTTGTAACTGCCCTAAGACTAGACTTTAAAAGACATTCCATTACCTTTCAAAAATTGTATCGCATCCGCTTCTCTATCGAATTTCAGCATTCCAACGTTCTACGTTATAATCCGCTTTTGCGCTCCGAGACGATTTTTAAAAAGGAAAAACCCATGTACGGTGACATAAAAAACCTTTAGACTTTGGTGATAGCTTCCATCGTGTCCGCTTCGTTATCGCACTTTGCACTTCGGTGAATCCCGTTATCTTAAGATCGCTATCCCTTGCGATGTGTGATGTGCGATATGCGATAAAGGTAGGGATGACAAGGCAAGTGGAGATCGGGTAGATCGCAAATCGCAATCGGCGATATAAAAGTTATCACAAATCGCATATCGGCATTCATAACATATTCCTTAGTGCCATTCCCCCCGAGCTTGCGATGTGCGATGTGTGATTGGAATATATTAAATCATAGTTCTGAGTTGCATCGCGTCCGACCCTTGTCGCACTTCGCATTTTGGCATTCATAACATATTCCTTAGTGACTTTCCGCCAGAGCTTGCTATGTGCGATGTGTGATAAAGGTAGGGATGACGTGGCAAGTGGAGGCGGGGCCGATCGCAAATCGCAATCGACGATATGAAACATTGTCGCACTTCGCATTTCGGCATTTATAGCATATTCCTTAACGCCATTCCTCCTAAGCTTGCAATGTGCAATTAAGCCTCCGAACACTGTTCTGCACGTATATTTTCACAACTCGACCCTAGCACATTGTGCCCGATGTTACGAGCATCCAATGGGGCCAGGCTACGGTATTCTTCACCAGGTTACTTGGAACCGGGAGTGGGAGCGTGAGCGGAGCGCGGAGCGCCATTTTTAAAAGCTTCCAGTCCGAAGCGTTTTCGGGAGCGTTTATATATATATATATATATATATATATATATATATATATATATTATATTTTGATGCATCTATGTCAACAAACACATGTAGAATGATGAATTAGACATAAAAAACATAAAAACATAGATTGAATCATATAACATCAATCATCTAGAAGTTATAATCTTCATCAACCACACCCACGAGTTGGAAGCATACAACATATTGACTCTTGAGTCTCACAAATCATCAATTTGAAGGTTTCAAGCTTTCAAAATTCAATATATAACAATTATCATCATTGATATATAACATTTATCATCATTGATTTCAAATTTCAATATCTAACATTTATCATCATTGATTCATTGATTTCAAAATTCAATATACATTTATCATCATTGATATTTCTATCATCATTGATTTCAAATTTCAATATCTAACATTTATCATCATTGATTCATTGATTTCAAAATTCAATATACATTTATCATCATTGATATATAACATTTATCATCATTGATTCATTGATTTCAAAATTCAATATATAACATTTATCATCATTGATATTATATAACATTTATCATCATTGATTCATTGATCACCATATAACTTTCATGAAGCATCATATTCATAATTCATAATGACTTGTGAACAGTAAACTTATAAATGCCAACTTCAAAGTTTCACCTTTCAAATTCAAACTTCAAACTTAAATTGTCATTAAATATATGAAATCAGAAAGAGTCAAGTTTCAACTATTCAACTGTCAACAACAAATAGAAAATAGTAAACAACAAATATATTTTATCTGGCTGGCCCCTTGCCACGCCCACGAGAAATGTCTAATTTCTGTGAGCCACGAGGAAATGTTGGTCTTCTAGTACTCTCAGGAGTACCATGACCACGACCAGAAGGTGGAGGCTGGATCTGCAAAGGAACAATAGTGTGATATCGAGGAGTGGCACTGGCACTGGCACTAGCACCCGCACTGCTACCAGTAGATGGTGGGACTGGCCCTGTGTGTGGCGGTGCTGCTGATGCTTCATCATCATCCCTATAAAGTTCTGCTTCCAATTCTTCCAGATGTAATGTGTCGTCCTCCAAATTATCATCCTCTGGGTTGTTGTCCCAGACTCTGTATGATTGATCCTCATTTGCCCGATCACAGTAATGGCTCAACAACCTCAAGTTGTAATGCACATAAACCAAGCTTTCAGCTCGGTTTTCATTCAGCCTGTTTCTTCTCACATTGTGTATGAAGCTGTAGGTGCTCCAACACCTCTCTGCAGAAGAAGTGTTCACAACCCGTGAGAGAACTTTTTTAGCCAACTTTGGCAAAAGTCCCATGCCGCCATATGCTTCCCACCATGTGAGAGCATCAAATCTGTCCCTGTCTTCCATTGCATGGAAAGAACCAAAGTTAGCAGTGCAACTGAAGTATTTGCCTAATTCAAGGCGCAATCTAGCACACTCTTCCCTGTCAGGTACCAATTTGTCCAATGCCTTCATGTACCCCTCTTGTACCTCTGGATTTGTGTGAGGTTTCAACCTAACCCCACCTTCAGGTGCGGGTTGGCCCAACCAAGATGGAGAGTAATATTTTGGCGTAAGGATATATGCCAAAGCATGTAGTGGAACATTGAGTTTATTCCACCGTGCACACACACAGTCATGAATCATAGCATACAAGTTGGGATCATTATCCTTAACAATATCTTTTATTTGCCCCAACATGCTATCCATCTACTCATAAACCTCTTCAATCACTGGTTTATCAATATCTACAAACCGAATCATGTTGTAAATGGGCTTGGTAAAACTCAAAATTTCCCTCACACGTGCCCAAAATAGATGGTCAAGGGCGGTCTCCTCCACATGTTCGAAACCTTGCCTGTCAACTATTGTTGCCGCCCTGTCCTTTAATAGCTACCAGTGTGGGCTTGATACCATTGCAGCCAATGACTCTCTTACCTTCAAACGGCGCCTGAAGGTGAGGTAATAGCTAGCAAATCTAGTTTTTGCTATTTTCAACAACTCCAATTTGGAGTGAGTACGGAAAAGCCCATGGGTATTGCTATGATTTGTAATAAATTTTATCATTTTTTTACCTCTCTTGTACAAATCACCAAGCCATTTGAATTGAGGTTGTTTGTTTTGATGATATCATGCATCAAAAGGTTCATTGTGTGAACCAAACACCTAGACCAAAAAATGTTGGGGTATTTATCCTCAATAATTGCTCCTGCTGCCTTACAGTTAGCAGCATTATCAGTGATGACCTGTATGACATTGTATGGCCCAGTCTTTTCAATTATATCAAGTAATGGTTATGCAATGTTAATGCCGGTTTTGAATTTATCTGAATAATCATAAGCTACCAGGAAGACTGCACCACTAACCGACACCGCCAAAACATTTATAAATGGTTTTCCTTTTACATTGGTCCATCCATCAGACACAATGGACAGCCCATGCTCATTCCACGAACTTGTCATTCTAGCCAAAGAATTGTTTATTTTAGCTCTTTCATGATCAAGACCCACGGTTTTGGCCTTGTCATACCCAGGGCTTTTGTATCCTTTGGGGGCATCATTAATGGCAGAAACCATTTCATGCCAATAAGGTGAGCGAAGAACATTGAATGGCACCCCACGTGCATTAGAAACCGGTAAACTTTTGAATCCACATCATTCCTACACCCTTCGTCTAGGAAATCGGATATGGTTCTACGCCTTAATCCAATGCCACTGCCTCCAAAACCACTGGCATGGGTGGAAGTTGAACTTGTTTGTCCATGATGTGTTGGGCCCGAATCAACGAAACCCCTAGATCTTTTAGATGATCTCTGTAGGGCAACCCCCTCTTCCTTCCTATATATCTCTCTCTGTGGTGCTGGCACATAAGGACAAACTTTGATTCCAATATTTTTAGTTCCATCCCCTGGCATTATCTCACAAAGGTGCCTTCTCGCACGGGTGTATGAACCATGGTATTGTTTATTGCAATGGGGGCAAATAAATTTAGTGGTTCCACCACCTTTCCCTCCTTCCATTTTCTGAACATATTTCCACAAAGGAGTTTGGTCTTGTTTAGTTGGGGAATCTATGTTCTCAGGTTCTCCACTCCCCACTTCCTCCTCAGCATAATCCTCCTCCTCTTCAGGATTTTCTTCAGATCCACCATAACCCTCATCTTCATCCTCCTCTTCTCTGATTTGCCTCTTTCTTCTAGCACTCTCCAACACCATTATCACAAAGAAAGGAACCAACATGAGGAAAATCCCTAGCCATATAGGCATGATGGAAACAAGTTTCAAGTTTCTAGCCTGCAAAACAAATGGAAAAATGCCAAATGGGAATAGGAAATGCAACATAGGAAAAAAACAATTCATTTTTGTTTTAAATCCAATAAAATGCAACATTCAAGAAAAACTCAAGTTTTCATTTCTAAACAATTTAACAATCTACAAATTCATCCTAGAAAATACTAAATTGGATTAGAAGGCCTACCTCTTTCTTGCAATCCTCCTGTTAGCTTGCTCCTTGCTCTCCTTCAATTCTTGCTCTCGCTCTCCTTCAACTCTTGCTCTCTCAACTCTTGCTCTCGCTCTCTCAACAGTTAACAAACAATAAAAACTAAAATGAAACCCCCCCCCCTTTTAAACAATTCGATTTTTCACATAAAAAAATTTCCGCGCGGCGGGAACCGTTTTTTTTTTTTTTTCCGGGGAGCGTTCGGGAGCGAATGCTCCCCCGACCACTTCCGGCGTTTTAAAAACGCTCCCGAAGCGTTTTTTAAAAGTCGGAAGCACTTCTTGAAACGCTCCCGAGAAGGCAGGGAGCGTTTTAACAAGTTCGGAAACGCGTTCCCGAAAACGCTCCCCTCAGGAAGCATTTTCGGGAGCGCGTTTCCGAGCGTTTCCAAAACGCTCCCGCACGAAGCGCGTTTCGGAAACGGGAACGAAGGGGGTTTGAAGCTTCCCTGCAACCTAGCTTCACACGAATAAGCCCCACTTGACCCTTGTTGCACACTTTTCTTCTTTGTTTCTCTTCTGGCTTAGATTACACCTCCAATGTTGTTTCTTCCCTGATTTTGGTTCCAGCGCACATGTGATGATAAATCCTTGTTGAGTTTGTGGTTATCCTTTTGAGCATGTTGCAGGTATTCTTGAAATTTCAACAACTGTTCCTCAACAACCTTGGATTTCTCAAAACCTCTCTTGAATTTTAGCCTTTATTGGGCATGGAGTCAAAGAGCACTTGTGGATCAGTAGCCTTTATTGGGCATGGAATCAAAGAGCACTTGTAGATCAGTATTCGTTATTGGGCAGGGAGTCAATCCCAAATGGGAGTTGATCTAGTATGAAATCCTCCCGAACCTGCTACACTTTGGACTTCTTCCTTTATTCTGAAACTGAAAATACCGAAATAGAAATACTAAAACTAAAAATTCTCAACTTCTGAGCTTATTTATGCACAACTCCTATATATACATATGGTTGAACTTAATCAGGTTAAGTCAGCCTTCCAATGGCACCAACCCAACATCTGTGTGTTAGACTTAATGCCTCCATACTGTGGAAATTTGAAAATCAAAACAAGGATGTACAATGAAAATTTTCCAGATACAGAGTTGTGCACATACCCTTGCATAAATGCTTGTTACTGACAAAAAAAATTTGTCATATAGTCAGCCACTGGATCATAGAACTGATGAGACAAATTTTCGGCTACCCCCTTTTCTTGAACATCTTGCTGATGTAGACTCCTTAGAACAGGGCAGCTTCCTTCACTATTTGACTCCTCAATTTGAGGTTGTATGTGAGAAGATTGATTGTTGTTTTCTGCTGACAATTATTTAGGCCGAGAAGAGAAATCTAAGGTTTGTACCTCATAATCTTCATGTTCTTCGTATAATGCCAATTCTTGACAAAAATCTTCCCTGTCCTGCAAACACACCTGAGGAGCTCCACTAGTTTCTCCTCTATTCACAAAATCACTAAAATTATGAAAATTGTAATGATCTTCTAGGTTTTCAATTTGTAGTTCAGTTGTTGCAACAAATTTTTGACCAAAATCTCCAGAATGCTTAAATTCTTGTGTTTCAGCAATACAAGAATCCTCTAACACCTTCTGAAAATCCTTGTTCACCTCTGAATTTGCATTCTCTTGTAAAGAAATTCCAACGTTTTCTTGACAGGCCCTCTTGTCTTCAACAAAACTTGTTCTTTCAACATGACAGGAAAAATTTCTACAAGCCCACACATTATCTTCGATTTCCAGTGCATAAAGAAACATCAGCTCCAGAGTGCAAAGCTTTCTCTCCTTGAGATAAAAATCCAAGACAATGGAAAGAGCCCTCAAATAGTAAACTATAGTTGCAACTTCAGGAGGTCGAATTTCTTTTGGCATGCTGAAATACACTTTTCGAAACCCCCTATTAAACTCAACGATTGATTCATTGTTGTGCCTCTGGATAGAATATAATTCCAAAAGGTGTTTTTCATATGACTTACGTTCGCCCCAATGTCTAAGAAATATATCTTGAAAACCTTTCCATGAACTAATTGAACTTTCTTCCAGACATTAGAACCATTGTTGAGCACCCTACTTTAATGAATGACAAAACATCCTTAAAGCAACATCTTCATAAATAATTTGAAATTTGTCTAGAAAGTACTCAAATTCCAAGATATGTTGTTCAGCTGAAATATCCTCCTCTCCAGAGAAACTTGGCAAAAATTTGAATCCTTTTGAAGGATACTAACGAAGAATTGTGGGCAGCTTCAGGGGTTTAAAGATTTCTTTGTTTTTGAGCTGAAAAGCAGTTGATTGCTTGTGAGGCGGAATATTATCACCCAAAGAAGATGAATCGTCACGTTTATGCCCACACTGTGACTGATCATCTTCATAAGTTGTAATGGAACAGTTATCTCTCCTTTCATATTTACGAGATAAAGTTGTGTCGCGATCAATAATACAAGCAAAAGAAAATTCTTCTTTCTCCAATAAAGAATGTACTTTTTGGGCCTTATAAACTTCTGAGAATATAAAGCAGGAAACAATCTTCTTGATATGCAAGGGAAAATAGACCACTGAACTGATAGTGAAAAATAAAAATTCCTTTAACAGATCCAAACTCTGATACCCGTTTTTTCCACGATGCTTTCTCATTTTCTTGCCAGCAAAATTCCTTATCTAATGAAATCTTCATCAGTGGAGTCACCAGGTGAATAATAAACAACCAAATTTTATATCTAAATCTTGTTCACCATCAAGAAATAGATCATAATACCCAAGGAAAAGTAATTTTGTGCCTTCATCCCCAGCAACTGCGCCAGAAAATGTTGTATCTTAAGAGACAATCCCTTGATTGTGAAAGGAATCAATGCTTAAAACATTTTAAAAGTGTGTCACAGAAATAATTTTATCATGAGGTCTCTGTTTTATCCCTCTGGAAACTAGTTTTCTAAAACCCTTAATGATATGGAATAATAAAAGATTTCACAATGCCATTGACTGCTGATATCTGAATGGAAAAGAAGAACAGTAGGGGGAACAAAAAGTAATATGTTGTAAACACAGAATCTATTACTTGTAAGTTTTAAAGAGAATTCATGGAGAGAGAGGAAACTCAAAATAATATGTTGTAAACACAGAATCTATTACTTTTAAGTTTCAGATAGAATTTGTAAAGAGAGAGGAAACTCAAAATAATATGTTGTAAACAAAGAATATATTACTTTTAAGTTTCAGAGAGAATTTGTGAAAGGAGAGGAGTTGGAGTGAAGGAGCGCTTATTAAGGCTATTTAACTCTTACTTACAAACGTAAATCAAAGACCAGTTGCTTCTTTACTTCACTTCATTCAAGGAAGAAACAACATAAAATGACACAAGAAACACGAATCACCATCAACAGCTGCAGGAAAATTATTTATTCTTTCATTCACCCATCAGAAAAAGAAGTACAAAATGTAGTCTCCCAGAGGTTCAGAACTCGGAACCCCTCCTCTCTCTTTCTCTCTTCCTTAAATACAAACAAAAGCAGTTTATACCTGCTCGAGCTTCTTGAAACTCCTAGACTGCCTAAACTGTTAGACTACTTATTACATTGTAATCGAGGACACCATTGTAGCTTCGATCTTAACAAGGAAAACAAAATAAAACCTGAAATATAATCCTTTTGTTGAATCTGATTTGTTGCTGATCTGTCTCCTTCCGCTTCGGCTGTGATACCCTAACAGTCTGCACAAACGCATCTCCACCCGACTCTGCCCATGCTTTTGCGCTTCAAACACTGTCATCACGTCACCTGCTACCCGACTCTGCCTCTTCTGCTCGTGCCCATAGCATTTAGTCTTTGATTAATGAACTGCCGCAAACGCATACCGTTGTTCTGCACATAGCGTCGAGTCTTTTCTTACCCGAGTAAGCCCTGCATTCAGACTTTCCTTTGTAACTGCCGTAAGACTGGACTTTAAAAGACATTCCATTACCTTTGAAAAATTGTATCGCGTCCACTTCTCTGTCGCATTTCAGCATTCCAACGTTCTACGTTATAATCCGCTTTTGGCCTCCGAGGCGATTTTTACAAAGGAAAAACCCATGTACTTGGACTTAAAAACGCTTTAGACTTTGGTGATGGCTTCCATCGCGTCCGCTTCGTTATCGCACTTTGCACTTCAGCAAATCCAGTTATCTTATGAACGCTATCCCTTGCGATGTGCGATGTGCGATATGCGATAAAGGTACAGATAACATGGCAAGTTGAAATGGGGCCGATCGCAAATTGCATTCGGCGATATAAAAGTTATCGCAAATCGCATATCGGCATTCATAACATATTCCTTAGTGCAATTCCTCCTGAGCTTGCGATGTGCGATTGGAATATATTAAATCAAAGCTCTGAGTTGCATCGCGTCCGACCCTTTTCGCACTTCGCATTTCGGCATTCATAACATATTCCTTAGCACCATTCCTCATGAGCTTGCGATGTGCGATGTGCGATAAAGGTACGGATGACGTGGGAAGTGTAGGTGGGGTTGATCGCAAATTGCAATCAACGATACGAAACCTTGTCGCACTTCGCATTTCGGCATTTATAACATATTCGTTAGCGCCATTCCTCATGAGCTTGCGATGTGCCATTAAGCCTCCAAACACTGTTCTGCACGTATATTTGCACGACTTGACCTTGACCTGTGTGCAATGTTCTGAACGCATCAATTGGCCCAACTCTTGAACTGTTTTGCATGCGATTAAGCCCGACTTGACCCTTGCTACACGCTTTTCTTATTTGCTGCTCTTCTAGCTTAGATTACACCTCCAATGCTGCTGCTTCCCTGATTTTGGTTCCAGTGCACATGTGATGATAAATCCTCGTTGAGTTTGTTGTAATCCTTTTGAGCATGTTGCAAGTTTTCTTGAAATTTCAACAACTGTTCCTCAACAACCTTGAATTGCTCAGAACCTCTCTTGACTTTTAGCTAAGTCAAATTATGCTATAACATCTAGCTCCAATTAGGGACAACACTTTGGTAGCAAAGTGCTGAGAACTTGTAGATCAATAGCCTTTATTGGGCATGGAGTCAAAGAGCACTTGTGGATCAGTAGCCTTTATTGGGCATGGAGTCAAAGAGCACTTGTAGATCAGTAGTCGTTATTGGGCAGGGAGTCAATCCCAAATGGGAGTTGATTCAGTATGAAATCCTCCCGAAACCTGCTACACTTTGGACTTCTTCCTTTATTCTGAAACTGAAAAATACCGAAATATAAATACTACAACTAAAAATGCTCAAATTTTGAGCTTATTTATGCACAACTTCTATATATATACATGGCTGAACTTAATCAGGTGAAGTCAGCCTTCCAATCGCACCAAACCAACATCTGTGTGTTAGACTTAATACCACCATACTGTGGAAATTTGAAAATCAAAACAGGGATGTACAATGAAAATTTTCCAGATACAGAGCTTTGCACATACCCTTGCATAAATGCTTGTCGCTAACAAAAGAAAGTTGTCATATAGTCAGCCACTGGATCATAGAACTCATGAGACAAATTTTCGGCTACCTCCTTTTCTTGAACATCTTGCTAATGTAGACTCCTTTGAACAGGGCAACTTCCTTCACTGTTTGACTCCTCAATTTGAGGTTGTATGTGAGAAGATTGATTGTTGTTTTTTGTTGACAACCATTTAGGCCGAAAAGAGAAATCTCAGGTTTGTTCCTCATAATGCTGATGTTCTTCGTATAATGCCAATTCTTGACAAAAATCTTCCCCCTCTTGCAAACACACCTGAGGAGCTCCACTAGTTTCTCCTCTATTCACAAAATCATTAAAATTATGAAAATTGTAATGACCTTCTAGGTTTTCAACATGTAGTTCAGTTGTTGCAACGAATTTTTGACCAGAATCTCCAGAATCCTTAAATTCTTGTGTTTCAGCAATATAGGAATCCTCTGACACCTTCTGAAAATCCTTGTTCATCTCTGAATTTGCATTCTCTTGTAAAGCAATTCCAACGTTTTCTTGACAGGCCCTCTTGTCTTCAACAAAGCTTGTTCTTTCAACATGACAAGAAAATTTTCTACAAGCCCACACATTATCTTCGATTTCCTGTGCATAAAGAAACATTAGCTCCAGAGTGCAAGGCTTTCTCTCCTTGAGATAAAAAACCAAGACAATAGAAATATCCCTCAAATAGTAAACCATAGTTGCAGCTTCAGGAGGTCGAATTTCTTTTGGCATGTTGAAATAAACTTTTTGAAACCTCCTATTAAACTCAGCGATTAATTCATTGCTCTGCCTCTGGATAGAATATAATTCCAAACGGTGTTTTTCATATAACTTACGTTCACTCCAATGTCTAAGAAATATATCTTGAAAACCTTGCCATGAACTAATTGAACTTGCTTCCAGACACTGGAACCATTGCTGAGCACCCTGCTTTAATGAATGACAAAACATCCTTAAAGCCACATCTTCATAAATAATTTGAAATTTGTCCAGAAAGTACTCAAATTCCAAGATATGTTGTTCAGCTGAAATATCCTCCTCCTCTCCAGAGAAACTTGGCAAAAATTTGAATCCTTTTGAAGGATACTGACGAAGAATTGTGGGCAGCTTCGGGGGTTTAAAGATTTCTTTGTTTTTGAGTTATAAAGCAGTCGATTGCTTGTGAGGCAGAATATTATCACCCAAAGATGATGAATCGTCAACTTTATGTCCAGGCTTTGACTAATCATCTTCAAAATTGTAATGCAACAGTGATCTCTCCTTTCATATTTAGGAGATAAAGTTGTGTCGAGATCAATAATACATGCAGAAGAAAATTCTTCTTTCTCCAATATAGAATGTACTTTTGGGCCTTATAATCTTCTGAGAATATAAAGCAGGAAACAATCTTCTTGTATGCAAGGGAAAATAGACCACTGAACTGATAGTGAAAAATAAAACTTCCTTTAACAGATCCAAACTCTGATACCCGTTTTTTCCACGATGCTTTCTCATTTTCTTGCCAACAAAATTCCTTTTCTAATGAAATCTTCATCAATGGAGTCGCCAGGTGAATAATAAACAACCAAATTTTATATCTAAATTGTGTTCACCATCAAGAAATAGATCTCAATTCCCAGGGAAAAATAACTATGTGCCTTCGTTCCCGGCAACGACGCCAAAAAATGTTGTATCTTAAGAAACAATCCCTCAGTTGTGAAAGGAATCAGTGCTTAAGGCATTTTAAAAGTGTGTCACAGAAATAATTTTATCATGAGGTCTCTATTCTATCCCTCTGGAAACTAGTTTTCTAAAACCATTAATGATCTGCAATAATAAAATATTTCACAATGCCATTGACTGCTGATATCTAAATGGAAAAGAACTGTAGTGGAAACTCAAAGTAATATGTTGTAAACACAGAATCTATTACTTTTAAGTTTCAGAGAGAATTCATGGAGAGAGAGGAAACTCAAAATAATATGTTGTAAACACAGAATCTATTACTTTTAAGTTTCAAAGAGAATTTGTAAAGAGAGAGGAAACTCAAAATAATATGTTGTAAACACAAAATCTATTACTTCTAAGTTTTAGGGAGAATTTGTGAAGGGAGAGGAATTGGAGTGAAGGAGTGCTTATTAAGGCTATTTAACTCTTACTTAAAAAAGTAAATCACAAACCACTTGCTTCTTTACTTCACTTCATTCAAGGATGAAACAACATACAATGACACAAGAAACACGAATCACCATCAACAGCTGCAGGAAACTTGTTGCTTCTTTCATTCACCCATCAGAAAAAGAAGTACAAAATGTAGTCTCCCAAAGGTCCAGATCTCGGAACCCCTCCTCTCTCTTTCTCTCTTCCTTAAATACAAACAAATGCAATTTGTAACTGCTCGAGCTTCTTGAAACTCCTAGACTGCCTAAACTGTTAAACTACTTATTACATTGTAATCAAGGACATCATTGTAGCTTCGCTCTTAACAAAGAAAACAAAATAAAACTTGAAAATAATCCTTTTGCTGAATCTGATTTGTTGTTGATGTGTCTCCTTCCACTTCGGCTGTGATACCCTAACAGTGTGCACAAACGCATCTCCACCCGACTCTGCCCATGCTTTTGCGCTTCAAACACTGTCATCACGTCACCTGCTACCCGACTCTGCCTCTTCTGCTCCTGCCCGTAGCATTTAGTCTTTGATTAATGAACTGCCGCAAACGCATACCGTTGTTTTGCACGTAGCGTCGAGTCTTTTCTTACCCGAGTAAGCCCTACATTCAGACTTTCCTTTGTAACTGCCGTAAGACTGAACTTTAAAAGACATTCCATTACCTTTGAAAAATTGTATCGCGTCCACTTCTCTGTTGCATTTCAACATTCCAACGTTCTACGTTATAATCCGCTTTTGCCCTCCGAGGCGATTTTTACAAAGGAAAAACCCATGTACCTGGACTCAAAAACGCTTTAGACTTTGGTGATGGCTTCCATCGTGTCCGCTTCGTTATCGCACTTTGCACTTCGGCAAATCCAGTTATCTTATGAACGATATCCCTTGCGATGTGCGATGTGCGATGTGCGATAAAGGTACAGATGACATGGCAAGTTGAAATGGGGCCGATCGCAAATCGCAATCGGCGATATAAAAGTTATCGCAAATCGCATATCGGCATTCATAACATATTCCTTAGTTCCATTCCTCATGAGCTTGCGATGTGCGATGTGCGATTGGAATATATTAAATCATAGTTCTAAGTTGCATTGCGTTCGGCCCTTGTCGCACTTCACATTTTGACATTCATAGCATATTCCTTAGTGCCATTCCTCCTAAGCTTGCGATGTGCGATGTGCGATAAAGGTTGGGATAATGTGGCAAGTGGAGTTGGGGCCGATCACAAATAGTAATCAGCGATATGAAACCTTGTCACACTTCGCATTTCGGCATTTATAACATATTCCTTAGCGCCATTCCTCCTGAGCTTGCGATGTGCAATTAAGCCTCCGAACACTGTTTTGCACGTATATTTAGACGACTCGACCCTGACCTGTGTGCAATGTTCTGAACGCATCAATCGGCCCGACTCTTGAATTGTTTTGCACGCGAATAAGCCCGACTTGACCCTTGTTGCACGCTTGTCTTCTTTGTTGCTCTTTTGGCTTAGATTACACCTCCAATGTTGCTGCTTCCCTGATTTAGGTTCCAGCGCACATGTGATGATAAATCCTCATTTGGTTTGTGGATATCCTTTTGAGCATGTTGCAGGTCTTCTTGAAATTTCAACAATTGTTCCTCAACAACCTTGAATTGCTCAAAACCTCTCTTGACTTTTAGCTGAGTCAAATTATGCTACAACAGGCATCAAGCCTGAGGTGAGCCACTTCAAGATATTTGGCAATATAACGTATTGCCACGTACCCGATGAGAAGAGGAAGAAATTAGATCAGACTGCAGAGAAGGGATACCTTGTGGGATATAGCGAAAATGCAAAGGCATATCGCATCTATATTCCTGAGAACAGGAAGATTGTAGTAAGGCGGGACATGAAATTCATGGAGGAGGGAGCCTTCAAGAGATCCCGGGAAATGGCTACAAATACGCAGTCTTAGCAAAATCCGCTAGTACAGCCATAACGGCCTACAGAAGATGACCCTAGTGCCTCTCTGGGACACAAGGATTCTGAGAAAAGTTCTTGCGAAGAACTGCAAGGAGAGTAGGTAAATCCACTCACCACCAGTTGAAGGACGAGCAGAGAACTCCAACAGACTCTGAGGGATGCAGAGGAATTTATTGGAGCCCCTAGAAATGAGAAGAGGCTACACAGGCAACCAGACAGGTACCAGGCATTGGTAGCACAGGTTGGAGAACCCTCTAGTTTTCGAGAGGCAGCTCAACATCAGGTGTGGGTAGATGCTATGGTGGAGGAGTATAGCTCATGACAAACGATGTGTGGGAAGTAGTCCCTAGACCTCAGAACAGATCGGTTGTAGGATCAAGGTGGATCTACAAGATCAAGTATGTTACAGATGGCATCATAGAGAAGTTCAAAGTCAGGTTTGTGTCTAAGGGGTATGCACAGAAGGAAGGGATCGATTATGAAGAAACCTTCGCCCCTGTAGCTCGGTACACTTCAATCAGATCTGTCATCTCTCTTGTAGCACAGATGGGATGGGAAATTCACCAGATGGATGTCAAGACAGCGTTCTTCAATGGGGTGATAGAAGAGGACCTGTACATAGAAAAGCCAGACGGGTTTGAGACACATGAGAAGAAGACTCGTGTATGTGAGCTTAAGAAAGCCTTATACGGACTGAAGCAAGCCCCTAGAGCATGGTATGGGCGAATTGATAACTACCTGCAGAAGATGGGATTTGTCAAGAGTGACGCAGATCCCAACCTCCACTATCTAAGAGTAGGGGATGAGCCGCTAATTCTGGTATTATATGTAGATGATCTGTTCTTGACTGGATCATCTAAGCTCATCAAACACTGCAAGGCGAATCTGGCTACCGAATACGACATGAAGGATCTAGGGCAGATGCACTATTTTCTTGGTTTGGAGGTCTGGCAGCAGAAGGGAGAAATCTTCCTTGGGCAAGGAAGATATACTACAGAGATCCTGAAGAGGTTTCAGATGGAGAACTATAGACCCATGGCTACGCCAATGATTACAAACTGGAAGTAGATCGACACATCTGAGGATGATGAGGCTGACCCTACCTTGTATAGGCAGCTCATAGGATCATTGATGTACCTGGTCAACACTAGATCAGACATCTATTATGCAGTGAATACCCTTAGCCAATTCATGGTAGAACCAAGGAGGGATCACTGGGCAGCAGCCAAACATGTTCTCTGATACTTGAAGGGGACAGTCGACTATGGGTTGAAGTACACCAAGGGAAATGAAATCCAGTTGAGTGGGTTCACTGACGCAGATTGGGTTGGAAGCCCAGTGGATCGGAAAAGTACCTGTGGGTACTGTTTCAGTGTCGGATCAAGAATGGCTTCCTAGTGCAGTAGGAAACAAAAATTCGTGGCACTAAGCTCAGCCGAGGCTGAATATATGGTCGCTAGCACAGCTTCGTGTGAGGCCATAGGGCTTTGTAAGTTGCTCATGAACTTGCTCAAGAAGAGGATGGAACCGACCAGAATTCTGTGTGATAATCAGAGTTGCATCAAGCTCTCTAAGAATCCTATTTTTTATGACCGGTCGAAGCACACACTAGGTGCCACTTCATCAGAGATTGTGTCCAACGAGAAGCTATACAATTGAAGTACATTCCTACAAGAGAACAGGTGGTTGATATCCTCGCAAAAGCTTTGGGTAAGATTAAGTTTACTTACTTCAGGGAAAATATGGGGATGGTTGAGAACCCATTCCAGTAGAGGAATTGGTGGACTTTAGATTCAGAGGGAGCTGCATTACGGATGACGCAGTGGCAGAGATGGTGTCACAGGCAGCAGTACAGAGGCCAGCAGCGCAAAGATGAGGAGCAGCAGTGCAGCAGATGCTTCAAGTCAGAGCTGATACAGATGGTATCTTGCTTGAACACTTTCTTCGCTAAGAGGGAGTGTTGATTTTGTAGCATTGGAAAGTGTTCCAAGTCTCATATTTTGGGAAGAGGCTTGGACATCAGTATTCCAGAGAACCCAGAAACCGTATGTGGAAGTTCCACTGAAATCATGCTTTATTAAAATAATTTATTAGTGATCCCTAAGTCTAAACTTAGGAAAATTAAATTATTAAAGGATATTAATAAAGCAGAGTGTGAATCTTTTAATAAACAAAGATCAAGTCATCTTTTAATCTGAGTCATTGAATAGAGATCTAATATGGGCCATTAATTCATCAACGAGAAGACTATAAGAAAAGTCTTAAGGGTCATTTGGAAAGCAAGTCGGGCACACTCTCAGTACCGAAGGAAATTGATTCTAAAGTAAGAAAAATTGATTTCAAAGGGTGAGGTTGTAGAGGCAAAGTTGCAGAAGCAGAAAGAGGAAGGGGAAGTCAGCAGGGGAAGAAGAAGGCAGAAGGAAGACGTAGAGGGAGCAGCAGCACTGGCCTTCCACGCAGGTTGACACAGTCCAGCGTAGTGACTGCGCAGAAGGCCACGCAGAGTGACGCAAAGGGAGGAAGGGCGCCTCCAGTGTGTCAGAAATTCTTCTGAAGTGTTCGGAAAATTATCTCAAGTGTATGCTAGACATATGCTCGTCATATTTTCTGTAAAAGATTTCCACTACTAAAGAATAATATAAACCCTCATCTATTGCACCAGTTTTCCCACATTGGGTTTTTCCGGGGACAATTCACCAAAAATAACTGTGTTCATGTGATTGTTTCTGCTGTGTTATATGTGTTCTATTTGTTCTTCTGCTTTTGATTAAGTGAATGTTTCAGATGTGTTTATTTCAGAATTTACTGAAGCATCTGTAAATAACTTATCATAAATAAGTAGGCACAATAAATCAATCACTGCAGTAGTATTTCAAATTGAAAATTTCACATGATGACCATAGAGGCACTTCTTTCAATGTTGTTATAAGCATATCTACAATGTAAGTACTTATTCAACAACAAAAAATTCGTAAGTTGCTCTATCAAGTACATGGCCTAGTCACACAAGACAACAAAAAAATAGTGTGGCTATGTAAACCTATTCATCATAGAATGTTAAATGACCCAAGGATGTTACATCTGTAGAATTAAATTACATGATGACCAATCACATCACATAAAATTTGTAATCTCTAATACATTTTACCTAGAAGCACCACAATCTCTTTTATTTCAAACATAAATATGATGCCCAACATGAAAAACAAGAAATTGTAAGTCAAGAATGATTCTTAAACTCACCTTCAAGACATTTAAAAAATTCTCCACGACAAGATCAAACCCTAGTTGAAGAATAATGGGCACTTATTTCACGTGCCAACTTGTAGCTCCAAGTTTCTTTGTAATTTTTAATTAAATGAGTAAAATAATTTCTTCTTCAATCACCAACTTGTTCTCTTTAATTGAAATACCTCGTTAAAAAGAAAAGGAAAGCATCATTTGAAAAGTCAAAAAAAAAAAACAAACAATAACTTCAAAATAAAATTAAAAAAGTAATTTAACAGGATCTCAGCACCTTAGCCACACTTATTGTTTGTTGCTCCATTGCTTCATGTATGGTTGCTCTATCAGGTTCTCTTATACTACAAAAAGAAAAATACAAATTAAACAAATCAATAGTGTAGAAACAATGATAATAGCTTATAAAACATTACAACAATATAATAACACCATAACACCTCACTATGCTAATTGACAAATGCAAAGAAAATTTGTTAAACATATGTACTCGACCCACATAAAGAAAATACACATTTTTTTTACAACTAATATTATTTATGACTACTACTAGAATTCTACATAATTACATACATCATTGGAATCAACAAACTTAGAATTTTCTTCACAACTGTTCTATTCCATATAATCTCCAACCATAGTTATCAAAACCGGCCGGTTTGAACCGGTAACCGGTCAAACCGGCCAGTCAGCTAAGGCACCGGTATAAACCGCTCAAGCAACCGGGTTAAGGGAGGCCTCTCACCTAAAATGGCCGGTTAACCGGACCTAACCGGCCGATTAGGTACGGAACCGGCTGGTTAACGCATAAACCGGTCGATTCCGTACCTAACCGGCCGGTTAGGTGTCCCATGCTCAAGTTTGTGCTACCATTTCAGGAGGGCAAGGGGGGCTTCACTTGACTTTGCCTACCCCCTCATTTTCCTAACACATCCTCTTGGCAATTAATGGTAATGTTAAATTCTTAAAGTAAATGGTTTCGTCCTTTTACTTAAATTTTTAACATTACCATGAAATGACTCAGGATGTTTAAGAGTGGTTTCGTCCTCATTGGATTTCATATGGAGAAACTAGAATTTTAGATTTCACTCAAAATTCAGCAGACTTAATGGTTTTCATGGTTTGGGGGTTTGCAATGTTTCCATTTGTTTCTATCATGTGTAAGGGTACGAGATTGGCATTTGATCAAGAGCATGAAGTCATTTAAGAACCTTGATGTTGGTGGCATTGATTGTTGAACTTTGTTGATGTTGGTGGTATTGATTGTTGAACTCCCCTACTGTGGCCTTAACAAGAATGTACCCTTCACTCAAGGGAAAACAACTGGTTAGGCATGCTAATCTTTTTCTACCGCATTTTAAGGTTGAGGAGATGAACCCTTCACTCAAACCAAAATCATTGGTTAGGCATGTTAAACTTTTCAATTTCTATCATGTTATAAGGTTGAGCAATCCAAGTCTGAAGACTTTGAGCTAGATGATGTTTATGTATCTCTTGTTGATGATCCCATTTCTAGTAGCGATGAATCAATGATGAGTTTCATGAGAGACCATGTTGCTCGGTGATTTGTAGTTTTGATGTCTATTTTTGCTACTACTACTACTACTACTAAAGTTGTAGAGAAGTTTTAGGAGTCCTCAAACTCTAAGCCATATTATTTATGTAGCTCATGTTGATGATCCCTTGTCTAGTAGTGGTGATGATTTTGATCATGATGAGGAGTGATCATGTTGTTGATCACTAATATGTAGTCTTGTATTAGGCCAATGGCCTCATAGCTTGTAGCATTGTTTTTGGACTTTATGGGTCATTTGGAGCCTCGTTGCTTATGTATTTTTCGATGATATGTATTGCACTCGGTGCCATTTTGATATATTCACCTTTGCATGGTATATAAATGAGCAAACTTTGCATATTTTGTCTCTATTGGCTTGGAATCATGGTTGCAAATCTTAAAAATAGTTTTTTTATTAAAAAATATTTATTTAATGTATTTTTTTTAAAACCGGTTCATTGAGATCTGACCGCTCCCGGTTAGACCGGTTCTGGTTAGAAACCCGGTTCATTAGGTCCACCGGTCCGGTCACCAGTTACAGTTTTAATAACTATGTCTCCAACTTCATCTGGAATTTTGCATCAACAAAGTTACCAACCATATTAGCAACCTCATCCATGCTTTAGACATTTAATACCATTGGAATTAAGGCCAAAAAGGTAAATTTATTTTGATACCAATTGATTTCTACTTTACCAAAAAAAAAAATTCCTGTAATGCCAAAATTATCTATAATTCCAATAGCATCTTAAATTTTTGTAGCAGCTATTGATAATCAATTTCAATAACTTCTTCATTATCAAGTCAATTGCTTTTATCAAATCTCAATAGTGTTGAGATTTTGAGGTAGCATCAGGTCTGTTTTGGCTAAGACACATGAGACCTCCAAAATCCAGAAAGCGTTTGGAGAAATTTAATCTAGTGTTGAAATTATTCTAATAATTAATTTTTTTAATGAGGACCCTAAGTCTAACTTAGGAAATTAGAAAAAGTAAAGTGAATTAATTAAACACATGCGATAAAATGTTCTAAGTGACGTCAATCAAGTAGTCTTTTAATCTGAGACGTCGATTAGAGATTAGATCACGACCGTTGGTTTTCCAACGAGAAAAATATAAGAGAAAGGCTTGGGGTCAGTTGGAGACACACACACAAGGCAGAGCACTGAAGCTAAGTCGAATCACTGGGGCGGGATTTGCTAAGAAATTCGAAGCGAGTTTGCAGTTCAGTGAGGGGCAGAGATCAGCAAGGGATTATCTGATCCAAGGCCTAGAATACAGCAGCAGAGAGGCAGTGAGTACCAGTGAACGCAGAGCCAGCCAGGAGGACATAGTTCAGCCAGCACCACACAGAGGACTGCGCAAAGGTTGCGTAAGCCCGGCTAGGGTGACGCAGACCCAGCCAGTGCAGCGCAGGAGCAGCGCAGCACCAATCGGGGTGACGCAAGCCCAGCCAGGGCAATGCAGAGGCAGTGCAACACTAATCAGGTTGACGCAGTGGGGACGTTGCCCAGTGAAGGTTGATGCAGAGGCTGCAGAGGCAGCGCTAAGGGTTCTAGTGGGCTAGAAGGGGCTCGTGATCTGTAAATCTCGTTTGAGTGTGTGATACAGACATATCTTCGGTCTCCGAGTGAAAGGTACAAACTGTCGTATAATTTCTCTGTAGGGCCAACCATTTCTGGTGCCCAGAATGTTGTATTCAAATTCTGCATAATAATAAAACCCTCTAGAGCTACTACACCAACTTTCCCGTATTGGCTTTTTCCGGGGACATTTGTCCAAAAAATCGTGTGTAATCTTTTCACATGTGTGTATTGTTGAGTAAATGATCTGTAGATGTGTAGCCTGCAATTAGTGTCTACTTTAATGTTTTTCTGAATAATTCAATAAAATAACTTGCTAATGTTAATTAAACAAGTAGGTGAAGTAGATCTAGAGTACTACAGTAGGGTTTCTGTTTTGAAACTTTCACATGGTATCAGAGCATTGCAGATCAAGCTAATCCACCAGCAGAGCAGCTGAAGAATATTACTGCAGTGAAGGCAGCTGAAGCAGCAGAGATCCAAAGAGCGCAGCGCGGCACTAGGAGGGACGCAGCCCAATGAGGCTAACCAACGAGGCTGACGCAGAGGCCACGCAAAGGCTGACGCAGAGACAGCGCAGAGCCATCTAGAGTGACGCAGGAGAAACATGCGCTGCGCAGAGGCTGTGTTGAGCCAGTCTGCTCACGCAGAGGCCAGCCAGAGGGACGTAGTCCATGTTTTGAGGTTGTTGTGCAGATTTGTCGAAATCAGGAAGCAGAGCTTTTGATTTTTAGAGGTTGTTGGTGTGGCACAAGTTCTGTCGGTGCAGAACAATGCCTAACAAAGGTGACAAGAGTGGGAAGAGAACAGTTGCTTAACAGATCTGCGCCAAACAGATCTGAGATTCGATCAAGAGGGTGATTATAGAGAACTGATTCAACTGATTTTGGCGGAGGATTTATGGGAGGGAAATAAGTTGTCAGAGGGAGCAACTACTATAGAGGGTTTCTATCGCCAAGAAACCCAAATCCAGTTTCCTATTAAGCATTGCAGCAAGAAGAGGGAGAGGAGTACCTGTTTCGACAGATCTGAGCAAAGATGATTTCTCATGGATTGAGAGATCAGGACAGGTTGGACAGCATGTCCAACTTCGTTATCTGGAGGGCCAGCATTCTGACAGTCTTGGATCAGTACGGCATCGAGGACCATCCTGAAAGGGTCCTAGTTGTGCCAACCGATGCAGATCCCCTGAAGAAATTCAATGAGAATCAGGCGCGGGTAAAGCGCTTCATCATGGATGGAGTCAAAGATCACGTGGTTCCACATATTGCCAGGAAGAACACAACAAATGAAATGTGGACAGCTTTGGACACGATGTATCAAGGAGTCTTCATCCAGAGGAAGTGGAGTGTAAAAACTCTAGTAAACTTGAATAAGTATATATTATTATTGATAAAAGATGAGATGATTACAAGTGGGAATCACCAAGGCTTTAAATACAGCCTTACAGTGTCCCTTGGCGAAGAGGCATGATCATTGTTCATGCCCTTCCACATTAATAAACCTAAGACAACTATATTTAACTAATAATTAATAAATTATACATAACATTGCCCCTCTCTTAAAGATGCTCTGTCCTCAAACCATACGTAATGATGGACATAGTTGACGAATGCTTGGGCTTCCCGAGAGGCGGGCTCTTACTTCCCACATTTTTAAAAGATCGTGGAGCATCTTCTCGAGTTCAATCTTTTGGTGATGTGGATAGCGACAAGATTTGATATTGACAGGGTCGTATCCTATCTTGACTTCTATTGGATGTTCGATTTCCTTATTAGGATGCATTTTCATTGGCAGGTCTTGGAATACTTTTTCGTGTGTCTGAACTATTCCTTGTACTTCTGGTGACCCTTCGCTGATCTTTTTTGTAGATAACATTTCTAACTGATGACATTGTACTATATAGGCTGGCGCTCCTTTTCGAATCATCTTGCTCATCTTGGATGATGACATGATTTGATTTTCTGGTGCTTGGAATCAATACAACCTGTGCTTCTGCCCTTCCCACTTAAAACTTATAAACTGCTTCTGATGGTTGGCAGAATAAGTACCTAAGGTTTGTAGCCATTGAATTCCTAAGACCACATCTACTCCTTGTAATGGCACGGTGTAGAATGGAGATCCTAAATTAAAATTTTGAATCTACAATTTGACCTTATGGCATTTCCCTACATTCTCAATTTTCTTACCATCGGCCACCATTACCTTCATATTGGGCATGGGAAACGTAAAGATGTTGAGCCTTTTGGCCATGGTCGAATCTAGAAAATTGTGGGTACTGCCGGTGTCAAGGAGAACCATTACGTTGTTCTTCTTAATATGTCCTTTTAGTTTTAGTGTGTGAGGTTGTGATATACCTGTCATAGTTGATAAGGACATTTGCATAATGCTTCCATCATCTAGTTCTAGAGGGAACTCTGGGGTGGGTGTATCTGATTCATCATTGTTAGAGTCATTAGTTGCCTCACAGTTATTCAGATTCTTTGTCTCGTTTCCTTTAGCGCACCTATGCTTAGGGTCCCACTTTTCACCGCAACATTTGCACTTGCCCTCTCTCATCCTTTGTATTTCCACATTAGATTTTTCTTCTTCACGAAGATGAGGTGGGACATATTTTGTGTTATCTATATTTTCAGATTGAGGAAATCTTCGTCTCGAATATACTCTTTCTGATTTTGACCAAGATAGCCTTTCAAATTTCTTTTCAGCAGCTTTTGCCTTTTGCCTTGCTAGTTCTACTGATGTAATGTCGTGAAGTTCGAGCTCTTCTTGTATATGGACGTTAAGTCCTGAGATGAAAGACTGGATGAAACGAGATTCTGACAATACATGTACTCGTGTTGCTAAAGTCTCCCATTCTCGAGTGTACTCATCCACATCTCCTTTTTGGCGTAATTTGATGAATGTTGAAAAAAACTTTTCTTCTTTTATACCTTGAAATCTTTTAAAGAATGCATCCTTAAATTTCGTCCAACTAATAGCAAGCGTCGTCTTTTTCCACCACATATACCAATTATATGCTTCTCCTTCCATTTTCATGGAAGTGTGCTTAATTTTTTCGTCATCACTATTAATGTCATAGATCTCAAAATATTCTTCGGCTTTATTAAGCCATGCAACGCTATTTTTTTCATTACCGTCAAACTTGGGTAGTTCGATTTTTGCTCTTCGATGATATGCTAACGGTGGGACGAGAAAGGGGTATTGATTAGCAAATGCATTCCAGAGCTGCTTATTTTGAGAATCTGCATTACTATCTTCGTGATGATGTGGGGACTCGGTTTTTTCATGATGCTCTTATGAGTTTCCTGAATCTGCTGAATTGTTCTATTGATTATGTTCCATATTGGGGAATATTGGTTGTTGTGTTTGATTTATCTTGTAGCAGAGTGTTGTTAACTTTTGCATTGCTTGGCTATGATTTTCTGTGGCCTCGTGATGATTTAGCCAAATTTGTCTTTCTATTCGATTTGTCGTATCGTCAAGCTTTTTGATGTCGTTGGAATGTCTTGCAACTGTATCCTCGAGATCGACTAATCTTTTGCCAAAGTCTTCGGAATTATTATTGATCTGTTTCTCAAGATCCAGCAATTTTTTTTGGAAATCGGCCATCGACATTGATGAAGACATTGAACGCGTATGCGGTGGTGAATATTTTTCTGCCAGTTTTTTCCTCCTTTTTTTTTAAATAATAATAATAATAATTTTTATTATTATTATTATTTTTTTTTTTAAATAATCATAATTATATAATTTTTTTGGTTATTATATAAATTATATATAAATATATAATATATATTTATTAATTGTAAATTATATATGTATATATATTATATATAACTAAAAAAATTTCGTCCGTTCTAAAAAAAATCCGTCCGTCAGTCTGTTTTATATATTATATAGTTAAATTTGTCAATGTTTTAAATGACGCCTGTTCGTGTAGGGTCGCACTGTTATAATTTTATTTTTTTTAAATTTCACGTTTCAATGCTGATGATGGACGGCCCGTGGTAGCTGAATGGCGACGGGGAGACGGCGGGGGCAGGAGTGGGGGAAGGCGGGGAGGCGGAAAGGGGAGGTGTCGGGGCCGAGGCGGAAGGAGAAATGGGAGGCGGGAGGAGTGGTGGGCAGTGGAGGTGGGAGGGAAGGTGTCGGGGCCGAGGCGAAAGGAGAAATGGGAGGCAGGAGGAGCGGTGGGCAGTGGAAGCCGGAGGGAAGGTGTCAGGGCCGAGGCAGAAGGAGAAGTGGGAGGCGGGAGGAGAGCCGGAAGATGGCGGGAAGGGGCGGGGTAAGACGGCGGGGGAGGCGTGAGAAAGACGACGAAAAGGTGGGCGTGGAAAGACGGCGGGGGAGGCGTGAGAAAGACGACGAAAAGGTGGGCGTGGAAAGACGGCGGGGGAGGCGTGAGAAAGACGGCGGAAAGGTGGGCGTGGAAAGACGACGGGGGAAGACGGCGGGGGAAGCGTGAGAAAGACGGCGGAAAGGAGAGGTGGGCAAGGGAAGTGAGGGGAGTGTGTGACCGCGGGTAGAGAGGGAAGGAGAGGTGGGCAGGGGAAGTGAGGGGAGTGTGTGACCGCAGCTAGAGAGGGAAGGCCGTGAGGGCCGAGGAGTAAGGGGCGAGGGTGTGAGTGGGGTGGGGTTGAGCGGGAGTAGTGAGGGGGCGAGTATTAGCGTATTAGAAGGGCGAGCGAGCGAGGGGGTGTGGGGTTGCTATGCGAGTGTGAGGTCCGTGAGGTCGAGGGTGAGTGTGAGGAGTGAGGGTTTGTAAGGTGCTCAACAGAGAGTTAATGGCAGCAGCAGTTGAGTGATAGAGATCGACTACAAAAAGTAGTAGTGATGGGGGGTTCTGGAGTTGATTTGTGGAAAAAATCCAACTGGATAACAGCAACTAAAATCTGAGGAGGGAACAGCTCTGATACCAATGGAGTGTAAAAACTCTGGTAAACTTGAATAAGTATATATTATTATTGATAAAAGATGAGATGATTACAAGTGGGAATCACCAAGGCTTTAAATACAGCCTTACGGTGTCCCTTGGCGAAGAGGCATGATCGTTGATCATGCCCTTCCACATTAATAAACCTAAGTCAACTATCTTTAACTAATAATTAATAAATTATACATAACAGGAAGATGCTTCTGGAGAATCAGATGCGGTTGTTCCAAATGCAGAAGGGTGAGGAGACTGATCCCTTCCTCTTTAGACTTCATACTATCTGGGACCAACTGATTGCCATGGGTACAACTCCGAATGAAGGACTCTTGGTGATGATTGCCCTGAATGCAGTCACCGGTGAATGGGAAATGTTTGTCCAAAGTATCTTGGGGAGGGTAGCGTTACCATCCTGGGCGGACATGTGGGCAATCCTCCGTCAAGAGGAAATCAGGAGATTTACCAAGAGGTCAGGCAGCAACAGCGGTACAGTCAAAGTAAAGAAAGAAGAGGAGGAAGATGCAGCCCTTGCATCAAAGGGACAGAGGCAACAATGGAAGAAGAAGAGGGACCTATCCAAGGTCCGGTGCTTTAATTATGGTGAACTTGGAAACTTTGCCAGCAATTGTCCTAAGAAGAAGGACAAGGGATCTTCTGATTCAAAGGCAGGAGCAGCAAAGGGGGATGATGGGAGTGACGATGACGTAGCCATGAGTGCTCATGAGCCACATAAGTGGGGCGATATTGATCTGTAGAGCAGCTACAGATGGAGAAAGGCAAGATCCTTGAGGTGACCAAACTCTTGGATGACATACGAGTTACGGGAGCCTGAATATAGTAGCAGCACAAGTGGAGCAGTGGGTGCAGAAGATCACAGTGAAGCAGAGGGCAGAGCTGGGACGATGTAGATGGGAGCAGCGTAGTGCAGAGGCTGGAGCAACGTAGGAGCAACAGCGCAGAGGCTGATGGGACTTCAGCAGCACAAAGCGAGGCAGTGTAGAGCAGCAACAGCACAGTAGCTTCAGGGAGAAAGCGCAGCGCAGCAGCGAAGGAGCTTTAGTGAAGAGATGCAGCCCAACTTGTCTATCAATGATTGGGCAGGGGTCCTTCAGTTGCTTACTTCTCAGCAACTGAGTTGCAGTGCAGCAATTAGCAGTGACAGTGCTATGGGCAGCATGATGCAGCAAATTGAGAGGGAGCTGCAGTACGGATGTGGCAGTGACATGGGCAATAGTACAGACAACAGCGACGCAGTAGATGGAGGGCAGCAAGCCAAGAATCAACAACGCAGAGATCGATGGCGAGATCTTGCAATACTTGGTGTGGATGTATTGCTAGAGCACACTCCTCGCTAAGAGGGAGTGTTGAAATTTTTGAGGTAGCATCGAGTGTGCTCTAGCCTGAAACATACAAGACCTCCAAAACCCAGAAAGCATTTGGAGAAATTTCATCTGGTGTTGAAATTATTCTATTAATTATTTTTTTAACGAGGACCCTTGGTATAACTCAGGAAATTAAAAAAATTAAAGTGAATTAATTAAACACAGGTGATGAAATGTTCTAAGTGATGTGGATCAAGTAGTATTTTAATATGAGTCGTTGATTACAGATTAGATCATGATCGTTCGTTTTCCAACGAGAAAAGTATAAGAGAACGGCTTGGGGTTAGTTGGAGACACACACACAGGCAGAGAACTGAAGCTAAGTCGAATTTCTGGGGCAGGATTTTCTAAGAAATTCGAAGCGAGTTTGCAGTGCAGTGAGCGGCAGAGATCGACAAGGGATGATCTGATCCAAGGCCGAGAATACAGCAACAGAGAAGCAGTGAGTACCAATCAGTGCAAAGCCAACCAGGAGGACGCAGTTCAACTAGCACCACGCAGAGGACTACGCAGAAGCTGCATAAGCCCAGCGAGGGTGACACAGACCCAACCAGCGCAACGCAAGGGCAACGCAGCACTAGCCAAGGTGACGTAGGCCCAACTAGGGCAGTGCGGAGGCAACGCAACACTAGTAAGGGTGACGCAGTGGGGACGCTGGCCAGTGAGGGTTGACGTAGAGGCTACAGAGGCAGCGCTAAGGGTTCCAGTGGGCCAGAAGGGGCTCGTGATCTGTAAATCTTGTTTGAGGGTGTGATACAGCCATATCTTCTGTCTTCGAGTGAAAGGTAAAAATTGTCATGTAATTTCTCTGTAGGGCCAACCATTTCTGGTGCCCAGAATGTTGTATTCAAATTTTGCATAATAATAAAACCCTCTAGAGTTGTTGGACCGGTCTTCTCACATTGGGTTTTTACGGGGATATTTGTCCGAAAAATCGTGTGCAATCTTGTCACATGCGTGTATTGTTCAGTGAATGATTTGTAGATGTGTAGGCTGCAATTAGTGTCTACTTTAATGTTTTCTGAATAATTCAGTAAAATAACTTGTTAATGTTAATTAAACAAGTAGGTGAAGTTGATCTAGAATACTGCAGTAGGGTTTTTGTTTTGAAGCTTTCACAGTACTCTGATATACTTGATGCTAAGTCATCCAAATGTGACTTCCACCTTATGTGTATATTGTCACTCAAAGCATTCCTTCTCATTACTAAGTTGATGTTATTTAAATCACACTCAAGTGCCTACAATGCAGGCGTGCACCATTGTTGCTACAGTTATGGGTTTGTTGCCACACAATCTAGCAGGGCCCTAGGGGGGCATTAGGGGAATTTTGAGGTCTAAAATGGGCCTCCTAAGAATAATGTACAAGCAAAATAAACTTTATAAGAACCAATAAGATTCAAGATGATGATGTCAACCATGGGGGATGATTCACCATTTTTTAAGTAAAAGGGTAAAAAGATTAAAAAATAATAAAATAATAAAACTACTTTTTCAACTCGTATTTTCAACTTATCTCCCAAATTTTTTACTCAAATTTCGAGCAAGAATACTCGTTGGATGCAAAATTTAATTCCTCGTCCAAGGAGTACCCATGTTGCATACTTTTGATGGACCTTGTTACATGAAAAAACGTGATTGCAATCACGTTTTTCATGTATTTCTAATTTTTCATGTAGCGGGACCCCTCGAAAGTATGCAACGTGGGTACTCCTTGGATGAGTAATTAAATTTTGCATCCAACGAGTACTCCCGCTTGAAATTTGAGTAAAAATTTTGGGAGATAAGTTGAAAATATGAGTTGAAAAAGTAGTTTTTTCTTCTTTCCCTCTAAAATTTGATGATGTAATCAAATCTTATTTTAATATTTTCACTATTATTTTATAATTTCCTTAGGAGGCCCATTTTAGACCTCAAAATTCCCGTAATGGGAAACCCAAGCGACAACTACTAGACTAAGTGACAACAACGAGACAATGACCCACTGTCACCTCAGTCAATATCCCCTGCTCTTTACGGACTTTCACTGATAGGAGGAGTCTCGATAGGTAGGAAATCACTTGAAATTGTTACTCAATAACTAGGGACTAAATCATTTTGCAAATCCCATTCAAGGAAAAACACAATAAAGGCTCAATGCTTCAAATAATCTAACAAGCTCTCCAAGAAAGACCTTAGGGTGAGAATATCAAGACCTAGGATTTGAGATAAGCAATGGTAATATGTATTCTTAAGGTCAAGACTCTATGGGATGAGGTAGGACCTCTCAAAGGAGCCCTATGTAATGATTTAACACTTCTAAAGGGCTCTTCACTCTCTTTGAAAGACCTAAGGAAGGTTTGCACTAGACCTAGGGTTTTATGAATAAACGTGGGAAGAAATAGTTCCAAGGTACTCGCTAGGTCAAGGCAAGGGAAGAGAGAGGTTTTCTTATGATTTATTCCAATGAATACTAAGCTTATACAACCCTTAAAGAAGTCCCCATGGTGAGAGAGAAAGACAAAGGTTTAACCTCTTGGAGTGGCACCTAGAGTAAGAGATTTTATGGATGAAACTCAGGCAGATGCCCGCCAAACATGGAGCATAGGTATCTTAGACTCTAAGCTTGATGTGTGGACACTCCAATTCCAAAAAAAATCACCTCCCTAAAATTTTGCTGCAAGCCCTAGATTTTCGCCCTACCCTTAGGGGACCGAAATTTAGGAGGAGAAAATATGGAGAAGAGAAGAGTTGATCACCAAACTTCTTAGACTAGTGCCTACTCCTATGGGCTATGGAGTCTTGGATGATTTAAAATTGGCCAAAACCATCCTTAAGGAGGCTAAAGATTGATGCTCTAGCAATCAACTTTTAACATTTACCCGCTCAAGATTTATGGAGTTTTATGGAAGAAAGACAAAATTTCATCCACTACGAACATTCATCATTTGCCATACAATGAGTAACATATGCAATTGCCAACCAAGAATATTTCCACAAATGATTTTAAAGAATTAGGGCACAATAGCATTAACCTAGTTGCAACAATTCCATGCATTAAACATAATTCCAAGAAAATATTCAACAAGAAGCACTTACAAGATGATAATATGATATATTCATCCACAAATCATGGGATAGCTCCAAATGTCAAAATGCATCTAAGAGTCTCCAATAGTCTCCAAAGCAAACGTGTGATTCTTTTACAAGAGAAAAATCCAAGTGATGATGATGAGTTCTCACAAATGAGACTCATTTCTATTTCTATGAGTCTCTCCTAAATGGAATTAGCCTAATGAGCCCCCAAAATTATAAAATAATGTGAAAATAACAAATCTTGTTGACAAGCCCACCAAGTAGCTAATAAAGCGATGAAGAAGTCATCCATAACTGAGCCGAAATGATGAAATTGTGATGTAGTAGGGTCATTGGAGGGCCTCATTGAATCCTCAAGGTGCCATGATGAGAGAAATGGCTCCATGAATGATGGACAAGAGGGTGGCCCCTTAATCTCTATGTAAATCATCATGTGGTGCCCCAAAGTGGCTCTGGGGCACAAGTACTGGTCTCATGGGTCTCCTGACGAAAAATAAGCATGTAGACTGCTCCAAATGAGTATTCATGATGGTGCATTCCCTCCCATGTCTCAAGGGTGAGACAAAACTCCTTTGGGCCTCGAATCAGCTACCAAACCATGTGTACACTACTAAGTCGGTTGGGGGCAATGCTGGTCCAAGTGCATCATCTCGTGCAAAATGTGGGGCAATGAACAAATCGTTGAAGGTGTTGAGGCTGCCCATGGCATGAGATAATGCTTTTTCACATGATGGAAAACCATGATTATCAACGCATCGCCTACAAGTGTCAATATGATCCTCTAGTGGGCTTGGGTCAGAGTTAAGTTGCCCAACCCATGGTGAAACCACCAGCCAATTGTTGATTTTTGGGTAGCATCAGATGTGCTCTAGCTCTGAAACTTTGTAGAGGGGCTAGAACACATGAGATCTATAAGACCCAGAAATCATTTGGAGAAATTCCACCCGAAGTGAAAGTTATTCAAATAAATAATTATTTTAAATGGAGCCTAAGTTACAACTTAGGAAATTTAAATAATTAAAGTGAATTAATTTAACATGTGGGTGAGAAGCTTCTAAGTGACGAGGATCAAGTCTAATTTAATCTTAGCTGTTGATTAAGGATTAGATCACGGTCGTTGATTCATCAACAGGAAAATTATAAAGGAAGGCTAGAGGGTCAGTTGGAGAACATGCACACAAAAAGCAACACTTGAGCAAAATCGAAATTTTGGGGGGTGTTTTATTGAGAATTTCAGAGTTAGCTTGCAGTGCAGAGAGGGGCAATTCGGCAGCAAGACTTCAGTCCAAGGCCGAGAATACAATTGCAGAGAGACAGAGCAGCACCAGGAGAGACAACACAGCACCAGAGAGGGTGAAGCAGGCCCAGAAGTGTGACGCAGAGCCAGAAGGGTGACGCAGTCACTGAAGAGGCAGCGCTGGGGTTTCTGTGGGGCAGATTGGGCAGAAATTCAGCAAAACGATTTCTGAGTTGGGACAGCGCAGTCACCTGTGGGGTATCTTCATTCAACTACTGGATCAACCAAAATATCTGTCTCCGGATAGAGGTACTTCTGCCAAGATTTTCTCTGTTGGGTGAGCCGGATTTGGCACACTAGCTTGTATTCATAAATCTGCTTAATAATAAAACCCTCATATTTGTTGCACCGGTTTTCCCACATTGGGTTTTTACGGGGACGTCTAGTCCAAAAACAAGTGTCCTTTGTCTGTTTGTCTCATCTTATTTTTCAGTACTTGATTTTTATATTGATGTACGCTGGAGTGTCTTTGCATTAATATTTACTGAAGTCTTTTGTAAATAACTTGTAAATTAAAGAAATCAAGCAGGAAATGCAAATCAGTTAAACCGCAGTAGGATTTCTGCTTGTTAGGTTCAGAAATTTTCACATGCTATGAGAGCAATTGCAGATCAAGGAAGACTGAAGCCATCAACTAAAGGACAGAAGAAAATCTGCAGTGGGAAAGCAGTTGTCTCAAGAGACAGCGCAGTCCTAGGCTAGAGAGGCAGAGGAAGGGTGACGCAGTGACGCAGTCACCTAGGAGGGCTCATGCAGAGCCTGCGTCAGCCTGCTAGGGTGACGTTGTAGCTATAGAAGGCAACGCAATGGTTGTTGGGCCAGCGCAAAGGTTGTTGAGTCTCAATTTTCCAGTTGTCGTGACTAGAGGTGCAGTACGATATCTTTCTGGAGTTGTTGGTGGGGCATTGTTTCTGTTGGTGCAAAACAGTGTCTAGTGGGGCAGAAGCAAAGTAGAGGGAAGCAGTGTGAAAATTTCTAAATGTTACTTTTGCAGAAATCTATTGTTAGATCTGGTTATACTTCTACTTCTCAAGTTATTAATGTTGAAATCTTCAGATTAACATCGAAGTAAACACATAACAGACTTTCACCGATTAAGATCTAAAACAGAAGAAGTAAATGCACACATGGACAAAGTGACAAAAGATTCCCTGGACAATAGTCCCTGGTAAAACCCAATGCGGGAAAACTGGTCTTCTGGCTGCTAGAGGGTGTTTATTATTAAGTAGTTTTCTGAATACAACAAATTTGGGCACCACACTGGTTAACCCGACAGAGAAAAATATAAATATGTAGCAAACCTGTTATTCTGAAGCCAAAATACTGACTGATCCACACCCTCAAGTGGGATTTACAAGACTCAGCCACATTCTGGCCCTACAAACCCCAACGCTACCCCAGAAGCCCCTAAGTCAGTGTCTTCAACCCCTGCGTGCCTCTGCGCTGGCCTGGAGAGGGTTGCGTAACCCCAAAATGGGTGACGCAGACCCTACGCTGCCCTTGAGGGTCTCTGCGTAACCCAGATGGGTCCCCTGTTGCCCTAAGAGGCACTGTGTAGTTGAAGCTGCCTCTGCGCTGTGCAACTGTTGCACTCTATGTTGTTGTTGCCTCTGCTTCTCTGCGCTGCCTTTGGAAGCTGCTCTCTGCATTTTGCTGATTCTAGGCACTGGGATCAGACCATCCCCTTTGCCTAAACTACCCCTCTGTTGCTGAAACACTTCTGGAAATTCTTAGCAAAACACGCCCTAGAATTCCAGCTTAACTTCAGTGCTCTACCTCTGTGTGTGTGTCTCCAACTGACCCCCAAGCCTTTCTCTTATACTTTTTCGTTGAACACATCAACGGCCATGATTAATTCTCTAATCAACGGCTGAGATTAAAAGACTGCTTGATCCGCGTCACTTAGAACATTTCAGCATGTGTTTAATTAATTCACTTTAATTTTTCTAATTTCCTAAGTTTAGACTTAGGGTCCTCATTAAAAAAAAATTATTTCAATAACTTCAACACCAGATGAAATTTCTCCAAACGCTTTTTGGATTTTGGAGTTGATGTGTTTATTAGCCCCTCCACAAAGTTTCAAGGCTAGAGCATGTTGAAAAGTGTAACTAGGCTAGGTCTTCATAATGACTTATAATAATTTTTTTATGTAAATGACAAAAGAATAAAATATATTTGCTTGCTTTATGGGTTCATAAGCAAGAAGTTTTTATGGATCATAAGACATCTTCTTGATGTCTTTAGGATGTGTCATTAGGTCATAAAATTTAAGACGTCATGATATGAAGGTATGTTACTCCTGTCTAAACGTGAAGAAGATTACGCTCCAAAACATGTACATTGATGTCGGCCTTAATTAATACGATAGAAGTCGGCTGCTATACATATCTTCTTGGCCTAAATATGAAGAACGAGCAACATATATAGATGCTCATCGTAAGTTGCAGAGACACACTCAATTAGATTGATGCGGATCACAGAACCGAAATAAGACGAGTCTGAAACAGCGTAACACCATTTCTGAAGAAGTTATGATCAGAGGAAAATGTGGATCTCTCTGATGTAGTACAGGAAACGAAATTTATTTCGGGTAGTCCTGAAGTATAAAATTCGGAACAAAGGTTTACAGCAGGATGAGATCTGGAATAAATATGTATACGAGAGCAATGTTCAAGGGTCAAATGTGCGGATCAGTAAATGAACTTTGGACAAGTATCATAGTGCGGATCACATTCCAGTGCGGATCATATGTGGGCAGGCTACACAATACAGGGTTATACATTCAAACAGACGGAGATATAAATATAGCGAAGATTCTAATTGCAAGAAGTACGTAAAATGCCACTGTAATTTCCAGAATTTGGTCTGTGATAATATCCACGTAATCACAGCAGATCGAGAGCTATTTCAGGAGTATTATCATTCGGTGGTGTTCTGTGTTAAAGAGTGCAGAAGGAAGTCGTGTAAAGATATCTCTTGAAGAGCGAAAACTGAAGTCTGGTGGAGACCAAACAAAGACCGAGTTTCTCTGTAGTGACAAGTACAGAACAGTTAAGAGGACCGAAAAGAGAAGACTGAGGAAATCAAGAAATAGTGACAAGTGTCTTGGAGTATAACCTGAGTGAAGTGTCCTTGTTGGGGGTCTTGGTCTTCGTCAATTGAAGTATCTATAAGAAGAGATTTTGCGGGTTTTCCCCTCAAGAGGAGGGGTTTTGGCCCTGGCTTATAGCCTACACATTGTGTCACTGTTCTTATTGATTTGATAATTGTTTGATGTATTGCTTATCATAATAATAATCAAGGAGAAGAAGGCTAAAGTATAACACAAGCAGTTATTAAGAAGAGAATTTGAATTAAACATTTCCCTACAAAATTCTCAACATGGAATCAGAGCTAAGTTGCTAGAAAAGGCAAAGAGACACTCAAGGATTAGATTTCATGGAAGGCATAAAAGCAAGGTAAAAGATTGAAGAATCAAAACTAAAGAAGGAATTCTACACAGCAGTTAGGATCTTTGTATTAATGAACAACATTAGATCACAGTATACAAAGCAAGGATTTGATAAGAAGAAAGGTCAGTTTTCCACAGTGAAAGAAATAAGACAATTTGGCATTAAAGACGGTATTATAGTACCATCTTAAATGTGCCAGTAGTTCATTTCCATCTCAAAGTAATGCCATTGAAAGCATCAAGGCAAAAGTCAAAGTCTACATTGTAAGGTCAAATCAGTTTGCAAGGAAATCCTCAAGCCATCTCAAAAAGACTCTCACCCTTATTCATGGAATCCGCACATCGAGGAGGAAATTTTTAACTTCAAAGATTCTTGATATTGAAGACATTGCTGGAAGACACATCATTAAGCATCACTCCTCACTATTGAAGACATCTTCATTATGAAGTAATCCTTGACCATCAAGGATCCAAGATCACCTACTTTGAAATCAATCTAAGAGGGAGTTTATGCCATCATCTTCAACAAGGAAGCTGATAGAAGAAGAAAAACATCTACTCAAGTAAGTACCTCTATGACTTCATATGAATCTATCAAAATGTCTTCTTTGCAAAGAAAGCAACAAACTGGTTAGGGTTTCAGACTTTCCTAGATGACAAGGTCAATGAAGTCATGCCAAATACATGAAGAAAGACATAAGAGCCCAAAGGATTCATACAGAATCCATAAAAGACTCTCTCATCTCCAATGTACCAAATCTAGAATCATCAAAAGAAATATATGAGAAATTGGTGGAGCTATTCTCTGTGAGTACTGCGGAAGAAGCAATCTCTCTGAGATCATCTGCAAGAAGTGGGAGAAGTAATGTTTGACACTGAGATGACTGAAGTGGTGTTGGAAGCTCTGCCAGATGAATGGGGAAACTTCACTTCAGGTTTATACGGGAAGAAGGAAGCCACACCATTCCATGATTTAGGGTCTCTATGTAACATAGAGGAAACAAGATTGAAAGCCAAAGGTGTTATAGGATCAAGTGAAGGGAATCAAGCCTTGGCAGCCACGTCAAGGAACAAAGGAAGATTCGGTAGGTTTGGTCCTCAGTATAGTATGGACAAAGCACGATGCTTTGGATGTGATGAACTTGGGCATTATAAAAGAGATTGTCCTAAATCTGAAAAGGACAAGAGAAATAGGGAAGAAGCCCAAATCTCAGAAATGAGAGAAGAACCTGATGCAAAGAAATCTAAGAAAGAGGAAGCGAGGGATCTCCACTATGATTGAGATCATCTTCTCCTTTAAGTGATTTATGTTGGTTATATGATAGGAAGCAGTGTAGCATCCTGATCAAAGCATGTTAGGAGTTCTTGGTAGAACAGCTCCTGGAAAACCTCTCTGATAACAATACTGGTGGAAGGCAATCATCAAGATCAAGGGTCATCGTGAAAAACATAATTTTGGGATGTGATGACATATTGATGGAACAGGCCAAGGGAATGAAGCTCTTCATTCTAGTAAAACTGTTGAAGTATGACTTATATGCTGAGGTATGAGGTATGAGGTATGTATATATTTATATGCTGACACTGGATGTTGTGAAGTCATGTCATATGGTTGCAGGTAATAGACTTCTAGATTTAGAAATATGATCTATGAAGGAGGATCTCTCGGTGCACTAATAGATGAAATCAACATAATATGTATATCCTCATGAAATATGAGGTGGTTGTATATGAATGAGGAACTGGAAAATGTGTAAGTTCCTGGGACTGAAGAATGTGTAGAAAGGAAGAGATCATGAAATGCAACCATGTCAAAAGGCAATTATCATCCGAAAGCCAAGAAAATTTGACTGGGAGATCTCCTGGGAGGATATGTAGACTCTGACAGAAGTCTGGTAAAGAAGAAGACCCTTGACAAAACATATCATTAGGAGAGGTGTCAATCTGAATAAAGGATGTCGATGCCTACAGGAAGATGTCATGGTGAAAGATCATCACTGAGGTAACTTTTGTTTTAAAAGTTCATATGTATATGTTTATCTGGATAAATTTGTGCAGGGTTGCTAATCATGAGAAAGGATGTATGATCCTTGGAGATGATTCGAAGGAAAGCAACATGGCATAATGATCAACCAAATAAGAAACACAGATGAATCACTTTCTGGTAGATGACATGACTCATGAATGACTTTCTGGTAGATGACATGACTCATGAATGAAAGTGATGGATTATCTGTGCACTAAGCTAAAGTTGAAGATTCCTCAATATCGAAATCCATGACATCGAGGGGAGGAATTCTTCATGAGCAGCTGGGTGTCTCACCATTGCTGCTGCAGGTCCCTGCTTGAGAGGGAGCCTGGTGATCAGTTTCTTACTTGGAAGAAACTGAGTAATGAGCTTATGTACATTCCTTATATAGGAATGAGTACATTTCCTTGTGGAATAGGTCCTCCCTAGTTGAGAGGGAGAGATAGACACATCATTTTGGTCTTCACTTGGGAAGACAAAATGGAGGATTGGGTAATCATCTGGCATTCGATACTCTTTGAGAATGTGCTAGGGCATTCAAGATAAGAGTAGTCGGGGACCGATATTCTTTGAGGGCTAGCTACCCAAGAGAAGAATAGTCTAAGAAGGTCATACTTTGGGGACACCTAAGTGGAGTATGTACCTTGGAGAGACAATGACTATGGTGTCTATAAGTCATGTGTCTCGCCAGCATTGTAGCCCATTGTCTCTCAGAGAGATGGGGTTGTTAGTCAAGGCCTTGCACTAGGACAATGTTGGTTGATATGATGCTATATAGATGCGATTACCAATCCGATTCTTCTTATGAGATTCTTTAGCTTGAAAGTGACCATGTACCTGTATGAATACCTCCCTAGTTAAGAGGGAGTGTTGAAAAGTGTAACTAGGCTAGGTCTTCATAATGACTTATAATTATGTTTTTAATATTTATGTAAACGACAAAAGAATAAAATATATTTTCTTGCTTTATGGGTTTCATAAGCAAGAAGTTTTTATAGATCATAAGACATCTTCTTGATGTCTTTAAGATGTGTCATTAGGTCATAAAATTTAAGACGTCATGATATGAAGGTATGTTACTCCTGTCTAAACGTGAAGAAGATTGCGCTCCAAAACATGTACACTGATATCGGCCTTAATTAATATATGTCATTAGGTCATAAAATTTAAGATGTCATGATATGAAGGTATGTTACTCCTATCTAAACGTGAAGAAGATTACACTCCAAAACATGTACATTGATGTCGGCCTTAATTAATATGATGGAAGTCAGTTGTAGTACATATCTTGTCGGCCTAAATATGAAGAACGAGCAATATTTATAGATGCTCATCGTAAGCTGCAAAGACACTAAATTTGATTGATGCAGATCACAGAACCCAAATAAGACGAGTCTGAAACAGTGTAACATCATTTCTGAAGAAGTTACGATCAAAAGAAAATGCGGATCTCTCTTATGTAGTACAGGAAACGGAAGTGATTTCAGATAGCCCTGAAGAACAGATTTCAGAATAGAGGTTTACAGCGGGATGAGATCTTGAATAAATATCTATACGAGAGCAATGTTCAAGGGTCAAATGTGCGGATCAGTAAATGAATTTCGGACAAGTATCATAGGGCGGATCGCATTCCAGTGCGAATCATATGTGGTGCAGGCTACACAGTACAGGGTTATACATTCAAACAGACAAAGATATAAACATAGCGAAGATTCTAATTGCAGGAAGTACGAAAAATGCCACTGTATGTGATAATATCCATATAATCACAACATATCGAGAGATATTTTAGGAGTATTATCATTCGGTGGTGTTCTGTGTTAAAGAGTGCATAAGGAAGTCGTGTAAAGATATCTCTTGAAGAGTGAAAACTGCAGTCTGGTGGAGACCAAACAGAGACCGAGTTTCTCTGTAGTGACAAGTACAGAACGTTAAGAGGACCGAAAAGAGACGACTAAGGAAATCAAGAAATAGTGACAAGTGTCTTGGAGTATAACCTGAGTTAAGCGTCCTTGTTAGGGGTCTTGGTCTTCATCAATTGAAGTATCTATAAGAAGAGATTTTACGGGTTTTCCCTTCAAGAGGAGGGGTTTTGGCCCTGGCTTATACCCTTCACATTGTGTCACTGTTCTTATTGAGTTGATAACTATTTGATGTATTACTTATCATAATAATAATCAAGGAGAAGAAGGCTAAAGTATAACACAAGCAGTTATTAGGAAGAGAATTTGAATTAAACATTGCCCTACAAAATTCTAAACAGAGCACACCCGATGCTACCCCAAATACACAAAATCTCAACATTCCCTCTTAGCACGGAGTGTGCTCTAGCAATACATCCAAACCATGTATCGCAAGACCTTGTTATTGGTCTCTGTGTTGTTGATGCTTGGCCTGCTGCCCTCCATCCACTGTGTTGCTACTCCCTGTATTGCTGCCCATGCCACTGCCACTGTCACTACCACATCTGTACTACAGCTCCCTCTCAACTTGTTGCATCACGTTGCCCATAGCACTGCCACTGCTAACTGCTGCATTGCGACTCAGTTGTCGAGAAGTAAGCAACTGAAAGACTCCTACCCAATCGTTGACAGACAAGTCAGGCTGCATCCCATCACTGAAACTCCCCTGGCTGCTGCTTTACGCTGTCCTTCTGAAGCCACTACACTGTTACAGCTCTGCACTGCGTGAGCACTGCCTCTCTGCGCTGCTGAATTCTCATCAGCCTCTACACTGTTGTCTCTACGATGTTGTTGCCACTACACTGTGTTGCTCCCTCTACAGCATCTCAGCATTGCCCTTCGCTTCACTGTGATCTCCTGCATCCTCCTCCTACTTGTCCCGCTACCGTCTTAAGGCTCCCGTAGCTCGTATGTGATCCAAGAGTAGGACTGACTCAAGGATTGTGCCTCCACTCTGTAGCTTCTCTACAGATCCATGTCGCCCCACTTTCGTGGTTCATGAGCGCTCATGGCTACGTCATCTTCTAACCCATCGTCTGCCACAAAAGCCTTGGAAGTAGAAGCTTCCTTGTCCTTCTTCTTCTATGGACAATTGCTGGCGAAATGTCCTAGTTCATCACACTGGAAACATTTGATCTTGGAAAGATCACTCTTCTTCTTCCCTTGCTGCCTCTTTGATGCCATGGCTGCATCATCTTCATCTTCCTTCTTCACCTTACTGGATCTCGTGTTGTACTGCTTCTTGGTGAATCTGCGGAGTTCTTCTTGATGTAAGATTGCCCACATACTGTCCCAGTTGGGAAGGTCAGCTCTACCCAAGACACTTTGGACAAAGGTTTCCCACTCTTTTGTGACCGCATTGAGTGCAGTTCTTACCATCACATCATCCTCCACCTTTGCTCCCGTGGTAGTCAACTGATCTCTGATCGTCTGTAATCTAAAGAGGAAGTGCTCCATCTCTTCCCCCTTGGTTATCATGGATGACTGCAGTTGATTCTCCAGAAGCATCTTCCTCTGGACAGACTTCCCCTCATATAGGGTTGTTAAGGCCTTCCACATCTCATTAGCTATTTTCTTCTTAGCTATATGTGGAACAATAAGGTCCTTAACCTCATCCATTATGAGCCGCTTGGCATGTGTCGCAGCTTCGTCATGCTTCTTCAGGAGATCTGCATCGGTCGGCGTGGCCAAGACTTGTTCTACATGGTCTCGTAGACGGTATGCTTCCAAGACTACCAGGATTTTGGCCTTCTAGACTGCAAAGTTGGACAGACCGTCCAACATATCCTGATCACGTAGTCTATGAGGTGCCATCTGCTCAGTGAATCTGTCGGAGCTCCTCCTCTCTATGCTCGAGATCTTGATCTAGGGTCCTTGGCAAAACAGGCACCCTCTGCTCCCTCTGACAACTAATTTCCTCTCTTGGAAATTTGCCAAACAATCAACGAAACAGCTCTCTTCGATCCACTAATCAATCTGCAGATTTCTTTGGCTAGAAACCCTCTAAGAAGCTGATCTCCTCCGCTCTTTGTCACTAGTGCTCAGGCCAAATTCTGAATCTTCAGAAATTTAACCCCACCAGCACCTTCTGAAATTTTGCAGCTCTGCTTCCAGCACTTTTGAATCAGACAGCTTCAGATCTGCATCACCCTAGTTGGGCTCTGCGTGAGCAAACAGTCCCAGCGCTGCCTCTGCGCAGTAAGTACGTGGGTCTGCATGGAGACAGTGTAGGACTGCATCACCTTGACCTCTGCGTGGCTCTGCTCCCTCTGAAATTGTGATGTCCCTTTAGATCTGGCTTTCTGCTGCTGCTGCTGCTCTTTCTGTTGCTTTCTACAGCAAGATTCTTAAGTCTTCTGTTGGTGACCCTGCTAGATATGCAATCGCTCTGATACCATGTGAAAAATTCTGAATGTTACTTATGTAGAAATCTATTGTTAGATTTGGTTATACTTCTCCTACTTATCAAGTTATTAATGTTGAAATCTTCAGATTAAGATCGAAGTAAACACATAACAGACTTTCACCGACTCAGATCTAAAACAGAAGTACATGCACACATAGACAAAGTGACACAAGATTTTCTGGACAATAGTCCCCGAAAAAACCCAATGCGGGAAAATCAGTCTTCTGGCTGTCTGAGGGTGTTTATTATTAAGTAGTTTTTTGAATACAGCAAATATGGGCACCACACTAGTTAACCCGACAGAGAAAAATATAGATTTGTAGCTAACCTATTGTTCTAAAGCGAAAATACTGACTGATCCACACCCTCAAACGGGATTTACAAGACTCAGCCAAATTTTGGCTCTAAAAACCCCAACGCTGCCCATGAAGCCCCTGCGTCAATCTCTTCAGCCCCTGCATGCCTTTGCGCTGGCCTGGCGAGGGCTGCGTAACCCCGGAATGGGTGACGCAGACCCCACCCTACCCCTGAGGGTCTCTGCGTAACCCAGATGGGTCCCCTGTTGCCCTAGGAGGGACTGCATAGCACCTGCGTAGCTAAAGTTGCATCTGCGTTGCGCAGCTGCTGCCCTCTCTACTGCTTCTGCCTCTGGAAGCTGCTCTCTGCCTCTTGTTGGTTCTAGGCACAGGGATCAAACCATCCCCTTTGCCTAGAAAACCCCTCTCTGCACCTGAAACACTTCTAGAAATTCTTAGCAAACCACGCCCTAGAATTCTAGCTTAGATTCAATGCTCTCCCTCTATGTGTGTGTCTCCAACTAACCCCCAAGCCTTTCTCTTATACTTTTTCGTTGAACACATCAACGGCCATGATTAAATCTCTTATCAACGGCTGAGATTAAAAGACTGCTTGATCCGCATCACTTAGAACATTTCAGCACATGTGTTTATTTAATTCACTTTAATTTTTCTAATTTCTTAAGTCTAGATTTAGGGTCCTCATTAAAAAAATTAATTATTTGAATAACTTCAACACCAGATGAAATTTCTCCACACGCTTTCTAGGTTTTGGAGTTGATGTGTTTCTTAGCCCCTCCACAAAGTTTCAGGGCTAGAGCACACCCGATGCTACCCCAACTACACAAAATCTCAACAAGCAGTTCCTCAGAAGATTTCTCGCCAAGAAATCTAGATCCAATGTTGATCAGCAGCAAAGAGAAGATCAGAGAGGAGTGTTACAACATTTGTTGGCAGAAGGATTTCCGTGAAGGAAATCTATATCCAGAAGGAGCTTATTCCTTAGAGTGTCTTTTGCGCCAAAGAAATCTAGATCCGAGTTTTGTTGGGGCAACAGCAAAAGAGGGAAAAGAGAACTTGTTCGACATTTTTTGAGCACAGATGGCCGCAAATGGACTGAGCGATCAGGACAAGATGGATGGAGCATCCAACTTTGTCATCTGGAAGGCCATGATCCTGGCAGTTTTGGATGAACATCGCATCAAGGATCCACGATTGTTGTTTCGGTTGATGTTGATCCTCTCAAGAAGTACGAGGAGGCTCAGACAAAAGCAAAACACATGATCGTGAACGGTGTCAAGGATCATGTGATCCCACATATTGCTGAGAAGAACACAGCAAGGGAAATGTGGGTGGCTTTGACCACTATGTACCAGGGAACTTCCGTCCAGCTGAAGATGTTGCTTGAGAATCGGTTGATACTGTATCAGATGCAGAAGGGAGAAGAAATCGACCCCTTCCTTATCAGATTGCAAGCAATCCGAGATCAGCTAGGTTTCGTAGGGGCTACACCAGATGGTGGACTTATGGTCAAGACTGCCCTGAATACAGTCACTGAAGATTGGGAAACCTTTGTCCAAGGTATTTTGGTAGAGTCACTCTTCCAAGCTGGGAGGAGATGTGGGCAGCTCTTCGACAAGAAGAGATCAGACGGTGGACCAAGGCGGGAAGCAGCAGCAAAGGGATCAAAGTCAAGAAGGAGGAAATGGAAGATGCAGTGCTCGCATCTAAGGGACAGCAAGAGCAGCAGAGAAGGAAGAATAAGAACCTCTCGAAGGTTAGATGCTTCAGATGTGGGGAACTAGGACATTTCGCCACACAATGCCCTCTGAAGAAGAAGGGCAAGGAAGAATCTAACTCGAAGGCTGCTCCAGCTTAGGCTGATGAGGATGATGATGATGGATGTGCCATGAGTGCTCATACACCTAAGAAGTGGGGCGATATGGAGCTGTAGATTCAACTACAGTGAAGGGCAAGATCCTTGAGGTGCCCAAACTCTTGGATCACATACGGCTACTGGAGCCCTTAATGACAGTAGTAGAATGATGGGAGTCAGTTGATGTGAGGATGATGGAGCGACAATGGCAAAGCTAGAGCACCAAAGTCTAAAGCAGCGCAAAGCAGAGGCAGCAACAGCGTAGCATCAGCAGCGCAATGCACAGTGGTGCAGCGCAATGCAGAGCAGCAGCAGCGTAGTAGCATTAAAGGGTCAGCGCAAATTAGCAGCAGAGGAAGCTTCAGCATCAAGGTGCATCCAGAGTGACTAGTATGTCAGGATTTGGGATGTTTTCAATTGCTTAACTCTCAGCAACTGAGTTGTAGTGAAGCAATTAGCAGTGGCAGTGCTATGGGCAGCACGATGCAGCATTTTTGAGAGGGAGCTGCAGTACAGATGTAGCAGTGCCAGTGACAGTGACATGGGCAGCAGTACAGATAGCAGCAGCGCAGTGGATGAAGGGCAGTAGTCGAGCACGACCGATGCCATGGATCAGGGTGATGCTTCTAGTGAAGAAGTATTGCTAGAGCATATTCCTCGCTAAGAGTGACTGTTGATTTTTGGGTAGCATCGGATGTGCTCTAGGTCCGAAACTTTGTGGAGGGGCTAGAACACATGAGATCTCTAAGACGCAGAAATCGTTTGGAGAAATCCCACATGGACTGAAAGTTATTCAAATAAATAATTATTTTAAATGGAGCCTAAGTTAAAGCTTAGAGAATTTAAATAATTAAAGTGAATTAATTTAACATGTGGGTGAGAAGCTTCTAAGTGACGAGGATCAAGTCTAATTTAATCTTAGTCGTTGATTAAGGATTAGATCACGGTCGTTGATTCATCAACAGGAAAAGAATAAAGGAAGCCTTGAGGGTCAGTTGGAGAACACACACACGGAGAGCAGCACTTGAGAAAAATCGAACTTTTGGAGCGTGGTTTGCTGAGAATTTCAGAGTGAGCTTGCAATGCAGAGAGGGGCAGTTTGGCAGCGGGACTTCATTCCAAGGCCGAGAATACAAGTACAGAGAGGCAGAGCATCACCATGAGAGACAGCGCAACACCAGAGAGGGTGACGCAGGCCTAGAGGGTGGCATAGTCACTGATGAAGCAGCGCTGGGGCTTTTGTCTGGCAAATCGAGCAAAAATTCCGCAAGATCTATTTCTAAGCCAGGAAGGCTCACGAGGAGGGTGACGAAGCTCCTGGAGGAGGTGACGCAAAGCTTTCTGTAGCCATCGATGCGCAGCCCTGGGGACAACGCAGTCACCTGTGGGGTTTCTTCATTCAGTTGCTGGATCAGCCAAAATATCTGTCTCCAGATAGAGGTACTTCTTCCGGGATTTTCTCTGTTGGGTGAGCTAGATTTGGCACCTTAGATTGTATTCAGAAATCTACTTAATAATAAAACCCTCATATCTGTTGCACCGATTTTCCCGCATTGGGTTCTCCTACTTAATTAAGCTATTAATCTGAAATTTCAGCATTAACATCAAAGTAAACACATTACAGATTTCACGGATTCATATCTAAATAGAATACATGCACACAGACAAAGTGACACAGAAAATTTTATGGACTATCCCCGAAAAAACCCAATGTTGGAAAACCGTTCTTCTGGCTGCTGGAGGGTTTGTATTATTAAGTAGAATCTAAGTACAACAAATGTAGGCACCTTACTGGTTAACCCAACAAAGAAATATAAGATCTGCAGCAATACATGTTGTTCCGGAGACGGAAAACTGGACCGATTCATACCCTCAAACGTGATTTACAGAACTCAACCCCTTTCTGCCTATGGAAACCCCAGCGCTGCTTTGAAGCCCTCTGCGTCAGCCCTGCTGGCCTACTAATGCCCCTGCACTGCTCAGGAGAGGGCTACGTAAGCCCAGAATGGGTGACGCAGTCCTTACGCTGCCCTGGTTGGCCCTACGTAAGCCTGGATGGCCTCATGTTGCCTCTGTTCTGCCCTTTCTGGGCCTGCGTAGCAGCTGAAACCATCTACATTGCGCAACTACTGCGCAGCCTCTACTTCTCTGCGATGCTCCTGGTTGTTGCTTCTTTGCCTCTTGCTGACTCTTGGCCCTAGGATTAGACCATCCCCTTAACCAATACTACCCCTAGCTACAGCTGAAACACTTCTGGAAATTCTTAACAAACCACGCCCTAGAATTCCAGCTTATTCTCAGTGCTTTGCCTCCGTGTGTGTGTCCTACAACTGACTCCAAGCCTTTCCTTTATTCTTTTCTCGTTGGGAAACCAACGACCATAATCTAATCTTGAATCGATGGCTAAGATTAAAAGAAACCCTGATCCATGTGACTTAAGTCATTTCCATCACATGTTTAAATTAATTACCTTTAATATTTTAGTTTTCCTAAGTTGGACTTAGGGTCCTTGATTAAAAATATTAATTAATTAATCATCTCCCAAACTGGATGGAATTTCTCAAATCCCTTTCTGGGTCTTGGAGATCTCATGTACTCTAGTCACTCCACAAATTTTGGGAGCTAGAGCAAATCCGAAGCTACCCCAACAATCCACCAATCTCAACAGAAAGGTGCAGGACGGTGCAGGGCGGTGCAAGACAGTGCAGAGAAGAAGGATCATCCCAAGCAGTGATAAGGTATTGGAGGCATGCAAGGGTCAAGGGTTTGTGTCATGGTCATGGTACTTGTAATCTAAAAGCCTATAAGAAGAATTTCTGGTGGGTTTTCCTTTCCAAGAGGGAGAGGTCTTGGCCCTGGCTCGAGGAGCCTAAATTTGTGTCTCTTGTGTTTTTGGTAATTGACTTGATGAAAGACATAATAAAATAAGAAGAGAAGACATAAGTAAAAGGAAGTAAGCTCACAAGTAATTATCAAGAAGAGAATTTGAATTAATCCTAGCCCTACCTAATTCTCAACAACCAACACCTACAAGATGCACACTTTTGCTCATTGTTTTAAGGTTTGCTTCGTGTTGCAAGTCTGGACTAGTTAGGGCACAACATATAGTCCCTAACACCCCTCAATTTTGGCTCAAAATTGCTCCTATGGGCTGCGGTTGTCCTTCAATGGGAGGTTGCCCCTCCACACTGCAACTTTAGGGCAGTTTCAAGCCCTTAACACATAATTACCCTCCCTTGATTGCAGTAGCACCCTACAAGTCTTCAAACAAGCCAGCGGCATCCTCTTTTGAGGACTGTTCACCCTCAACAAGACCCTCAAACAAGTCTCCCTTGCCTCGACCTTCAAGAACAGGTCATCGGCCCTACTATCAACACTTCAGCCTCCTCAAATAGGCTTCAGACAACCCTATTTCTCCACGCTGGTCTATTCTTCTTTGTTGCGGCCCAAAACAAAGATCTTCCTCCTCCAACGAGCTTGTCCTCTTGTTTATGTGTTGCACAATGGATGAGGAATAGAGCACTACATCACCTCATATTTATACACTAACATGAGGGCTTCCAAAACGTCGCAATAGGACCCGAACAACTGTCTCTTGGATTATTAACTTCAAGCCGACCTAGACAAACATGTGCAAAACCCAATTATAACCTAAAAAATTCATATCTCACTAAGGACATCTCAGAATTTGACGATTCTCGAAGAGTTGGATTCTCCTTTCCGCCCTCTATCATCTCATGCCATCACATGTCCAAAGTGCTCCATGGAAATGCCCCAAAACAGGATTGGTGCAAAACACCATGTTTGGGCTCCAAGCCCACAAGTGACTCTTATGTCGCTTTGCTCTCCAATCCCCGAACACTAGGGCTTGGAGTACCTCCCAAGCTACTCAAAAATCAACAATATGCAGCAAATAAATAATAATAGTAATAGGGGAAACAATAATCCATGGCCAAGAAGGAATCCTCTGAATGATCAAAGGCCTCCTACTCCACTTGAATCTGCTGATGTTGTTCATGACCCTGTCCCTTTCTGCAGACCTTGTTAAAATTTCCATGAAGAAAATACATGTGCAATTGCTAGAAAAATCTTAGAAGAGGCCATAAATCAACAAATAAATAATATAAGTCAAGATGCTTCTAAGGAAAGTCGATATGAAAACATGATCTCTTCATCCTTCGCGATTAATAACTTCAGTGACAAGTAGGGCCCCATCGCACAAGGATATTGTGAGAGACCATCACAGGAGCAAATTTTGGAAATTGCTAGAAGTAAGGGTTACACTTATCAAAGAAAGGGTAAAGAGCATAATCAGAGTAAATAAGTTGCTTCCAAGAGATATATGTCAAGTTTAGAGGTCGATTGGGCCGCATGGATTAATAGTATTAAGATGTCAAACCCAGACATAGAAATTTTGAAGATCCCACCACAGAGAGTTTCGTTCTTCAAAGCTTTAGGCATGCTCAACAGGAAAAGATTGACAGGGCCTAAAGATGACGAAATCAAGTTAAAATATTTAAACTACTACATGACTAATGAGGATCATCAGTGTTTTTTCCTGACTTTGGATGTCAATGATCATTTACTTCATAATCTCAAGACCTTATCATAAAATTTGTTCTATGGATTTAAAGAGGATTGAAATCCTTTGTGTCGTTAAAGAGTTGCAAGTTTCATTGGAAAATTATCCATACAAAATCATCACTATGGATATAGCAATTATTGATGTACTAAATGTATGGGGAATACTTATGTCCAGAAATTTTACAGCTGACTTAGGTGGGTCTATTCAGATGGATTTATCTTATGCCATTATTCTCGCAACAGCAGGTGGTATGGTCAGATTATACAGGGAAGTATAAAGAAAGTATCATGTTGAGGTTTCGAAGAGGCTGGAAAATGGTGAAGAGGTTGTACTGTAGGATCATACACCGCACTATGAGAACGAATTGATTCAGCCAGTTTATCAGCGTTCCAATCTTTCATCATATTTTCCGAGCAGAAAGAGAAGCAGGTTTCAGTTTGATCGAGATTTGCAGCACAATGATGAACAGTTACAACAACCAAAAAGGGTCAGGTTTCAGCAAGGGACATGTGATAAGGACCCTATTGATCTACCTGTCTATGAGCAAATGTTTCAGATTCTGCCACACCGATGATATCTGATGCCATGGGGCATTATTTGTACAGTATCTCTAACCCTACTCCTTTTCATTCATGCCATTAGTTAGTTTCATATCTTTATATTTTACTTTGTTAGTGTATATTTTCCAGCATATTTATTATGTATACATGATGATTTGGATTTTGAATGGATATCTATTTGATGGACTTATGTTTGCTTGGATGCAGGATTTTGGGATTCTCTGTGAAAATTCCTGAAACTACTTAACAGAAATTTCTACTGCAGAAATCTGGTTTACTTCTCCTACTTGTGTTTTTACATTTACAAGTTATTTTCAGAAATATTCAGAAAACAGTGAAGTAAATACACTGCAGATCTATGCATACATACAGATCAGATACAGAAGAAATAAGCACACATGACAAAGGACACACAAGATTTTTCGGACGAATGTCCCCAAAAAAACCCAATGCGAGAAAATCGATGCAGCAGCTCTTAGAGGGTTTTATTATTATGCAGAATTCTGAATACAATCAAGGGCACCAGACATGGTTTGCCCAAACAGAGAAAATCTCGGCAAATGTACCTCTATCACTCGGAGACAGAAAATATGGTTGATTCAGATGAGGATGAAGAATCCCACAAGTGCCTTCGCAGTCACTGCGTCACCCTTCAGTGTGGCTACTTCACACATTCTGGATCTGTTGAAAACGAGCCCTTTCTGGCCCACTGGAACATAAGTCACCATGTTTGTGTTTGTGTTCGAGTTTGACGACTTTGAAATTCGAATAAAGTTTCGCACTTAAAATTTTGCCAATAAAATTCAGCATAAATTCGACATATAGAAATTTTAAAAAAAATGTATATATATAAAAAAAATCAATTTTAAATAGACTGAAAGATAAATATGATGCACATAAATAAATAAGCATGTCAATTTTCAAAGTGCATAATACAAATTGCAAACAACACATAAGATTATTGCTCAAACATTTATATCATTTCCACATATAAACCATGAAATAATTTCTTAAAAAAATTATTAAGATCCCTTGGAGTCTTCATTTTTATATATGTGCTCTCTTCTTTCTTATTCTTAGTAGAATTTTCAATATATTTAATGAATCAAATAAAATTAAGCTTTAATATTATTTCAATCTCTTTAGTTTAATAATATTATCATGAGTGTTTTTATGCACAAGATATAAGTGCATTAAAGGTTATATGATTAGTTTTCATATATGTACTTATAAAATAGAAGTATTTTATAACGGATTATTCATATTCATAAAATTATTAATTTTAAAATATGAATTTTGGAATTGACGTAATGTTTTTTTTTTAATATCAAGACATTTAACAATATATAATAACTATGAAATAAGATACGTCCAAACATAGAAATCTTAAAAATTCTCATCGTTTATTTAAAAAATAAAATATATACTTTATCATATCAAAATCAGTGGCTAAATATATGCATTGAATCTTTTAAATGATTTTCTGGATGGTTTTTTTGTTATCCTAAAAATGTAGAACTCGGGAAAAAGTAAATGTCTTTTGACAAAATGCTTCATCGATACTACATATCAGAGTAATCTATACATGCGAAGGAATGGGCTTTGACACCCAATCCAACCCTTTTTTTGGTGCTCAGCGATCCCTCCCTTGAAGCCCCACTGTGATTAGCACGCATAAGAATATTTTTTTAATTTTAAACAAAGTTATCAACAAAACGAAACCCTCCCGCTGAACCTAATCAAATTTTCACGATTTTTAAACTATTTCTTTTTAAAATTCATTGGAGTTCACCATTTTGTTTGTGTTCAAGTTCGAGTTCGAGTTCGAGATTAAGTTCGGCGAACTTGTTCGAATTTGTTTGGCATTGTTTCAAGTTCGCCGAATTTAGAACTTCAACGATAAAATTCGCCGAACCCGGTGACTAAGACTAGAACCCCAGCGCTGCCTTTCCCAGCTCTGCGTCAGCCCTCCAACCCTGCACGAGCCTCTGCGCTGCCTCTACGCTGCTCGGGTTGGGCCTGCGTCATCCTTGCTAGTCCTACGTTGCCTTTGCGTCAACCTCTTTGGACTGCGTGAGGCCCTACGTTGCCTCTGCGTGAGCCTGGCTCGGTTGCGTCACCCTTGCTAGGTCTTTGTGCTGCTCTGATACAGATCGACCTCTCTGCCAATGTATTCTCAGCCTCGAATTCAGAAATCCCTCTGTCGATCTACCCTTCACTGCACTGCAAGCTCACTCGAAAATTCTCAGCAAACTGCGCCCCAAAATTTCAACTTAGCTCAAGTGCTGCCACTCTGTGTGTATTCTCCAACTAACCCCAAGCCTTCCTGTAATACTTTTTCTCGTTGAACAATCAATGTTCGTTATCTAATCTCTAATCAACGGCTAAGATTAGAAAAGACTTGATCCACGTTACTTAGAACATTCTCACTCATGTGAAAATTTCTTAATCTAAAAAACCCTACTACAGTGTGTTGATTTACTCCTCCTACTTGAATTAAATTACAAGTTTAGTTTCTGAATCATTCAGTAAAATCAGCAAAGTAAACACAACTGCAACCTACACATACAGATCATTTACTGAATTATAACGCACATATGACTAAGTGACACCCAAATTTTTCGGACAAATGTCCCTGGAAAAACCCAATGCTCTGGAGGGATTTATTATTATCCAGAATCTGTATACAACAATTTCTGGGCACCAGACATGGTTGGCCCTACAGAGAAAATCATGGCAGTAATAACTCTTTCACTTGGAGACAGAAAATATGGCTGATTCACACCCTCAAACGGGATTTACAGAACTTGAGCCCTTTCTGGCCCACCGAAAACCCCAGCGCTGCTCCTCAGCCCTCTGCATCAGCCTTTTTGGCCTACGTTAGCCGCTGCGCTGCTCTAGAAGGGTCTGTGTCAGCCTCTGCGCTGCTCTGGAAGGGTCTACATCACCCTCTGTGCTGCTCTGGAAGGGCCTGCATCACCCTCTTTGGGCTTACGCTGCCCTGACTAGGCCTGCGTCACCCCTGAAGGGCTCCTACTGCCTCTGCGTTGTCCATGACTGGGCTCTGGCTGATCTGTGCAGCTCTGGCTGGCCTCTGCGCTGCTGGATATGTTGCCTCTTTGTCATTGTTGTAATCTTAGCCTTAGATCTGAATCCCTCGCCAACACTGCCCCTCGCTGCACTGCAAACTCTTCCTGCAATTCTTAGCAAACCACGCCCTATAATTTCAGCTTAGCTTTAGTTCTCTGGCAATGTGTTTGTTCTCCAACTGACCCCAAGCCCTTCTCTTATACTTTTCTCGTTGGCAAATCAACGACTGTGATCTAATCTCTAATCAACGGTTAAGATTAGAAGCTGCTTGATCCACGTCACTTAGAACATTCTCATCACATGTTTAATTTAATTCACTTTAATCTTTTAATTTTCCTAAGTTAGACTTAGAGTCCTTAATTAAAAAGATTAATTATTTGAATAATTATTAAACCAGATGGAATTTCTCCAAACGCTTTCTAGGTCTTGGAGATCTCATGTACTCCAGCTCCTCCACAGTATTTCGGAGCTAGAGCGCATCCGATGCTAGCCCAAAATCTCAACAACCCACATGTTTTAATTAATTCACTTTAATTATTTAATTTCCCTAAGTTAGACTTAGGGTCTCCATTAAAATAATTAATTATTTGACTAACTTTCACATCGAATGGAATTTCTCCAAACGATTTATGGGTCTTGGAGATCTCATGTGTTCTAGCCCCTCCACAAAGTTTCGTAGCTAGAGCACATCTGATACCACCCAAAATCTCAACACTCCCTCTTAGCGAGGAATGTTCTCTAGTAACACTTCATCTTGAAGCATCACCCTGATCCATGGCATCGGTCCCCTGCGTTGCTCATGCTTGGTTGTTGCTTCTCATCCACTGCGCTGCTGCCTTCTGTACTGCTGCCCATGACTCTTCCACAGCCACTGCATCATCTGTACTGCAACTCCCTCTCAAATGTTGCATCATGTTGCCCATAGCACTGCCACTGCTAATTGTTGCACTGCAACTCAGTTGTTGAAAAGTAAGCAACTGAAGGACTTCACCCAAAGTACTGACAGACAACTCAATTTGGTTGCATCTTGATCTGAAGCACCCTCTGCTGCTGAACTGCGGTGACCCTCTGAAGCTCTACATTGTTGCTCCTCTGCACTACGTAAGCACTGCCCCTCTGCGTTGCTAAAGTCCCATCAGCCTCTGCGTTGTTGCTTCCACATTGTTGCTGCCTCTGCACTGCATTGCTCTAGCCTTCAGTGTCCTCACTGCCACTGTGCCGCCATGATCCTCTGCACCAACTAACTCCAGTCATCCTGCTACTGTCTTTAAGGGCTCTCCTAGCTCGTATGCGATCCAAGAGTTTGGACACCTTAAGGATCCTACCCCTCATCTGTAGTTCAAAAGAACTAAAAATCAATGTCACCCCACCTCTTCTCTCGAGGCACATGAGCACTCATGGCCACATCATCATCACTGCCATCATCCCCTTTGGTTGCCACAACCTTGGAATCTGAATCTCCTTTGCCCTTCTTCTTTTGAGGACAAGTATTGGCGAAGTGTCCCAATTCGCCACATCTAAAGCACCGAACCTTTGAGAGGTCTTTCTTCTTCTTCCCTTGTTGCTGCCTCTATCCCTTAGATGCGAGAGTTGCATCTTCCTCCTCCTCCTTCTTGATCTTGGCTCCTTCGTTGTTCTTACCCATCTTGGGCATTCTCCTAATCTCCTCTTGACGAAGAGTTGCCCACATGTCCTCCCAATTTAGAAGTTGTGGTCTGCCCAAAATACTTTGGAAAAAGGTCTCCCAATCATCGGTGACTGCATTTAGGGCAATCCTCACCATGAGCCCATCATCAAGAGGTGCCCCCAGAGCAACCAGTTGATCTCGAATTGCCTTCAATCTTATGAGAAAGGGATCGATTTCCTCTCCGTTGTGCATCTGAAATAGTCGTAGATGGTCCTCCAGAAGCATCTTCCTCTGAACAGAAGTACCTTGATACAATGTGGTCAAGCTCATCCACATCTCATTTGTCGTATTCTTTTCAGCAATGTGTGGGACCACATGATCCTTTACCCCATCCATTATCAAGCGCTTAGCCCTTGCCTGCGTTTCCTCATACTTCTTCAACGGATCAGCATTGACCAGAACGGCCACAGCCTTCTCGGCATAATCTTTGATGCGATATTCGTCAAGGACTGACAGGATTCTGGCCTTCCAGATGACGAAGTTAGATGCACCATCTAACCTGTCCTGATCCCTCAATCCATGCGAGGCCATCTCTGCTAAAAAATGTCGAAACCGATGCTCTTCTCCCTTCTTTTGTCGTTGCTCTCAGCAAGAGACTCGGATTTGGGTTTCTTGGTGATAAAAAACCCTCTAGAGAATACGCTCCCTCTGAAAAGTTATTTAATTCCCAGAATTCCTCCACCAATTCTGTCGAATCAGCCCTCCCCAATCACTTCGTTGATCGGATCTCAAACTTCCTGGCTAGAAAGTTTGTTGAGGAATTGTTTCCCTTTACTTTGCAACCCTGCTAGACATTGTTCTGCACCGGCAAAAACAATGCACCACCAGCAACTTCGAAGATCAAAACTGCACCTCGAGCCACGACAACTGGCACAGCATCATCCCCTCTCGGACTGCTTCACCCTCTTGGGCTTGTGTCAGCTCTGCGTGAGCTAGACAAGCTCTATGTCACCCTTTTGGGCCTGCATCAGCCTCTACGTCAACTAGATAGGCTCTGCGTCACCCCTGCTGGGTCTGCATTGTGTCTCTCAGGTGTTGTGCTGCCTCTTTCTGGATTTGTGTTGTTTCTGCTTCCTTCCTGCAGCAACAACCTTCGTCCCTTTGTGGATGGCTTCAGCTCCCCCTGATCTACAATTACTCGGATACCATGTGAAAATTCCTGAAACTACTTAACAGAAATTTCTACTGCAGAAATCTGGTTTACTTCTCCTACTTATGTTTTTACATTTACAAGTTATTTTCACAAATATTCAGAAAACATCGAAGTAAACACACTGCAGATCTACACATACATACAGATCAGGTACTAAAGAAATAAGCACACATGAAAAAGGACACACAAGATTTTTCGGACAAATGTCCCCAGAAAAACCTAATGCGGGAAAACCGGTGCAGCAGCTCTTAGAGGGTTTTATTATTATGCAAAATTTTGAATACAATCAAGGTCACCAGACATGGTTTGCCCAAACAAAGAAAATCTCGGCAAATGTATCTCTATCACTTGGAGACAAAAAATATGGCTAATTCAGCGAAGGATGACGAACCCCACAGGTGCCTACATAGTCACTATGTCATCCTTCAGTGTGGCTGCTTCACACCTTCTGGATTTGCTGAAAATGAGCCCTTTCAGGCCCACTAGAATCCCGGCGCTGCCTTTCTCAACTCTGTGTTGTGAAAATTTCAAACAGTTGCAGTGATAGATTTATTTCTCCTACTTATTAGTTCAATAAGTTATTATTCATAAATCTTCCGGCAAATATCGAAATAAATACTACTACAACATCCACAGATATATATGCAGAGAAATAAACAGTAGGGAACATAAGCACAAGAATCAATCACATGTACACAGTTATTTTTGGACAACTGTCCCTGGAAAACCTCAATGTGGGAATACTGGTGTAGCAGATGAGGATTTTATTAATTCTTCAGCAAATGATATCTTTACAGGGAAATGTAACAGCAGATAAATTCTGAAGCACCTGAGACTGAATTTCCAGCTTACTCGGACAATTCTCTGACACCCTGAACAGCCCCTGCATGGTCCTATGTCTATCTGCGTGATTCACTGCACAGTCCCAGCGTTGGACTGTGTGAGTCTGTGTGGAAACTACGTGGGTTCTCTACGCTGCAGCCTCAAGCTGCCTCCAATGACCCAGTGCTGCCCTCTGTCCCTGATCTCGATCACCACTGACCCCCTCCTTCTCCTTCTGCAAACTTCTCGCCCTACAACTCTCCCACTGAAATTGAATTCTACATCAGAATGGATCTTCTTCGGGTACTGAGTGTATGCCCGGCTAGTTTTCCAAATGACCCTCAAGCCTTCTTTTATAATCTGCCTATTGGAGAACCAACGACCTAGACTAAAACATTAATCAATGGCTAAGATTAAAACTTGACTTGATCCATGTTTTCTAGAAGATTCACACTCTGACTTATTAATACCCTTTAATTATTTCATTTCCCTAAGTTTAGACTTAGGGTCTTCATTAAAATAATTAATTATTTTAATAAGTCATGAACCGAGTGGAATTTCCACAAACTGTTTCTGGGTTCTTTGGAATGTTATTGTCTAAGCCTCCCTGCAAAGTTTGAGACTTGGAACACTTTCGGATGCTACAAAAATCAACAACCCCTCTTAGCGAGAAAGGTGTTCCAACAATATGCCTATTGCATGTTGCTCTGATTTTGAAGCACCTTCTGTGTTGTTGATCTTAGGACTCTGGCCCCCCATCTGCTGCGTTGATGCCTCCTGTACTGTTGCCTTTGTACCGCAGCTCCCTCTGAATATTGAGTCTATCCATTCCTGCTACTAGAAGGGATTTTTCATCATCCCCATCTTCTCTCTAAAGTAGACAAACTTTGTCTTCCCTAGAGCTCCTTTGTGAGGATGTCTGCCACCTGTTCTCCTGTTGGAGTGTACTGCAATTGAACAGCTCCACGTTGTACACAGTCCCTGATGAAGTGACACCTAATGTCAATATGTTTCGACCTATCATTAAACACAGGATTCTCAGAGAGATTTATGCAATTCTGGTTACCACATAAGATGTTGGTTGCATCCATTTTCTCCTTGAGTAGATTCACTAACAATTTCCTAAGCCATATGGCTTTGCACGAAGCTGTGCTGGCTGCCATATACTCTGCTTCTGCTGAACTCAATGCTACAGACTTATGTTTCCTACTGCACCAGGAAGTCATTCTTGATACTAGACTGAAACAATAACCACTAGTACTCTTCCGATCAACTGAACTTCCAACCCAATCTGCGTCAGTGAAACCACTCAACTTGACATCATTGCTACAGGTATATTTCAATCCAAGCTCGACTGTTCCTTGAAGGTACCTAAGAACATGCTTGGCTGCTGCCCAATATGCCCTCTTTGGTTCCACCATGAACTGACTGAGGGTATTTACAGCATAACAAATGTCTGACCTTGTATTTACCAGATACATCAATGACCCTATGAGCCGCTTATATAGTGTAGGATCAGCCTCATCATCGTCGGACGTGTCGATTTTCTTCCAGTTGGTGATCATTGGAGTTGTCATGGGTCTACAATCCTCCATCTGAAATCTCTTCAAAATCTCTGTAGTGTATTTGAACAAGGAAGATCTCCCCGTTCTACTGCCAAACCTCCAACCCCAAAAAATAGTCATCTGTCCTAGATCCTTCATGTCAAATTCTTCATCCAATTTCTTCTTGCAATCTATGATAAGCCTTGATGATCCCGTCAAGAACAGATCATCTACATACAAAACCAGTATCAAAGGCTCACTCCCTACTCTTAGATAGTAGAGATTGGGATCTATGTCACTCTTGATGAATCCCATCTTCTGCAGGTAGCTGTCAATTCGACCATACCAAGCTCTAGGAGCATGCTTGTGTCCATATGACGATTTCTTCAATCTGCACACATGATTTTTTTGATCATGTGTCTCAAAGCCCTCAGGTTGTTCTATATACACCTCTTCTTCTATCACTCTATTTAATAATGTCGTATTGACGTCCATCTAGTGATTTTCCCATCCCATCTGTGCAGCAAGGAATATCACGAACCTGATAGAGGTGTACCTGGATACTGGGGCGAAGGTTTCTTCATATTCAACGCCTTCCTTCTGAGCAGACCCCTTAGCCACAAACCTGGCTTTAAATTTCTCGATGTTGTTGTCTGCAGCATACTTGATTTTGTAGATCCACCTGGAACCTAAAACTGATCTCTTCTGAGGTCTGGGTACTACTTCCCAGACATCATTCATCATGATGGAATTGTTCTCTTCCACCATTGCATCAACCCACACCTGGTGCTAAGCTGCTTCCCGAAAGCTGGAATGTTCTCCGACTTGAGCAACCAAGGCTTGATACCTTTCAGGTTGCTTACGTTGTCTCTTCTCATTTCGGGGGATTCCGACAAAGTCCTCTGCATCCTTCAGAATCTGTCGAAGTTCCCTACTCGTTCTCCCACTGGTAGTGGGTGGATCTACCGGTTCTCCCTCTTGCAAATCCTCGGGAGACACATCCTTTGGATCACTCTACCTTGGAGAGGCTACTGAATTTTCTGCTGCTGGTTGTAGGGGCTGGACCAGAGGCTCTTCCTCAGACTGCGTAGCATAAGGCACTTCACGGGATCTTTTGAAGGCCTTCTCCTCCATGAACTTCACATCCCTTCGCACCACCACTTTCCTGCTCTCAGGAATGTAGATGCGATAAGCCTTTGCATTCTCGTTGTATCCAACCAGATACCCCTTTTCGGCAATCATCTCCAACTTCTTCCTCTTCTCATTGGGCACATGACAATAAGTTGTACTGCCAAAGATCCTAAAGTGATTCACTTCAGGCTTACTACCAGTGAAGACACTTTCTGCCGTGATCTTTCCCAGTCCAGTGTAAGGAGTCCTATTCTGAATGTAGACAGTTGTATTACATGCTTCAGCCCACAGGAATTTGGGCATGTCTTGGTCATACAGCATAGCTCTGGTTGCTTCAACAATAGTCCGGTTCTTTCTTTCAGCCACACCATTCTGCTCCGGATAGTATGGAGTTGTCCGCTCTCTTTTGATGCCTTCCCTTGCACAGAATCCGGTGAATTCTTTATCTATGTATTCACCACCATTATCTGATCACAACACCTTGATCCGCTTCCCTGTCAGATTTTCCACCAGAGCCTTAAACTCTTTGAATCGACTCAAGACTTCATCCTTGGCCTCCAAGAAGTAGATCCAGGTTTTCCTGGAATGGTCATCAATGAAGGTTATGAAATATTCGGCACCACTAAGAGCTCTAGTGGACATCGGCCCACAGATATCTAAGTGTATCAGATCCAATACACCCTTGCCCCTATTGTTGCTTCTCTGATATGCTGCCTTGGCATATTTTCCCAATACACACCCCTTGCAGACATCATCTCGTTTAGTGCTCAGTTTTGGAACACCTGTGACAGTCTTATGGAGAGTTCTCAACGCCCCATGATGCAAATGCCCCACCCTTTTGTGCCATAGCTCATTCAGGTCCATTTCATCTGCGCAACCAACTAGTGCCATTGGATGTTGAACTCTTAGTTAAACTGAGAGGGGTGGGGGGGTGAATCAGTTTAACACATTCATAATCTTTTAAACCTTTTATTAAACCTTATTTACACCTTCATTTCATGTCCAACTTAATATGTGAGTAATCTTAGAATGTGAACAGCAAGTATTAATATAATATGACAGCAGACTTAATATGAGAGCAGCAGGTATTAAGCAGATGATACAAATCATATCAACACATAAACATCATGCACAGAGACACCAGATATAAGTGGAAACCCATAAAGGGAGAAAACCACATCTTATTATTGTTGTGATGCAAAGGCAAGCTCCAACTCCCCCTCACCACTGTTTTTCTGCAGGCACCAACCTACAGGAGGCTCCTACCTCAATTCTGCAAGCTACAACTTGCAAGGAAGCACCAACTCCCTTCAATTTTCTGCAGGCACCAACCTACAGGAGGCTCCAAACTTAGTCAGCTACAACTGACAGCTATCAAGCTACAACTTCATAGGGAAGCTCCAACTTCCTCAGTTTATCAAACTGAATGTTTGCTGATTTACCTCAGATATCAGCTCTGTTCTGAGCTTCTCTTTCTGCTCTTCTTTTCTTAATCTTCTCTGCCTTACACTTCTATACTCTGCCTTCTCTATATTTTCTCTCTCTCTTTTTTTCTTGTGCATATCAAATTGATATTATATATAGAGATTCTCACATGACTGTTTGTATTTCACAAGGAATTTGGAGTGAACAGTCATGACTCTTTGGCTTCTGTCTTCTTATTCCTTTATCCAACTCAATTTTAAAATTATAACAATATGAACAAATTTCCATGCTACAGTGGGAGTTTTCCTTTTCCTTAGGATACTTGCCTTTGCATCACAAACAATAAAAAAAAACTAATTACAACATTTACATTCACATTTTAATTACATATTTCAATTTCACTCAGCTCCTTTTCTGGATTTTGGCTTTACTGGATTTGTCTTTTCCTGCTGTTGTTAAGATCATGTTCTGCATACTCTTTGTTCACTGTCATCTGCATATTCCACCTGTTCACTGCACTTTTGAATCCCTTTGTTGTACATCTCTTCAACTCTGCAATCTTTGTTTTCCTCTGTCAGGCCTCATACTTCCCCTTTCTGTGTGCATATAAAATGAATACAGCAAATTTGTACTCAATCCAACTGTCGATCTGGGCAATTTCAATACTTTATTCTGAAGTTTACCTCCTTGAAGAATATACGGTTTAAATCATAGTCGGATGAACTCGCATCAAACGGAGCTCCATTCCTTTTTAATTCTGCGGGGGTAGCAGACTTCAGCAAATAAGGGAAGGAGACCCCCCTGGAATAAGTGTCCTCATGTATGCATATTCCCGATTATTAATAAACTGTGGCTTTTGTTTAGCGCCCAACATATATATGGTCACGGTCTTAAAACCTTTGGCTCCGGGCCCACAAATATAAGCGACATAATACTTTGGCTATTAAAACCATGTAAACTGACCCTCGGCATGTACATATATTAAACCACGTTCATTTCATCATATATTTAAAACGACGTCCGTTCAATTATTAAACCGTCACAATATGGTTAACCCACATATTTTCCATGGTTTATATATTTGCCTCCAAACCTTAGGACTAAGGTTATAACCCCTCGCGCTTATACTCCTCCTATCACGGGAATTCAATTTATTTGTATGTGCCAAGCTTTACAACCAATGGTTAAACCTTGAGAATTTATATTGATACGCACGCTTTTTACATAATTAACTTTTGAATAAACCTTGGCTCTGGGCCCCGCATCTACGTTCAATCGCCCAATCAACGCACTCACCGTACCTGCTTATTCTGCGTGCATCTCCGTCAAACGATCATCGTCCGATGGCTCTGCGCCAGATCGACGGCACTCGACGATATCGCTCCACCTCCTGGTACGAATGTTAACGCGCGATGGCGCGCTTTGAAAGGCGGTTTCGTTGGGTCCAGCCTTGCCACGCGTCAACACCTCTATGGAATCGCTCCCCCCCTCCTCAAATACCACTTGCCGACGAAAGGTGGTGCGATGAAATCCGCTTCCATCCTTTACTGCTCACTCCAAACCGCGTCACTGTTCCTCTCGCAAGGTTCCATCCTTTCATGGTTCCACTCCCTTTTGACACGTCAGGTTCCGTCCACTTGTATTTCTTTCAATACACTCTGTCACATAGTTTCACGTCAAACAACGTGTCTCCCTTTCGCGCTCGCTGCAGTCAATACACGGCTTCGTTCCTCCGTAGGCTAAACAATGATAACGGGAATCGATTCCAACCAATTCTCGACGGCTTAGTTAGCACGGACCAACCTGTAAATTAAGCTTAGAAGCGCTCCAATCAACTCCATTGTATTATTATCGCCCTTACAAAGTTCATACAAACATAGGGTTCGAATTGTAGTCCATAGCCAGACTTGACATCAATTCATAAGTTAGAACAGTGTATCCATCACGAATAATGATTCCCGGAATAACGCCTCTACCTCTGTCTCAACTGCTGTGATAACGGCTCTGCCTCTGCCTCTGCTTCTGATAACGGTTCTGGCTCTATATTCGCTTCCTCTGCCTCTGCCTGTCTCCTTTGCTTCCTTCGTTTGCTTCTTGGTTGCCTCCATTGCCTGTCTCTGTTTCTGCTGCCTTCTTTGCCATCAATGACAACATTTCCAACATTGGAGAGTCAAGTTGTAGCTTGTACAGTTTGTTGCTTCTTACCCCGATATGTGCCTTCTTCTTCCAACTAGGGTGCTTGATGTAGACTCTATTGCCAATAAAGTAGACGTCATATCCTCGGTTTTGAAGCTGACACTGAGAGTAAATTCATCCCCAAACCCGGCACATGCAGCACATTAGTGGCCTAGATACTATTTCTCACCTTGGTCTGAAAAACTACGTACCTCTCCCAACGAGAGTGCATTTTGCTATATTACCCATGCTTATTTTGAAATTCATCTACTCTTCTTGGTAGTCGGAAAAATAGTCTCGTACTCTAGTCATGTGAGCAAAGGCTCCGTTGTCAATATACTAGACATCAGAAGAAGCAGTGCTTGATACGCAAGCAAAATCTTCCTCAAGTCTGGTGTTATTTTTGGACAACTAGGTCCAAACTCCATGCTGTGATGCTCACATGACGATGTCAATATTTTTATTGGGTTCCTCTTCCAGAGAGGTGCAAGATCGATCTAAAGATCATCTTGATCAGATGAGCAGAACATGTATTTCAAATTTATTCCACATGTGCAAGGTCGGCCTGTTTTATCCCACATGCATAAGAGATGTGTCACACACCCCCAAACATGCATATATATTGGAGAGACTTGGAGTTCATTATACACACAATGTGTGGAGGCATTTTCTTCTCTCTTGATGGTGATGGAGCTGCGTTCTTGGTTCTGCATTTAGGGCTTCTTGGTGCAGCGTCTTTGTGGAGTATTCTTGATGGGACGTCTTGGGGTTGTGTGACATATGTGGGTGGCTAACCTTATGAAGACTTTGCTAGTTGAAGCATCCTGCTAATCGCCGTAACGCCACCATTCTTTATCTCTATTTTTGGCTTGTCTTCCATCGATCTACCGGTATGTTCTATCTGCATCTTACTTTAGTTATGCCCTAGAGGGATAAAGAATATTTTCATCTTAGCATAGAACATCTACACAAATTAACATGGTATCGGAGCTGAGGAGAAGACAAAGCCCATCTTGTTCAGAATCTAGGGCAGCAAGATGAGGAGCTGGAAGTGACAGCGGATGGTTGTTTAGGTTTGATTTGAAGGAGACAGCAGCTACAGCAAGCTGCTATGTTAGGCCACAGGCCATAGCATAGCCGCTGGAGGCAGCGTTAAAGCATGTCATACAAGGACAAACCCAAGACCGGTCATCCATTTCAATTTGGTTGTACGTTTTGCGTAGCTGGATATCATGGATTCTGTAATCCGATTAATTCACCCCGCACAACGGAAGGATACGGGGTAATATCCAATAAATTTTTGAGGCCCTGCGTTCAATGGGATGCTTGGAAGTACGGGTGATCGGGTTGGAGCAGGGCACGATTGAAATTAGAGTGCACTATGGTATCGGTGCATGGATGGTGAGAAAAGTGATTAAATCTATGGAGCTTCGATGCTGAAATATTGAACATGAGCCTTACGGGCGTATCAACATTAGATATAAAATTCCTCATCTACTGGACGAGTCTACTATATTATAGTCTGACTGGACGCGCAGTGCCATCAAGGACCAGCGGGCGATCTGCGATGTTAGGTGGATTCGAGCAGCTGCAACTGGGCAAATTCACGAGCAAGGGAAATGAACGTGGTCAGCTTTGCCATGTTGAATATTAAAATCACGTCCCCCTCTCTTTAACGAAGGGCCAAGAAGGATATTATTTTTCCGGCGGTGGCTGTAATTGAATCTAAACGAATATCCAGCTCCCACATCAAGACAGCTCTGACACGTATAAAATCGAGCCAAGTTAATTTTGGTTTCAATTGTTCGTGGCTATAATAACCGAGACGATTGAGGAATTCGATTAAATTCAAGTACTGGAAGGACTATAGATATATATGTAGTATGCAGTGAACGAAGATGGCAGGTTGGCCGTGACGTTTTGTGTGTATACCACATGGTCTGAGGGCAATTGATTTTTGTCGGCTGATATCTCTCTAGGCCCCGAGCCTACCTCCCTGCCTGCCCACCTATATATGTGGTAAATCCGAGCAATAGAAGGGCCGATATCAATTTGTAGGAGCCGCCTTCTTCAAAATCGTGCGAGTCGCTTGAAATTTCAGATGGGGAAAACTCATTAATCTCAGAACAGAGGTTGAGTTTCATTGCTACAAGGAGCAACGAAGATACCGTAAAAAGAGTGGTCGAGGAGCGCATATGGTTGGTAGACCAAGCGAGGCCCAATCGAAATTAGTGTCAAGGCCACCTAATCGTCCAAGTCGATGTCATTGACTCACTTGATCACTAGAAAATTCTGGGCGTGGAGCCAAACATCAAATTGATTGACCGAAGGTTCCAAATTGAAGGAGTATGTGAAGAGACCCAGTTTTCGCGGTCGATTTTGTGACAAAGCAATACAGAGATCTGTTAGCATGCCAAGCGGGTTTATAACTGGAACATGGCATTACTGATTGAAGTTTTGTGCATACCTATAGCAATAAAATATGCACTTCTGTTCGTGATTATTCTCACTATGTCCAGCTTGCTCTCTCATGCTCCAGTGGGGACGTTGTCACAACCAGCTTTCTCATTTGCTATCTGTCTAATCTTTAGTCTAGTCTTGTGATAAATGGTATTTCGTTGAATTGAGTATGATTGTAGACCGAGGCAAAGACTTGCTCATTGGTTGGCCAAAGCTTAATTCCCTGAAGAAGTTCGAATTCAGATTCTTCGAGGGGTTGAAAGAAGCCACTTCAGACAAAGGGTATCCTGATTGGAGGCTGAGAATATTTCTCTGGTAATCCTTCAAGTGACCAAATGCAAGGAGCATGTTATAATACCCCTATAGAAGTAAAATTCTGATTCATTGAAGGGCTGAGTTCCAGATTGATCAATATTGACAGGACGAGTTTATCATTCCATCCTTGCAAAACTGGGCATCTTTAATAATTCAGAAGAATCGCACAGGGGTCCGTTCAGTCACCTTTACAACTCCAGTTTGATGGTACCTTCAGCAAAATTCTGGAGTTGAACTAGGGACAACTTTAAACACTTGTACTGAAATTGTCATGCTGACCATTGCTATATGAAGCGATTATGAAGGACCTGCCTGGTACATCAAGGACAAGAGACCAAAGGGATGTAAGTGAAGTGCATCTTTAGCAAGTAAGTCATTTTATTTGTTCTTGATGTGTAGGAAGATATGGGCAGTGACATATGGCATCTTCAAATACATATGGAAAAATATATATAACCAAGAAGTTTGATATCTTCAATTTTGTATGACTGTGATGAATATGATAATGATGTGTATGATAATATTATGGCAACACTGAAATCAATCATATGACAATATATGATACGTGTCAAGATGCATGACAGCTATATGACAGTGTATGACTATGATTCTTGTATGGCCTTGACAGTGGGAGAATAAGATTCAGGCCCATCATTACAAAGCCCTCTCCCTCTCCATGTTGGTGTCTGGGATGCCCACATTTAAAGTAATCATGAAGGCATTTGAAAGAATAGGGGATTTTTTTCTTCAATCCTCAAGTGTCACAAAGACATCTGATACACATTGTCTTATCTGATATGCTTGAAAGGATGTTCTTATAGTTGTCTTCCCTCACAAGAGCAGTTGGCATTAAGAGGGAGACTACAATTGTATATGCTCCTGAGCTAATATCATTGCTGAAAGAAAGAAGACCCTCATGGCTCAGAGACATATGGTTTCAAAGGGGAAATCCTGGAAAAGCAAGAAGACATATAAATACCAGAGGTATCTAGATTCCATGAGTACAACATGAAGAAGATGTAAAGCATCAAGTCTGGAAGGATGCAATACACTTAGAGTACGAGTCCATTATGAAGGATGATGTCTGCGATATGGTCCCCAGACCGCAAGACAAAGCTGTTGTCACCTCAATATAAGAACAAGCATGGATCCGATGAGAGTGCTGAAAAGTACAAGGCAAGATGTGTTGCCTGAGACTTCTCTCAAGGAAGGCTTTGATTATGATTGCACCTGTGATCTATTACTACCCTTGCTGCTACGCAAGGATGGAGTCTACATCAGATGGATGTGAAGACTGCTTTTTCTGCATGGTTCAAAAAAGGAAGAAGTGTATGTGAAGCAACCTCTGGGGTTCGAAGTCCAAGACTAAGAATCTCATGTATAAAGCCCTCTATGAGTTGAAGCAAGCCCCCAAGGCCTGATACGAGAGGATAGATATCTACTTGATGAAGTTGGGCTTCACTCAAAGTAATGTTGATCCGAACCTTTACTTCAAGGTTGATAGAGAAAAGCCTCTCATTCTGGTTCTCTATGTGGACAATCTCTTCCTGACAGGTGCTGACCCTCCCAAATTCATCAGTGTAAGAGGGAGCTCGCTTCCGAGTTTGAGATGAAGGACCTAGGACTGATGCATTACTTCCTAGGCCTGGAGGTCTAGCAAAGACCTGGCAAGATTTTCCTTTCTCAAGGAAAATATATTGTGAAGCTGCTGGAAATATTTGGAATGGTTGACTGTAAGTCCATATCAACATCGATGGAGCTCAACTTTAAGAAGTTGAGTGGAAACGTAGCTAGGCCCGTGCTAGCAAATCCTACTGATTATCATCAACTCGTAGGGACCATGTTGTTCTTAGGGAACATTCGTCCGAACATATGTTGTGCAGTGAACACTTTGAGTCAACACATGGTTGATCCTCATAACATTCACTGGGTTGGTGCCATGAAACTCTTGAGATATCTCTGGGGCATGATAGACCATGGGCTGAGATACACTGCCAAGAGTCTGACACTCCATGGATATACTGATGCCGATTGGGTTGGCAGTGTGGTGGACCGCAAGAGCACATCTGGATGCTGCTTCACACGTAGGTCTGCTTCAGGCAGGAACCTGAAGTCGATAACCTTGAGCACCACTGAGGCCGAATACATTGCAATATGTATGGCCTGTTGTGAAGTCACTTGGTTGCGAAAGCTCTTCAGTGAGTTGTTCGAGCATGTGTTAGATGCCACCATTATCCTTTTTTATAACCAAAGGGGGATTCGTTTGTCATAGAATCTCGAGTTCCACGATTGATCCAAGCATGTTGATGGTTGGTACCACTTTATCCAGGATATGGTACAGCAAAGCACCGTAAGGCTCGATCATATAGGAACTGATGAGCAGGTCGTGGATATTCTCACAATGCCCTTGGGGAAGGTCATGTTCCTAACCTTCCGTGAGAATCTTGGAATCATGGAACGACCCTATTTGGAGGGTCCTATTGGACGATGAGCTCTGGGAGCTCCAAGGGGGTTTTGGGGATAGCTTCTTGGTGCTATAAGCAACTGGCTGTGGCCAGGGCTCGTTGAACCTTAGCTGGTGTGCTTCCGCTCGTTGACCACAGTGGCACTTGATGACAATGAGAAGACTCCATGCCCAAGGATGAGTGACATTTTTTTGATCGGACTTATCATCAGTATCATCACTAATTCCACTGGTTTTAAACTCTGCCTCTTCTCATCATTTTCTATTCGGTCTGCCAGTTCATGACTTCTTGAGGATATTGTATAAATGTCACTAGCATGATGAATAAAGCCATGTAACAGGCCTAGGATGTTGGGACTCGATCAGCAAGCGAGTACACCTTGGAGTGTATTTTTTACTTGGTTAATTATTCCTTCTTTTTAGCGGCGAATAATTTTCTAGGTTTTTTCACTCATTGCATTACCCCAAAGCCGGGGTGACGGCTTGAAGGTTGAGCCCCTAACGCATCTTAGTGTCTAGAGTCGATGTATATTACCATGCTAGGTCATCTCTGAAATTTCGCGGAATTTGACTAGGTCTAAGTAGGATTTTTTAATAATTAAAATTTTCCCGCAAAATGGGATTTTTTAATTATTTTCTATGTAATGATGTAAATAAGTGGTCTTCGGAAATGTCTGGGGCGTGTGACCAGTCGAAATTCATCCTCAGAGACCCAACATTATCGTAGGACCCACTTTGAGGGTCAAAAGACGACTTATGGTCCCTCAAAAGCCGATTTTCCTAATGTCAGTGGAAAAAATGAGAAAAAATTCATAATTGGAAAAATTTGGAAAATTTTCCAAAGTCAAAATAAGTCAAAATTTTGACATGGCAGATTCAGTGAAGGTCAAAAATGATGTGGCAGCCATGTGGGGCCCACCACATGAAGCACAACTCTATTCAAAGTCAATCAAGTCAAAGAGGGCCCACATTGAGTTAAAAAGGCAGCGTTGAAATATTAAGTATGGCTAGAGTTCAAATAATTCGATTTATTTCAACATGTGGGTGCACATTAAAATTAGAGGGGGACAAAGTGAATGACATGGCAGCCACTTCATCACCATGAGTGGGCCAAGTCAACATAAGTCAAAAGGGGCTCGAATTACCCACTCAAAAGGTGAAAATCAGCTTGAAAGTGTTTCACGGAATTGTTAAAGGATGAGTGGGGACAAGACTGCCACATGGGACAGTTCTTGTCCCCCACTTAATTTCAGTTGTCTCCCACTAATATCTACACATAGCCAATCAGAGTTAAATGTTCAGATTAACATGAGTGGGTGAAATACGTAGCAGCATGATAAATCTAATACGCAGATCTGTTTTGAAAGGAGGTACGCAGCTGATTTTGATAGCAGATTTCGTTGGGATAGTGCTGACACATGGGACAGAAGCTTGTCCCCTATTCATTAAAACAATTTGCAGTTAACTCCACTAAGATGATACGCTGCCCAAACACTCAGCCAGTCTTCAAGACCACCTACAGCAGTCTACTCCAGCATGTACGCGTTGATTAGAGGCAGCCAATCAAAAGCTAATACACAGATTTGTTTGGAGCTGTGGTTAGTAGTAAATATGCAGCAGTTAAGGATTAGCTTTGTGGAAGGTTTTGTGAGTTAATAAATATGCACAGGCAGTTAGAAGTGTACGCTGCCCATTTTGGAAGCCACCTACAGCAGTTCACAACAATCACCTACAGCAGTTGGTTCCACTTGGACAGTTCTTATGCCACTTGTGCAAATTCGTTTTACATTGGGATTATCTCCATTGCTACACTTGTCATTTGATTTTTTCATTGGGATTTGCTCCCATAGTTCTATTTAAATGAGCCTTGGGCTCTCATTGTAAGTGTGGATTTTTGAAGCTTATGCTTATTGTTATTATGCCGAAATTGTTATTGAGCTGAATAAAGAAAAGTCTTTGGGGTTACTAGCTTCTCTTGTGGTGCATTCTTTGGTTGATGAGGTATACTTGTTTCATTTGATATTGTTATTTATAGCAATCTAGTTGTTTTTCTTTGCATTTGCCTGAAGGCACTATTGTCTAGGGAGGGGAGATTTTTAGCTATCTCAGATCTCCTTTGGACTTGGTATGTTTTGTGCTCTTGTTGTAGCTTGTTATTTTCGATGAAATGACAAGCTCAACGTGACCTCTATATGCCAAGTTTCTTTTGCACTAACAATTGGTTTGCAGAAATTTGTGTGTTCAAAGGACAGGTTGCCAAGTCCATTGGAGTGTGAAGACTTCTTCGATTCGAATAAGTCAGCTCCAAGGATATCAAAGGTCTCACAAGTTGTTCAAGCCAACAATCTCATAAGACATCAAGAGATTTATCTAAAAGGGGGTTTCATGAGCCTTTTGCTTCTATTCCATCTCTAAAAAAAAAAATCTCATGTATTTCTTCTCTCATTTGTGCACATATCTATTTTATCTAGCATTTGAGGCTAAGTTGTTGGGTTTAAAGCCTAATTCTCACTCACTAAATCAACTTTTTTTCAAGCTGTTCTTAGTGAGGGAATTTGTAACATAAAGTGTATTTTATACTTGCATTGAGTTTCTAACTATTTCTTTAGCATTCTAACTCTTTTGTTTGTTTGCCTATAGGTGTGCTTGGAAGCAATCTAAGTTTTGAAGAAAGGGAGCTAAAGCTTAGGCTAAGGAACACTCTTCCGTTTGGAACCTCAAATCCAAGTTCCGCCTTATCACTTCACCTCTACTTCTAAAGCTTCATTCTTTTGAGGAATTGTAACCGCCATTCACCTCAAGGCTTTAAGCCTTTACTTTGTAAACATCTCACAAGTAGATTTTTTTTTAAACCTTACACTTGTAACTTTGGGAAGGAGCAATTTTAAAATGCTTATTGTAAGCTCTTCCCAATCCCCTCATTTCTATAAGAGGGCCTCATTTTCATTAATAAAGAGCTAACTGTTCTTGAGGGAGCTTGGGAAGTTTTTCCCATGGTATCTCACCTACTCATTTAGAGGGAGGAAATCTTCTTGAGTGGGTAACTTTCTTTTTCTTAGTTTTTCTTTTAATTTTCTCAAACTAAATCACTTGCATTCATCATTTCGTTTGCTAATCTAGTCTAGTTGCATGTGAATAACTCATATGTTCATTTCGTTAATTGCTTAGATCACATAGTCATTTAAATTTCCTAATTTGCAATCTCATTTGCCATCACTTACTTATGTTTGTGATCTACTCCTCATTTGGATAAGTTTCACAACATACTACAAGTAAAGAAGCATAGCATTTCAATTTATGGCAACTTGAGTTATTGTTCTAACTATGAAGCATATTTAATTGAATCATCTCCATCTTTTACACAACACTTGCAAGCTCATTTCCATATCATTTAGGCATTTCACTTTGCATGCTAGACTTGCGTCTCTAAAAATTAACCTCCAACTTAAGTTGGTTGTATAGACATTAGGGACCCTCCACCCCTATGGACTCCTCATTGTGAGATCCGAATGTCGGGCGAGGGTGAGGTCTGGGGACAGGAGTTCAATTGTAACATTGCTTTAGAACTAATTAATAAAATAAACCAAGAGCACTATCTCAACACATTTACTTGCAAAGTTCCCAATTTTCTGTTGCTATCTTGACGGTTTAAAATTTCACGTGCAAATATTATCTCAAGAAGTATTTTGGATGCAAGCATTTTAATTCTTTAAATTTTGCAACAAGTTTAATTCTATGGTACTTGGAAATTTGCTTCTACATACAACTTCATTGCATGTTGTCATTTTAATGGTCATTATGCTTATGGATGATTGATATATCTCGTTTAATTGGCAAATACCCTTATTTGGTGTTGCAAATTTAATTGCATATTGTGATCTTGGTCTAACACTTCCTTTGTGGGATTATTGTCATTATATCTTGATTTTTATTGTTGAGCAAGCATTTGTTATCTACTTTAAAGCACTGGTCTATATTTTGAACACGTCATTGAATATTGCTCATATACTTATATGCTTGTTTACATATTGGAAATCGAGTCATCTTTGATAAATAATTCCTTCTAATCAATTCTCCTAGAAATCTCACATCTTTAACTTAGTTTTCCTTTAGGGACCACCCCCCTTAGCTAACCTAGGAGATAGCTTAAACGGAGAGAGTTGGGAATAGGTGACAGCCCCTTCTCTGAGTTCCTTGCCACCAGCCACAGCTGTGGGGGTTGGCTTTCCCTGCTTGTAGGTAGGTGTAGCGACAGCGATTAACACGCCCACCATGATGATATTGAGTTGGTTTACCTCTCTTTGATCTATGCCCCGTATGCATCCTACCCATGGAGTTTCGAACTCATGGGAAGTACCTCTCATTTGGCCAATGAGGTGGGAAATGTGAATAGAGACCATAGCAAGACCGATGGACGCATCGGAGATTTCCGTACTCTCTATGTGTAGGATGGCACGTGTCCAACCACTTGATCTGGGATCAAGTTTAGTGAGGTTTCGGACCTCCAACTGACTTTAGGTCAGTAAAACTAACTGCGGGTTAGTATATGACTCTCTCGAGTCCAAGAGAGGTTTCAGACCTCCAACTGACTTCGGGTCAGTGAAACTAACTGCGGGTTAGTATATGACTCTCTCGAGTCCAAGAGAGGTTTCGGACCTCCAACTGACTTCGGGTCAGTGAAACTAACTTCGGGTTGGTGTGTGACTCCTTTGAGTCCTATAGAGGTTTTGGACCTCTGAGCTGACTTCGAGTTAGCCATGAGTGATGTCTTTGTGACTCACCTTTTGTTTTGAAATAAAGAAGCTAGCAAAGCAAGTTACAGCGGGATGACGCACGATGTTGGATGGCACTGGGGGATGGAGTTCTCCCTAGTTGAGAGGGAGTGTTAATTTTGGACAACTAGGTCCAAACTCCATGACGTGATGCTCAGATGATGATGCCAATATTTTTATTGGGTTCCTCTTTCGGAAAGGTGCAAGATCGATCTAAAGATCATCTTGATCGGATGAGAAGAACATGTATTTCGAATTTATCCCACATGTGCAAGGTCGGCCTATTTTATCCCACATGCATAAGAGATGTGTCACACACCCCCAAAGATGCATATATATTGGAGAGACTTGGAGTTCATTATACACACAATGTGTGGACGCATTTTCTTCTCTTTTGATGGTGATGGAGTTGCGTTCTTGGTTCTGCGTTTAGGGCTTCTTGGTGCAGCGTCTTTGTGGAGTATTCTTGATAGGACATCTTGGGGTTGTGTGACATATGTGGGTGGCTGACCTTATGAAGACTTTGTTGGTTGAAGCATCCTGCTGATCGCCGTAACGCCACCATTCTTTATCTCTGTTTTTGGCTTGTCTTCCATCGATCTATTGGTATGTTCTATCTGCATCTTACTTTAGTTATGCCCTAAAGGGTTAAAGTATATTTGCATCTTAGCATAGAACATCTACACAAATTAACATCTGGATGCCAAAGACATCGTGATCCATCTGTTCTGTCATGCTTCTTCCCCTTCCTGGAGAGCCGCGTGAACCCTTCTGCGTTGTTGCGATAACAGTAGATTTTCGTTCACTGATAGATGCCCCCTCCCTGTTATTCATCTCTGGCTTTGATACCATGTGAAAAATTCGAACAGTTGCAGTGATAGATTTATTTCTCCTACTTATTAGTTCAATAAGTTATTATTCAAAAATCTTTCGGCAAATATCGAAATAAATACTACTGCAACATTCACAAATATATATGCAGAGAAATAAATAGTATGGAACATAAGCACAAGAATCAATCACATGTACATAGTTATTTTTGGACAATTGTCCCCGGAAAAACCCAATGCGGGAAAACCGGTGCAGCGGATGAGAGTTTTATTAAACCTTCAGCTTATTATATATTTACAGGGAAATATAACGGCAGATAAATTCTGAAACACCTGAGACTGAATTTTCGGCTTACTCGGACAATTCTTTGACACCCTGAACAACCCTTGCATGGTCCTGTGTCTGTCTGCGTGATTCACTGCGCAGTCCCAGCGCTGGACTTCGTGAGTCTGTGTGGAGACTGTGTGGCGCTGCAACCTCAAGCTGCCTCCAGTGACCCACTGTTGCCCTCCGTCCCTGATCTCGATCACCACTAACCCCCTCCTCCTTCTGCTTCTGCAAACTTCTCGCCCTGCAACTCTCCCACTGAAATCGAATTCTAGATCAAAATGGATCTCCTTCGGGTACTGAGTGTATGCCCGGCTTGTTTTCCAAATGACCCTCAAGCCTTCTTTTATAATCTTCCTGTTGGAGAACCAACGGCCCAGATTAAAAGATTAATTAATGGCTAAGATTAAAACTTGACTTGATCCATGTTTTCTAGAAGATTCACACTCTGACTTATTAACACCCTTTAATTATTTCATTTCACTAAGTTTAGACTTAGGGTCTTCATTAAAATAATTAATTATTTTAATAAGCCATGAACCGAGTGGAATTTCCACAAACTGTTTATGGGTTCTTTGGAATGTTGTTGCGCAAGCCTCCCTGCAAAGTTTGAGACTTGGAACACTTCCAGATGCTACAAAAATCAACATGTGTCAGCCCTCCAGCCCTGCGTGAGCCTCTGCGCTGCTCTGTCTGGGCCTGTGTCACCCTCTTGAGACTGCGTGAGGCTCTACATTGCCTCTGCGCAAGCCTGGCTTGGGTTGTGTCACCCTTGTTGGGTCTCTGCGTTGCTCTGGTACAAATCTACCTCTTTGCCAATGTATTCTCGGCCTCGGATTCAGAAATCCCTCTACCGATCTGCATCTAACTGCACTTCGAGATCACTCTTAAATACTCAGCAAACCGCGCCCCAGAATTTTGACTTAGCTCAAGTGCTGCCACTCTGTGTGTATTCACCAACTGACCTCAAGTCTTCCTTTAATACTTTTCTCGTTGAACAATCAACGGTCGTGATCTAATCTCTAATCAACAGCTAAGATTAGAAAAGACTTCATCCACGTCACTTAGAACATTCTCACCCACATGTTTTAATTAATTCACTTTAATTATTTAATTTCCCTAAGTGAGCTTAGGGTCTCCATTAAAATAATTAATTATTTGAATAACTTTCACACTGGGTGGAATTTCTCGAAACGATTTCTGGGTCTTGGAGATCTCATGTGTTCTAGCCCCTCCACAAAGTTTCGGAGCTAGAGCACATTTGATGCTACCCAAAATCTCAACATTTTCATGTTACTTAATAGAAGCAACGTGTCCCTATATGGAGCCAGATGTTGCACACATTTTCTCAAAGTTCCAAGGAAGTAGTGGTACCATATTTTTCTTCAAAGGTTGAGATCATCAACCATCAGCTCTTGAGTCATTGTAAACCCATTTTGCAAATTTGTAATGTAAATGATGCTAGTAAGACCATGTATGTATGTAACAACCTAGGTAAGCCTATTTTTGACGACTAATATTATCATAGGAAGTTTTTCGTCTCACCAATTCAACTATGTTTCTAAACACGGATAATCAGCAGAGCTTTTCCCTCCAACCTCACCTCAACGCTAGGGTGGAATTTATCGACAAAATCTTAGGTGAGTCCTGGTGTTCTAGTAGAGTCTTCTGTAAAAGTGATTTGGGAATAATTTAAGTTAAATGGCTAAATTATTTTATTACAAGTCGATGGGTTTACTAGATCATATTGTGTTGCAGAATTGGGTATGTATTTTGAGGGTCTATAACGAATGGGTATTCCTCCTTTGAGAGTTAAATTATGTAAAAAAAAATTCAGTGCATGGTCCATCATACTTAGACACCATGGCCAAAATACTTGAGGGTGGAAAAATAATCAATCCCCTCAAGTCTCAATTAATTAATTTTTCTGCAGAAAAATTAATCCTAAGCCACAAAATTAATTAAATAGAGTCAAAAATTATATTGCTAGAGAAATTAAATCCTCCAAGTGGAGAAATTCGTGGGTATTAAAGATATTAAATTTTGGAGGCCCCCCACCAAGGGAATATTGGAAATTTCAAGAAAAATTGGACCCTTGGACCTTGGTGGTTAAGTCAAAGTCAATTTTTGATGAAATTAGCTCAAAAATATTATTTTTAAGCTAATAAAAAATGGTTTTAATGAGAAATTCGAAAATTCCTCAAAAATAAGTATTTTCGACGGTAGAGATTAAAAGTTGATCAAGGATTTATCAACGGCCGAAATTATTTTGACGGGAATCAAGCCAACTAGCTGTTATTTTCCACTTGGGGGATTTATCTATAAATTAGAGATCATTTGTGTCTCAAGCCATCGGAGGTTTGAAAAAGGAAAATGAGGAACTTAAGAAGAAAGCGCAAGATGGTAACCAAGACAAGACAAGGAAGGAAGTTGACTTTGTCAAGCTTCAAGTACAAGAAAGAGATGAGGAGCTCTCCAAACTTAAAGAGGAATTTCATCAAAATAAAAGAAAGCATCATGAAAAATCATATCTATGACAAATCAATTGGATAAGGCAAAGAAAAGGGAAGAAACTTTGTCAAGCCACCTTGAACAAAGACTTAAGAGCTTGAACAATCTTGAAGCAGAGATTGGTCAATACAAGGAAGAGGTCTCCACTTTTAAATCTCAACTAGAAGAAGCAAGGAAACAAGCGCAAGGAGCTAAGAAGGTGATGGAAACTTTGGCATTCATAGAAGGACAAGTTAATGAAACAGAAAAGGAGAGAAACACCATGATATGCCAACTAGACGAAAAGGATGAAGAAATCTTGAAACTAAAATCAGACATCAATCTTCTCAAGGCCGAAACATGTGTAGCTACAAGAATAAAAGAAGAAATGGAGAGCAGTCTAGCAAAGGAGAATGAAGAAGTCTTCATAATGAAATCAAATATCATCTCCCTTAAAATCGAAGCACATGAAGCAACAAGGATGATGGAAGAAATGAAGAAGCAACTACTTATGAAAGATGAAGATTGTGAAAAGTTGAAAAGAGAAATTGTTTTTCTTGAAAAGGAAGTTGAATTGCTGAATAAAAACTTGAAAGCTCTCAAACCCTAGATGACATCCTAAGTCAGCAAAGGTCTCCCCTTGATAAATCAGGTCTTGGCTATGTAGGTGAATCCTCAAGCAAGAATGATAATGCTTCAAACAACAAAGATGTGAGGAACCTAGAAAGAAATGTTGATGCTCCCTGTTCCAACAAGGGCAAGGAGAAGAATCAAGACAACAACGGAAGAAATTCTATTCCAAGGAGACTTGCAGATGGTGTCAAGAATACAAAAAGCAATGAATATCATCAAAGAATCCCAAGGCAAAAAGACTTCAGAAGTACATCAAAGAAAACTCCATCTCCGAGGTACCAAAGTATATTTCTTAGTTATTGCTATTTTTGTACAAACTTTGGGCACATGGCCAAACACTATAGGGCATATCACAAAGACAAATATAATGGTCCTCGTCAATCTCCTCGAAGCAATTTTGCAAGAAGAAGTCATGATTACTTATTCATGAACAAAATATAGTGCTTCTATCACCATAACATTGGACATATGGCACGTGATTGTAACTTGACTTGGGCCTCTACACAAGCTAGAACCATGCCAAAGAAAAAAGTTACACAAGTATGGAGAAGGAAGCAAGCTGAATTCGGAAGTCTCTTGAACACTTCAGCCAACAACACATGTTGTTGACTTGATGAATTCATCCTTGATATTTCAAGTTTTGATGATGAGACTGCCAAAAAGGAGACCATGCATATTATTACGGGGAGCTTGTGATTCTTAACTATCCTTGCTGAAACTATCCAACTGTTGATGAATCACGCATGGACAATCTTGAAAGATCATTTCCATTGAAGAACATGATCCATTACTCGCCCAATGCACCATTGTTGAAGATGTCTTCCACTTGATCAAAAGGATGTAATCTTTCTTGTCGAAGGCAAAAACAAGAGCTAGCAGAGGTTATGCAGGCAGGGGGAGTCGATTGACCATTTACATGAAGATATGCAAAGGCTTAGGGGGAGCAAGTTCATTGAAGAGCACCATGACAACGAGAGCAACATACCTATGAAGAACTATTATTGATGAAGAAAATATGATGAAGAGAAGCAGTTTGATAGGGGGAATATTTGGGCACCCCGTTTTCCATTGATGTCAAAGGGGGAGAGAATATTGGAAGGGCAAGAATATTTCCATCAATGACAAAGGGGGAGATTGTTAATCAAGGTTGTCATTGATGTCAATATGGCATTAATCGAGATGACAAATATTATTGTTATGTCAATACCTCATGCAATCCCTAGGCACTGAGGATGCTATTAATGAAGATACTAAGAGCACATGCCACTAATAAAGATGGCATACCACTTAGGAAAAAGTCTTGTCCTAAATACCTAATGATCATAATGCCCTAAAGATTGATGTAAATCCTAAGTGCCTATCATGAATATGATGACATAAATAACTACACTATACTTGATGATATATGATGACATAGTTGGAAATCATGATAACACATTTAATTATATGGATGATGGTTGGAAGACTACTTTGAAGGCCTTATGGAAAAGCCCTTAATTCTGTCCCTATATCCTTATCCATAAAGAATCAAGGACTGCACAAAAACAAATTCCAAAACAGTCATCTCATGGTCTGAACTAAAAATTTCAAGAACAGCGACAAAGAAAAATAAATTTCTTGATGGGAAGATGACCTCACCTAAGGATGAAATTGACATCATCTTGTAGAGGATATTTTTCCCTTTCTAACGAGCTATTATACGCCTCATAACTCCTCCTAGATTGTGAGAAATTGAATTTATAATTTGGAAAAATTATTATTTTTGCCTAGCCGACTTGAGCCGACTTGTGTAGGCTGTCATGTTCCCTCAAGAGACATGTCTCTTCGTTGGAGGTCAAACTAGTATATATATGACGTTAGACACATCATTTCAGCCATAAAATTTCGGTGAAGAAACACAGTAGTTACAGGATTCCGAGGTGAAGAAAAAAATTACAGTTTGGGCATATTTTTAAAAGGATACATTACAGTTTGTTTATTTTTCTTTGCTGGACAGTCCACTTAAGAAATTACGGACAGACTTACATTTGTGAGGTTCAAACTTTAAGAACAATCATCTTTTGAAGCTCGAATTTGCAAGAACCTGTGACAATAATTGAGGACTGTTCTGTAGATGTTTCAGAGCTGCTGTAGGGTGGTGCAACTGTAGGAAGAAGGCCAGTACAGCCTGTTGGGAAGTGTATTTAAGCCTTGGATCTGAAGCTTACAACTGTGGAAGGCTTGTGGAGGCCCAAATTCTTAACAAAATTGCAGCTTGGACCTTTTCATCTGCTGGGGTTTGTTTGCAGCTTGCAAAGGATTCAAACTTGTTGCAGCCACCTTGGATTGAAGACATTCATCACTAAACCTCACCTTAATTTCATTTGTGGAGAAGCTGCAAGCTTCAGGACAGTCCTAGTCACCTATTTCAGACACTCGGATAAGCTCAGGTGGACAAGTCAATAATTGACTTAGGCTAAGTTTGGGTTACTATACATATCTTAAGTCTTGAGCAATGAAGTAACAATGTTTTGAGGAAAGTATTTTGGGAGTCTTGAGACAGAGTTGAATACACCTTCAATGCCATTAAAGTTGAGCTTTGGAAATTAGTGAAGAATACGTTTTGCAGTAGCCTTGACTGACCTTGGAGATACTATTCTTAGATACATGTGTTGAAGACCTTGTGGAGATAATGTTGAAGACCATGATGCATTAACCATCATGATGTAACTTGGAGGATTTGATTGGGTACCATGAAGGACAGCGGAGACACCTTCATGTGAAGATCAAGGTTGTCATTGATGATGTGACATGGAGACTAAGTGAAGGCATTGCTGAAGAGTATTGTCAAGGCTCGTTGAAGAAGACATTGGGAGCCGTAAGTATAATCAAATATATCTTGACAAAATGAAGCAGGAGGTTGGAGCCTCATAGAGACAAGGTTGGTGCCTTGGAAGATAGGGTTGGAGCCCTTGAGGTTGGTGCCTCAGAATTGACAAGGTTGGAGCCTTGGAAGTCCAAGTCGGTGCTTGGCAAATACAAGTTGGAGCCTGGGAGATTGAAGATTGGTGTCTTCATCTAAGATTGGAGCCCTACATATATTGTACTTGATTTATTGTAAAGAAGAAATTAATAAAAGCATTTATTCTTATTGTTCATTTTGTGTTCTAAATATAAGTGATCTAACTGGTAAAATTAACAATTGAAAAGAAATACCGATTCACCTCCCTCTCAGTATTTCCAACAGTTACTCTGCTACAGTGCTTGGTATGACTGGCTGAAGTAATTCTGGGCGTATATCAGATTTATATATTACTGCTACAGTTATATTGGAGCTGGTACTTCCGAGTATATGTATTGTTGGCTTCATTATACTCTGGTGACTGATATATTTGGGAGTCTACTTGCAGAACTAAAATAGCAGGTTCATTAATTCCTATCATTCACTGTGTATTCTCTAATAATTCTGAAATGGCTGGCCATGCTTGAATTTATTTTGACGTTGTAACTATATATCTGAGTGTACTAGCAATCAGTCTAAGGCATATGAATGCTTCATTATGGTTTGTGTTGATCACTGGGCACAACATTTGTGCAAAGAACCAAAATAGTCACCTACAGCACTTTATATACAAACTGTTTGTAAAAATACCACAGTGGGTCAGACTTGATAAACTCAAATCTTTCGTGGGATTTCCAAGAGATATCTGAGTAGGAATATTACAATCATTTCACTAAGGATAAAACAAAGAAAAGTTATGGCACTTTCATTTCCTCACAAATTTTCACTAGTACAAGTTAATTGAATATATGCTCAATGTGTGAATGATTTATTCAACACTACAACAACTGACATCTGATACTTGAATGTTGCTGTCACTGTGGCATCGGTGTCCCTATCTGCAAATTAAATGCTAGAAGTTCTTCTATTCATTTTCTTAGTGAAGCATCTACAGCACTTTTCTCACCACTTTCTGCAGCAGTTTTATGTAATGTTGGTCCCCTCATCCTACGATTTACATGTGGAATGTTTCAAACTTGGCTTACAATGGATTAATTCTTCTTAAATAAACAACTTGCTCTTATCTATACTCTTCATAAGCACACTGTCACAGAAGACAAATCTTCACATCTTGTATGGCATACTTCTGGTTAAATGAACTGGATGGTACTACACATAATTAGATAGAAATTTGGTGCACTTAACATTTCTCTTGTTGAAATTAAAAATCTGCATCCACTCAAATAGTATTCTCACAGCTGAATGTTTCTCTTCAGTCTGTTGAATACCTTGGTAATATAAAATTCTGAAATCATCACCATTTCATGCACCCACATGGTCATTATTATATGTGGAATATCATTTTTCTCTATTCTCAAGTATTTGACATAATTTAAAATTTTCAAATCACATTTGCGATTGAATGTTACCTTTCCATCAAAACTGTAGGATCAGTGCTTTCTAAACGAGTTAGTTGAGTTAAATATACTTAGTCAAAGGTCTGCCAACAAGGTTTATCTCCCCTGATTGGGAGGAATGATTATTATCCTCCCCTTCCAAGTTCAATTCCCACAAGTGACATGTTGAGCTCATAGTGAGAATATTGTTGTAATAGGTTTGTGCCTTGTTGTTGCACGGCTTTAAGTCCTGAAGAATATCCTACCCTTGCCTATGGATTAGTATAGAGAATCCCCAATTGGCTTGGATTTTCCAAGTCTAAAGAATGGAGTGAGTCGCTAAGTGACAGATAGTGACATACTTGATACTGTCCTTAGGCTTTCCCCTTTGAATAAGGTAAGGGATTTTCTGTAGGGAGTGTTATGAGATAGCATGCATGTTAAAGAAAATAAAATAAAATATACCTATCAAATTCATCAATGCAACAAAGACCACCATCAGCCAAAACAAGTGCTCCTGCCTCTAGCATCCATTCACCTGCAATGTATCATATTATAAGCAATATTATTTTGAATGCTAAAACATTAAGGACATCATCATTCCTTTTCACATCATTTATCTATAGAAAATAAGAATATTATCAGTCAAGCATTCAACAGAATAGTAATTTACAAAGACTACAACCATGTTTGAGAATGAAATGAAAAGATTTACAAACTAGATTTAAACAAAAAAAAGGCGAAGTGAGAATATGAAACCCAAAATAATCAAGCATTCCAATAATGTGTTGCTCTAAGCAATAATAGTATTATGGTTAACAAAAATATTAGACTACAAACTTCATATAATATGGATAGAAAATTTAATATTTCTTCCATTTATAACAACAATGGCCTTTCAATTTCTCAACAAGAAAAAATGATCTACAAATTATCCTAAAGTTTTGCCATTCGATACTGTCTACGTACAGAAACTACCAAGAAGCAAGAACATGGTGTATCATAATAATTTTGTATTATCCTCCATGAAGAGATGATTGTGAAATTGTCCCAGAAAAGCCAAATTCCAATGATTTCAAGGATAATAAGACAACTTGCCTTTCTCCATTGTTATAAATAGCACAATTTGTTAAATTAGGTTGGTTTTCTTTTCACAAGATATACATACTAATACAATTTTATTGACCCTTGGTTTTCATCCTCCAAGAGATCTTGGACTTCCCATAATTGTTGCAATTCACTCGAGGCATTTCACCATCCTCAAAAGTGAATAAGCCAAGTTTGCATAGCACAAGAGGATTATGCTTCAAACATTCCCCCCCTTAATCCGAAGGGGTGTATATGAGTCCAAGAAGAGAGCTGAAATACAAAAGTGTATCGCAGCCAATGGCTAAATGTGCTTTCTGAAATGGTGGTTTAAGGAAGACCACAAACCAAATGAGGTAGCAGAACCCAAAGTTTCTACCGGAGGTGGTTTAAAGCTGACCACCAACTCTAGAACATGGCTTGAAGCAGTTTCTGTAACAATTCCAAATCTGGCTAGAAGTTGAAGACTTCTACGAAGTGGGAGTGTTCCCTAATGATGGTTTAAAGATGACCACAAACTGATGAAATGGATAGTAGAAGCAAAATTCTTCTATAGGTGGTGGTTTAAGGTTGGCCAGCTACCAAATCATGCTCATGAATCTCTCTTTGGCTACAACTTTGACTCTGGCATTGGCTTGACTCTAGCATTGGCTGACTCTGGCTCTAGGCTTTGGAAGTTGGCTCTAGTTTATGTTGTGGCTCAAGCTCGCCTGATATATCTTTGAAACTATTAGTTGACTATCAATTCCTTCCCTGTCAAATACAAGGTGAGAAGATGAAGATATCTTCAGTGCAAAACCTGTCAATACTCAAGAATGAACTCCGAGGTATGATTGATATATTTTCTTGGTTGTTGAAGTCCTTTGCCAAGAAGCGATCCATCCAAGGTGAATCTTTGTTCTTGCAAGAGTCTTGTATTTGGAACATCTATTTGAATCGTGAGTATGTTTTCCGCCATGCTCATGTTACACAGTATTTGTCAAAGTTCCAAGGAAGCGAAAGAGCCAAATTTTTTCAACAAGATTCGATCATCTGTCAGCAGTCCATGTGTCATTGTAAACCCATTCTGCATGTTATGTAATGTAAATGATGCTAGTAAGACCTTTGAATGTATGTAACAACCTAGGTAAGCCTATTATTTTGGTGAGAAGTTTCATCCTAGGAGGTTTTTTGTCTCACTGACTCGTGTTTTTCTAAACACAGATGGTCGGAAGAGTTTTTCACTCCAACGTTACCCTAAAGCTAGGGTGGAATTCTTCATCAAAGTCTTAGGTGAGTCCTAGTTTTTTAGTCGAGTATTACGTAAAAGTGATTTGGGAATAATTTAAGCTAGTTGACTAAATTATTTTAATAAAATCCCCTGGTCTACTAGATCATATTGTGCCACAGATTGGGTATGTGTCTCGAGGGTCTAAGCCAAATGTGTATTCCCCCTTTGAGGGTTGTAAATGTAAAAATCTTATGTATTGGTGGGTGGAAAAAAAATATTAAATCCCCTCATGTGTAAATTAATTAATTTTTCTGGCAAACTAAAATTAAATCTTAAGCCAGAAAATTAATTAATTAGAGTCAAATTAAGTTGAGTTAGGAAAAATAATTCTCCAACTGGAAAAATTCGCGGGCCTTAAAGGAATCAATTTTTGAAGGTTCTCCACCAACGGAATATTATATATTTCAAGAAAAATTGGACCCTTAGAACTTGGTGGTTAAGTCAAAGTCAAAATTTTGAGGAAATTAGCTCAAAATAATTAATTTTGAGCTAATAAAAATGGAATTAAATGATAAATTCAAAAATTCCTCAAAAATAAAAAAATCAATGGCTAAGATTAAAAGATGATCAAGTATTTTTCGACAGTTGAGATTATTTTGACAAGGATCAAAGAAACTAACCGTTATCTTTCCACTTGGGTGATTTACCTATAAATTAGAGTCATTTGAGTCTCTAGCACAATTATCTCTAGCTAGAAAATTGTTGTTGAAACATCTTTGTAACACTACTGTCCCGCTGGGAACTATTTTTTCTATCATAATAAAGACTTTGGGGTGAAATTCAAGATGTTCATGTCCATTGATTTGTGGTATGTACTAACTACGGGCTTTCCTATGTTGCGTTGAATAATGGTAACATATGTTTTTCATTAGATGGAGATAAAATCATACTATTGATAGTTTGGGACTAACCTTAGGTGGTTTGATTCCCCATGTGATTAATAGATTGTCTTGAGATAAATACATAGTGTTTGCAGGTACTTCAATCCTTCACCTCCAAGTTCACAAACTTGGGCAGGAATCACTATTGCTTGGATCCCAAATATTTGTGTGGTGGATGTTGAAACTTGGTTACTGGAGGACAGGTGGTTCCCTAAGGCTTTGATCTTTGGCCTCGGGAAAAGTGTCCAAAAGAATTTAATTTTTCTCCTAAAGTGACTTTATAAAGTTATAAAGTCAAATCTAATTTAAAAGTGACTTTAAGTGATAAAGTTACTAAAGTCTAATTTTAAAGTGACTTTAATAAAGTCAACGTGAAATTAGAAAGTGAAAAGTGACTTTGGAAATAAATGACTAAGTGGGTATTTATTAAAGTGGGGTGAATAAAAAAAATAGAAAGTGAGATTTAAATGAGCATTTAATCTCAGCCCTAGATCTAAAGCTATCTAGGCCATTGGATTTAAGGATTCCCCAAGAGTCACTTAGGGTTAGGTTAAAGAAAGAAAAGGAGGGAAAAGATCATTCATTCTTTCATGAGCAGATTGAAAGAGGAGGAGAGAAAGCTGAAGAGAAATTTATGAACAGAGGGAGAGCAGCAAAAGACACAAAGCAAATTTGTACAGCAGGAGGGCACACTTCCCAAGGCAAAAAATCCGTACAGCAGCATTTATTGACATGTTACCGAAGAAGAAAATCCATACAACAATTTGCACGCATTTCAAGGAAGGGACAGCGTTGTTTTCGAGGAGCAGAATCAGCAGTTAAGGGCACGGTTTTCAAGGTAGATTTTATGGGCATGAAAATCTATACAAGCAGTTTCTAGCACATTTTTTGAGGCAGCAAGTACAACATTTATTGATGTAATTTTTCCTATAATTTTTTGTTTGTTGTTTGGTACGATTTTCAAGGTGGAAGGTGGCACGAAAATCAAAATAAGTGGTTTTTAGTGTTTGCTGTAATTTTTATTGTGTATTGTTGTTCACTGTAAAAGAATTTATCAGAAATAAAAAGCTTTCGAATTGGTTTTCCCCAAGAGTTGTAGGGGGTTTTTCCAGGGTCAACTTGACCAAAAATCAGCGTGTCAAAATTCTGTGTGGGGCTGATTTATTTTTCTGAGTTTTTTATTTCTTCATTTCAGCACTGTGAAATTTCTAGAATTTGTGTTTTCAGAAAATATTTATTTTTCCAGTTTGCTGAATGTATGGCTATGGAAATGGGCATTTAACTATATGGGAGAAATAAGGAGAAACTGAAAACCGGGGTTGGGTTATCAAAATTTTACATGGTATCAGAGCTATTTTGCTGAAAAGTGCAGTTTGGGACAGCAAAAAGAAAAATCACAACAAGCTGATTTTTCACACAGAAAACAGTACCTTTACTACAGCAGTGTTATTTTCAGTTTATTAGGACAGCAAGCATGTCTTTGGGCTTGAGAGTGGAGGATAGGTTGGATGGGCATAGTAACTACAGCGTATGGAAGGAGAGAACGCAGAGCATCGTTGAGGAGGCTGTAGTTTAAGATATCATGGTGCATACCGCACAGAACCCTGTTAATATGCCTACTCATGTTGTTCAGTTGGCAGCATTTAATAAGAAGAATAACAGGGGTAAGAGATTGATTCTAGATGGAATTAAAGACCATTGCATTCCTCATGTGAGAGGAAAGAAACATGCTCATGAGATGTGGACAGCATTGACCAATCTCCACCAGAGTACCAATGAGAACAGGAAAATGGTCCTAAGGGAGAAGCTGAAGACCATTAAGATGGGAAAGACTGATAGTGCAGTTGGATATCTCACAAAGATCACTCATGTGAGAGATGAGTTGGCAGCAGTTGTAGAGGTCATTCCACCCACTAAGTTGGTGCGGATTGCAGTGAATGGCCTTCCTAGTTCATGGTTGAACTTTGTTGATGGGATTTGTGCACGTGAAACCCTTCCCTATTGGGAGAGGTTCTGGGATGATTGCATACAGACAGAAATCAGAAAGAACCAGCATGGGGCAGCCAAACCAATTGAGCAGGATGAGGATGTAGCACTGTTGGCAGGAAACAAGAAAGGCAAGGGAAAGAAGCAAGCTTCCACAAGTGTTGGTGGGGGCAAAGGCAAAGGTAAAGGTAAACAGGGGAACACGTAGAAGGACTATTCCAAGGTGAAGTGTTGGAATTGTCAGAAGATGGGACACTATGCAATTGTGTGTCCAGAGAAGAAGAAGAAGGGGAAGAACCAGAGCATGGCAGCATCAGAGGAGATAGAGGACTTTACGGATAGCTTTGACCAAGAGTTTGGGTTCATTGTTTGTGATTCCACTAGTGCAGGATCACCTGCCATTGAGGTTGAGAGAGAGTGTGCATTTCCCTCCACTAGCGGAGCATCTTCAGGTATCTGGTATGTTAACAGTGGGCTTCACGTCATATAACAGGAGTCTGTGAGTACTTCTCAGAGCTTTCAAAGAGTGGCACTGATATAGAGGTAGTACTCGGAGATGACAGCGTTGTTAGAGCAGTCGGTGTGGGGACATTGACATTTGATAGGGAACCCAAACCTCCCTTGAAGGTGTCAGATGTTCTATATGTGCCAGGGATGAGGAAGAACCTTATACCCGTCTCAACATTGGAGGACAAAGGATATGAGATATTGTTCAGGAGAGGACAAGTGTTGATATATCCTAGGGGTGCTCCAGCTGATTCGGCTAGAATGATTGGTGTACGCCATGCAAAGGTGTACAAGTTTGCATTTCAGCCCCTTTTGGCATTGAGCAGTAGTACCGGCAGCAGAGCTAGCAGTTCAGAGCTGTGTGAGATTTGGCACCGCAGGATGCGGCACATGTATCATGGAGCCTTGAGGACATTGCGGGAGATCACTACAGGTGTGCCAAATTTCAGTACTGATCACTTTGATACATGCAGAGGATGTGCGATGGGCAAGTTTGCCAAATCCCCTTTTCCCAACAGTGATAGTAGAGCGACTTGGATACTTGATTTGATTCATTCCAATGTGAGTTGTCGAATGTCTCATGTTTCCTTGAGTGGATATGAGTATTATGTTTTATTCATTGATGATCACTCCAGGAGGACCTGGATTTATTTCTTGAAGACCAAGAGTGAGGTCTTCAAGCGGTTTCAGGAGTTCAGAGCTCTTGTGGAGACTCAGACAGGTCGGAATATCAAGTCCTTGAGGTCGGACAATGGAGGTGAGTACACCCTTGGAGAGTTTGTTGATTATTGTGTGGAGGCAGGCAATAGGAGGGAATTCACAGTTACTTACAACCCCCAGCAAAACGGGGTTGCGGAGAGGAAGAACAGATCCATCGGAGGGGCTGCCAAACCCATGCTACATGATCAGGGGTTACCATTGTTTTTGTGGGCAGAGGCCTGCAACACTGTTGTATATTTGCAGAACAGGAGTCCGCATCGTGCCTTAGGGCATGTGACTCCGGAGGAGGGCTTTTCTGGTAAGAAGCTTGATATTGGTCATTTTCGGATCTTTGGGTGTATTGCATACTCCTACATACCCAAGGAGAAGAGGACCAAGCTAGAGCCCACCGCAGAGAAGGATATCTTTGTGGGCTACAGTGAGACCTTGAAAGCCTTTCGGATTTATATTCCCGCACAGAGGAGAGTTGTTGTCAGGTGGGATGTGAAATTCGAGGAGGACAGGGCTTTCAGGAGGTCATGGGAGTTAGAGTCTCTGGATCGGCTGGACCCTCAGGAGCAGTTGAGTCAGGCACAGGGATCCAGTGGGCATGGATCAGGAGGATCCGGAGGTACATCGATTACGGTGTCAGGTCCATCAATGAGTAGTGGCTCGCAGAGTCAAAGGGGTGGTGCTTCGGGCAGCATGAAGAGCAGTCCGCAGAGCAATTCACTAGGGAGTCCACTAATGGACAGTTCACACGGTACTTCAGCGTCTACAGGTTCAGGTTCAGGCAGGAGGACAGCAGACAGACAGTCAAAAGTTCAGGCTCCTGATGAGGAGGAGGAGTTTCATTCTCCAGTGGGAGAAGTGTGCTCAGGGAAGAGGAAGCCCAAGTGGCTTCAGGATACCTTGAGAGAGGCTACATCTGTTGCTGGGCCAAAGAGGCCGATCAGAGAGAGCAGACCACCTGAGAGGTTCTATAGCTATATGGCAATGGTTGCCAACATCATTGACTCTGAGCCTTCTACTATGAGGAGGCAGCTAGGCAGTAGGTCTGGAGAGAGGCCATGCAGAAGGAGTATTCTTCTATCACGAAGAATGATGTTTGGGAGGTGGTGCCGAGCCCTGAGGGAAAATCCGTGGTTACTTCCAGATGGCTTTACAAGGTAAAGCATGTTGTAGATGGCAGCATTGAGAAAATCAAGGCAAGGTTTGTGGCTAGAGGGTTCTCCCAGGTAGAGGGAGTAGATTATGAGGAGACCTTCGCTCCCGTGGCTCAATATACTTTGATTCACTCCATCATATCAATAGCAGCAGAGATGGGTTGGAAGATCCACCAGATGGATGTGAAGACCGCATTTCTCAATGGCTTCATACAGGACGAGGTGAAAATTGAACAGCCACAGGGCTTTGAAGTGCATGGGAAGGAGTCCCATGTGTGCAGACCCAAGAAGGCCCTTTATGGCTTGAAGCAAGCTCCTAGAGCTTGGTACTCCAAGATAGATACATACTTGCAGGAGATGGGTTTCACAAAGAGTGAGGCAAATCCGAACTAATACTTCATTGTGATAGGTGAGGAGCCTCTCATTCTGGTGTTGTATGAGGATGACTTGGTCATTACGGGTGCAGAGAGACTCATAGAGAACTGCAAGAGAGATCTTGCGTCGGAGTTTGAGATGAAGGACATTGGCATGATGCATTACTTTTTGGGTTTGGAAGTGTGGCAGGAGGAGGGGCATTTCTTCTTGGGACCCATGTCGACACCGATGATCACCAACTGGAAGAAGCTTCATGCTTCGGATTCCGAGTTGGTGGATCCCACATTGTATAGACAGTTGATTGGTTCCTTCATGTATTTGGTCAACACCAGACCAGATATATGTTTTGCAGTCAACACGATGAGCCAGTTCATATGTGAGCCCAGGAGGGTGCACTGAGTTGCTACAAAACACATTTTGCGATACTTGCAGGGGACACTGGAGTATGCTCTGGATTATAGGCAGTGAGATGGAGTGAGATTGGCAAGTTACATTGATTCTAATTGGGCAAGTTGTGCTTCTGATAGGAAGAGCACTTCAAGGTGTTGTTTTGGGTTGAGTTTGGCAGTGGTGTCGTGGTTCAGCCGAAAGCAGCGGTCAGTAGTATTGAGTTCAGCGGAAGCAGAGTACATGTCAGCCAGTCTAGCTAGTTGTGAGGCCACCTAGCTTCGCAAGATGTTGTTTGGCTTATTTGGTCAGCCGTTGAGACCTTCATTGATATACTGTGATAATCAGAGTTGCATTAAACTCACATAGAATCCAGTATTTCATGACAGGTCAAAGCATATCGGCATCAGAAATCACTTCATCAGAGACTATGTTCAGAAGGTAGCTGTGAAGCTTGAGTATATTCCCACTAATGAGCAGGTTGCAGATATTCTTACCAAAGCCTTACCACAAGGCAAGCATTTCTACTTCAGAGTCATGATGGGTGTGGTGAAGAACACCTTCCTCGGTAAGAGGGAGTGTTGAAATTTGGTTAACGGAGGACAGGTGGTTCCCTAAGGCTTTGATCTTTGGCCTAGGGAAAAGTGTCCAAAAGAATTTAATTTTTCTCCTAAAGTGACTTTATAAAGTTATAAAGTCAAATCTAATTTAAAAGTGACTTTAAGTGATAAATTTACTAAATCTAATTTTAAAATGACTTTAATAAAGTCAATGTGAAATTAGAAAGTGAAAAGTGACTTTGGAAATAAATGACTAAATGGGTCTTTATTAAAGTGGGGTGAATTAAAAAATAGAAAGTGAGATTTAAATGAGCATTTAATCTCAGCCCTAGATCTAAAGCTATCTCAACCATTGGATTTAGGGATTCCCCAAAAGTCACTTAGGGTTTGGTTAAAGGAGGAAAATGAGGGAAAAGGTCATTCATTCTTTCATGAGCAGATTGAAAGAGGAGGAGAGAAAGTTGAAGAGAAATTTCTGAGCGGAGGGAGAGCAACAAGACACACAGCAAATCCGTACATCAAGAGGGCACACTTCCCAAGGCAGAAAATCTGTACGGCAACATTTATTGGCACGATTATCGAGGCAAAAAATTCGTATAGCAGTTTGCACGCATTTCGAGGAAAAGACAGTGTTGTTTTTTAGGAGCAAAATCAACAATTGAGGGCACAATTTTTGAGGCAGATTTTTGGGCATGAAAATCGAGGAAGGGACTGCTGTCATGTCTGTACAGTTCCGTATACGCAATTTCTGGCACGTTTTTCAAGGCAGCAAGTACAGCATTTATTGCTGTAATTTTTCCTGTAATTTTTCGTTTGTTGTTTGGCACGATTTTCAATGTGGAAGGTGGGACGAAAATCAGGATAAGTGGTTTTTAGTGTTTGCTGTAATTTTTACTGTGTATTGTTGTTCACTGTAAAAGCATTTATCAAAAATAAGAAGAATCTTTCGAACTGGTTATCCCCAAGAGTTATAGGGGGTTTTTCCAGGGTCAACTTGACCAAAAATCAGCGTGTCAAAATTCTGTGTGTGGCTGATTTATTTTTCTGAGTTTTTTATTTCTGCATTTCAGCACTGTGAAATTTCCAGAATTTGTGTTTTTAGAAAATATTTATTTTGTCCATCTTGTTGAATGTATGGCTATGGGAATGGGCATTTAACTATATGGGAGAAATAAGGAGAAACTGAAAACCGAGGTTGGGTTATCAAATTTCTACAGTGGATTAAATCTTCGCTAAGGCTATAGTGTGTATTGGGGCTTCTAAAGTTTTTTTAGCCATTCATCAAAGAAATAGCCAAAAAACAAATATTTTTCTCAAAAATTTAAACTTTCAAAACCCCTCTATATTTGTAGATTTTGAAAATAATTTTGTAAATATAATTTGTAAATTATTTTTGTTAATTTGGGCTTTGGAGTTTTAAGAAATTTTGTATATATTTAGGGTTTGGGTGTTTTATTTTTATTTTTGCAAGTTGAATCAAGAGATCAAGTTGAAGTAGAGCTAGATCTAAATCCTCAAGGGTAAGCTCTAGTCTCTAGAAAATTTTGCAGTGCTATCCACTGAAAATTTTGCAGCAAAATTCAGATCTAGAAGAAAAAAAAAAAAAAAAATTGGAAGCAAGGGTTTTATTTTCAGGCCCCCAGGGCCCAGATCTAGCCCTCCTAGGGCCAGCGTTTCCCTCCTCCCCCTCGGATCAGCCATTTAGGCCCCAACGTCATCCCTTTTAGCCTTTTTAGGGCGGGTCATCAACCTTAGAGGCCTCGGCATCCCCTCCTAGCCGATGTGCAGAGGGTTTAAGGCCAATTTTGGCCTAGCAGTCACCTAAAAAGGTCTCGACCTCACTCTAGAACCATAGATGGTTGTTCCTAGGGCTAGTCGTGAGCACTTTAGCCCCTAAACCCTAGTCGTTTGCCTCTTTCAACCTCAGCATCCACCCTTTGAGTCCCACTCCCTCCAGCGTTGCCCCCTTTTGGCCTCCTCTTGCCTTTTTGACCTCCGATCTGCCCTCCTAGCTTCCTCTTCCCTCAACGCTAGCATTGTTTGGCCAGGTGTAGGCTCTCCATGGCCTAATTTTCCCTAGATTCAACTCTAAAATTTTCAAGATCGATTCCTTGGTGGTTTTGCAGGTTTTTGGGCCCTAAAAAATTGATTTTCAGGTGCCATCTGCATCCTATAATTTTGGGCAACTTGGGCAAGTGAATCTACAAGGTCTTGGGCCTAAGGTTTGATCTTTAAACCCTCATTTTGCCTTTGTTGTATTACAGCAGTGATAACAGTGATCTAATAGCCCTAAAATCATATTTAATTTCGTCAAAATCACTCAAAATATCAAAATCTAGATTTTCCTAAATTTTGGCCACTTGAACATCTTAGTCTAGCCTAGATATAAAAATTTGTTTGCTGGAATTTACTGCGTAAACCACTGAGTCAAGTCTGCAATTTTATAAATCACACATCTAAAGAGGGCTCAAAAGTTGATTTTTTCAGTTTTGATGAATTTTTCCTATTTTTGGGCATTGGTTGTGGCATCATTAGCTTGTGTATCTGTTGAATTGGTATACTGCTGTAATAAGTTACTTCAGATCTGATATATCACTGAATACATCATGATAAAGTGGGCTAAACACATAAATTTACATTTGCTAGCCATTGGAAAATTTTATACCTTATATGTTGGGTAAATGTTATGATCTAAAGTGATTTTCTTGCTGTTGTCATGTGTTGAAATTTTCTGAAGTATTGCCACTGATTTAATTTTTGAGATCTCACATTCGCTTGCCTTATTCTAAGTTTCCAAAATTTTCTGAATTTCACACTAAAAGCACTCCTATACTTAACCTCTAAATCTTTGATCTTGTGAATGGTATAAGTTGCTTTGACACTTGGGATTTAATTGCCATCATTGTGTTTGACATCTAATTAAGAAATTATTGCACTAAGTTAAAAATACTTTGACATCTTGATTTCTTATCTTAAGCATTTGGCATCTTAAGTTTTATTGGTTATCATTCATAGTGAGCATTTCAACAGTGGTCATTGGCATCTCTCAAGTAGCTATTGTTGATATCTGTTTTAAAGCCTCTTGTGGGATATTTTTGAATATTGGCACTCGTATCTTTAAACACCTATCTTGTTTTAAGATTGTTACCTAATCGTTGTCAATTATTCTTGCTAATAAGATAATTCACACTAAGTACTCAAATAAGATAAGCAATATTAACTCAAGAAGTCTTCACTCAATATATCTTGCATAAGCATCTTAGGATCTAGCTTAGATTAAGAAATTTACCTCCTAGCATAAGCTAGGTTGATAGACTTCTAGGGCAACCATTTTCCAATTAGCTTGAGGGATTCAGCATTTCTTAGTGGTTAACACACTAACCTTGCAGTCGTCAGAACCACAGTCAAAGTAGCGTCGGAGCCACTGGGTGGTTGGAACACAAGAGGAGGTATCGTTAATCAAGCCTTTTCCTGCTTCTCGTTGGCTTCCATATTTTTGTACCTTGAGAGACAACCTCTCGCTAAGAAGAGGTCAGTTCCCAAAACATTTATTAAGAACCATAATGAAATAAGTTTGTTGTCCCATCGTTTTGAAAACCCCAGAGTTTTTAATTCTTATAAGTCTTCAATGTGAGAACATACTTTCAGAGTGGCAGCCTTTTGATGTTGAATACAATTGGAAAAATAGAATAGAAAGAAGTGATGGCGGAAAGTCTTTAACAATAAGTTGTTTCATGCAAAATCTCTTGTTTCCAACTTTAGAAGAAATATGTAATTATCATGAAGTGAAATATAGAAAAGTGGAGCGCATCATTAAGGATTTTAACTTTAATTTAGAGGAATCAAACTTTGCAAAACTGTAAAATTAAATACCAGTAGCTTCATTAATCTTTTCTAAAAAAGAATAACATAAAATGAGATTTAACATGAAAGACATATCATACTCAACAAATTCTGGAATCACTTTGAAAGCTTTATTCATATCCACATGAAGATTGAAAATACAAAATAGTTTCTGCTTCTGAGGTCCACAAAAACAAAACCCCTACTTCTCATTCTGAATTGTCTTTTATACAAAATTTCAAAGAGGGACAATTACAAAATTGAGAGCTGGAGGGCATGAGAGTGGTTCATGCCGAGTAAACGACCAAGTTGGCCCACATTGGGGAACGGTTGGATTCCCTAATGGTACAGCTAAACAGCACATTGGAGTGTCATAGCAGCCCCCTTCAGGCATACATAGACGGGGCTAGCAACACTATTGGGTCACCTCTTCCCATTGGAGAGAGAGAGAGACGGAGCCACCTAGTCAAATCTTATATGTTGACCTGGATAGCGGGATGAGACAACTGGAGTTGCACAGGGTGCAGCATCTGCATGCTGAGATTGGATGGCCAGAGAGTTTGAGTTGGTACCCGGTGGAGTGGGTTATGGAGATGGTGGTGGACCAGAGTGTAGTTCAACAGGAGTTTCCAGGCGCTAGGAATACAGGGACCCCAGACTGGCATTAGGATCCGGGCGGGACTACCTATCTTTTCCCAAGTAGGTCGGTTGACTATGTCATGGAGCGTACAGTTGGCCTAGCAGTTGAGCGTGCACATTCGCTAGGGAAGTTTCGGTTAGCTCCAGTGGCCAACTAGTTTATGGACAGACTCCTTGGATTGTCTTGTTACAACATTTGTACGCAGGGTCACGGGGTGATCAACATACTCTGGCAGGAGCTTGTCGAAGGACGTGGCATTGGCAGGCCACCAGACGGTGCCTTGTATGGAGCCAAGGATTCTTCACCTTTGTGTGGGGCACAGAGGTTTGTTGATCAGTGGTTGTCATTGATGTCAACCCAAGCAGCACCAGGGGCTACCCCGATCTTGCATGGGAATTTTGACTTGACAACTTACTCTATTCCGAGTCAAGGCTATTTTGGATGGTTTCTACTTGTCAAGATGCTTCCGTTGATATCTGCTTCAGTTTCCAGCCAGCAGTGAGACAGCGTAGAGGAAGAGGGCAGCCATAGTTGTAACGCAGATATTTTGCAAAGTGACGCAATCACTCTGCAGAGACAGCGCAGGGCAGTCCAGTCTTGGTGCAAATCAGTTTCGGTTACTGTGGAGGAGTGAAGTTTGTCTCACAAGATCTCTTCTTTCAGTTTCTTTGTATGATTTGACAGTGTGTCAATCATAGATTTGTACTCAGAATATTTACTGCAATATATATAAAGCCTCAGATCTGCTACACTGGTTTTCCCACATTCGGTTTTTCCAAGGACATTAGTCTTAAAATCACTGTGTCGAACGGTTGTGTGATATATGTTTGTTCAGATTTGTTTCCGCACTTGTAATTCTTCCACAGTTAATTTGTGTAGGCTGTAGTGAATGGATTTCGATATTTGCTTGTAGAACACAGTGAACAATTTGTTGAGTAAATAACAAATAGAAGACTTTCCCTCAGTTGTTGCAGTAGGATTCCTGAGTTGATGGAATTTTCACAGGAAATAACACCGAGAGAGTCTGGAGACCGAAATTCTCAAGTGAGCAGTGCTCAGGAGAAGATTGATCGAGAAGATTTTTGCAGAGAGGGGCAGGGATAATTTCGAGTTGGAAGAGTTTCCTGATCCGGAGAGTGCAAAACAGAGGAGGCAGTAAAGGCCACAGAGGGAGCAACGCAAAGCCATCTACGCAAACGTTGTGCAGAGCTTCAGAGGGAGTTTGAAATTCAGCTGAGGAAACAGTCGAGGGTCAGTGCCAGTAGCCGAAGGGAGTTTTCGGAGGCCAGAAGGGCCTCGTTTCCAAACAGCAGAGAGATCCAACGACAAGAGAGAAGGCACCTTCAGTTGTGACGCAGAGACTGTGTAGGGTGACACAGTCACTGCGCAGAGGCAGCGCAGAGCAACTCGACTCGAGATAAGGTCAGTGTCGGATTCCTGTGGAAGAATGAGATCTTCTCACGAGATTTTATTTGTCAGTTTTCCTCTATATGATTTGTCAGTCTCAACAATCATAGACTTGTACTCATAAAATTATTGCATAATAATACAAACCCTCAGCTGTTGCATTGGTTTTCCCACATTGGGTTTTTCTGGGGACATTGGTCCAAAAACAACGGTGCCATGTGTCTGTGATTTATTCTTTCTCAGATCTTGTTTACGCAATTATTTATTTTCCGAAGTTTAATTTTGTGAACGTAGTAGTGTATGGGATTCAATATTTACCATAGAACACAGTAAATAATTTGTTCAAGTAAGTAACAAATAGAAGAATTCTCATCAGTTGTTGCAGTAGGATTCGAGGTTTCTTAATTTTCACATGGTATCAGAGCTTGTTTAGCAGTGCAGGAGGTGCAAGAGCGCAGAACAGCAAGATCCAGCGTTGAAGAAGAAGCCGAAAATCAAAGAGCTACGTAAGGAAGAGACCAATTCCCCCAGTGATTGCGCAGTCCAAGCCAGGAGGGCTAGGTCTGCAAGGAAATCTCTCTTTGAGTGAGCCGACAAAGAGGTAGAATTTTCCAATTTGCATTTTGTCAAAGGCAAAGGGAGCAACGCAGCAGATTCAGCGCAGATCAGCAGCAAGTGGGACGCAGTTTCTGTGTAGCAGTGATTGTTGGTGCAAAAAGCATCAGAAAAGAGGAAAAGAAGATACATTTGGGGAATTCTGACCTTAGAGAGTTTCTTGCCCAAGAAACTCTGAGTTCCCGTGCAGAAGCAGTGAGTTCGTGACTTATTTGGCTCACTCCAGCAGGTATTGTGTAGAGCTAGTTGCGCAAATGGTTAGAGGCAACAGTTCTACAATTGATTAAGTGAGATGGCATCTAGTGGGTTGCGAGATCAGGATCGATTGGAGGGTGCCTCCAACTATGTAATCTAGAAGGCAAGGAACTCCTACCCTTCTGGATGAACATGATCTAAAGAACTTCATCAACAGTGCAGTAGTTAAACCGATAGATGCAACACCATTGAGAGCCTTCAAGAACATGGCAAAATCAAAGAGATTGATCCTTGACGGAGTGAAGAATCATATTGTGTCTCACATTTTTGGCAAAGGGACAGCCAGGTAGATGTGGGAAGCGTTGGCTACGTTGTATGAGGGGTCCTCTGAGCAGCGGAAGATGTTCTTGGATGAGAAGATGCGGTCTACCAGGATTCAAAAGGGAGATCGCATAGATCCATTCCTTGCAAAGCTTCAAGAGAACCGAGATCAGCTGGCAGTTGTAGGAGCAGCTCCTCAACCCACAAAGATCGTCAAATTGGCCCTCAATTTAGTGTCTGAAGACTATCATGTCTTTGTCTAGAGTATCATGGGCAGAGAGAAGTTGTCGGACTAGGAAGCAATGTGGGCAGCTCTTTAGCAGGAAGAGATGAGGAGAGATCTACTCAAGTACAAACTTGATGGCAGCAGCAGCAATGGGAAGAAGCCTAAGGAGGAGGAGGAGAATGCAGCGATTGCATCAAAGGGGCAGCACGAGCAGCGAAGATGTAACAAGGACGTCTCAAAGATCAAGTGCTTCCGGTGTGGCAAGATGGAACATTATGTTAGGTCCTTATATTACTAGTGTAGTCCCTTATTGTTGTTAGTATAGCCCCCTTATTGTTATTGTTGTACCCCTGTAGTCCACATATTGTTGTGCCCCATAAAAGCCCACTATTGTTATTATTGTGCCCTTACATTATTATTGTTAGGTCGGTTAGGATTATATTGTGACCCCATGGACTCCTATATATAGAAAGGAGGTTTTATCATCTGTATCATCCAAGAATTGTTCATTTATGTAATGTAAAGGAGGTTGCCCCCTCGAAGAGGCTTACTTCTAAGTCGTCGATCTATCTCTTCTTCTATTTTGTGAGTTGGGATCATAACATTTGGTATCGGAGCACGGACCGAAAGTGCACGCATTGTAGTCTCTGTTGTATCGATTTCAGAGCCGAAGGACGAAACAATGACACGTGGCATGCCGTACAAGTTCACTCTATTTAACCAGTCCATAATTAAGTCATTGTGGGAAATTGGACATAACTTTGTGTTGAAGAATCCAAATCAGGTCTGACCTGTGGCATAGGAAAGAAGACTCAGAGGGCTACTGCAGGACTGAAGTTCAAATCTTGGGAATCCGAAATCACAGAGATACATTAGGTTAAATATCAAGCTCCACAAAAACAAAAAAATGGTGTGCCTATTTTTTTTTTAAATTACATAACCTTTGTTTAAAAAATCAGTTTGAAGTGATTCCAAGGGCATATTGAAGCATTGTCATCAGTATTGGGTTCTATAATGTCTCCCAAAAAGAATCATACATCCATTAAGCCATGAGAAAACTCTACTATGACGCATGAAGAGGAAGAATTGCAATATGATATATCAAAATTACGGTACCAAGTGCAACAAATTTCGATCTCACAAAGAGCAACCAAAGATGACATAGATAGTTTAAAAGCATACATGGAGGCTAAAGTGGATGGTTTGAAGGATGACATGAAAGCTAATATGGATAATCAACTAGTGGAATAACACATCAAGCATCAATAACAAGTTCTCCAACTCTTAAAGGATAACATAACTTTGGTGCAAAATCGAATGAAACAACAGGAAGATCAATATCACAGCGAAAGAAGTTTTGATGTAGGTGACTGGGTATTTTTATGGCTACAACCATACAAACCAATGTCCCTCAAGCAAGCTAAGAAGTATAATAAATTATCGCTAAAGTACTATGCTCCTTACAAGGTGCTGCAAAAGATTGGTACTATGGAATACAAATTGGAGTTGCCTGCATCTTCCCGAGTGCACCTAATTTTCCATGTTTCATGCTTAAATAAGGTTATAGGTGACAAAATCCTAGTTCAAACAATATTGCCAAAACTTGACGAGGAAGGAAAAATCATAAGCGGCCATGGAAACAAGAACTCTACAACTACGAAATCGATCAATTTCAGAGTATCTCATCAAGTGGAAGAACTTACCCACTAAATATTCCACATGGGAGGATGAGAATTTTATACAAAAGCATCCAAAACAACTCAAGCGTTGAGGACAACACCATTTTGAAGAAGAGGGGCATGTTAGGTCCCTATATTACTAGCGTAGTCCCTTATTGTTGTTAATGTAGCCCCCTTATTGTTATTGTTGTACCCATGTAGTCTCCATATTGTTATTATTGTGCCCCATAAAAGCCCATTATTGTTATTGTTGTGCCCTTACATTATTATTGTTAGGTCGGCTAAGATTATATTGTGATCCCATGGACTCCTATATATAGAAAGCAGGTTATGTCTTATGTATCATCCAAGAATTGTTCATTTATGTAATGTAAAGGAGGTTGGAACCTCAAAGAGGCTTACTTCTAAGTCATTGATCTTGTGAAAAATCCTAAAACTGGATTCCTACTGCAGCAAATCTGAATTACTTCTCCTATTATTTTTCATAATTATTGCGTTACATTGAAATACCGAAGTAATTACTAAAGCAGTCTACACAAATAATATTGCGGAATAAATCTAACTGCTGAAACAATCTGAACAAAATACAATGAAAAACATCCACATTTGACACAGTTATTTTTGGACCAAGTCCCCGAAAAAACCCAACTCAAGAAAATTAATGCAGCAGATCTGAGGGTTTTATATTATTAAGCAGCAGTATCTTGCGTACAACTAGGGTGCCAATATCCGGAAAACCCTTCAGATAAATCTAGACAACAAACGTAATTTGTGAGATATACCTCACTCTGCAAGTCTCCAGCTGATCTAATCAGCGTTGTTTAAGCCCCTCTCTACCTCTGCGTGATTTCCTACGCTGGAACTGCGTAAGTCTACGTGGGCAAGCTTGAGGAACTGCGTCACCTTTCTCTTCAACTGATCTAGTTGATCTGAGACTAGATTTTGGCCCTCCTGGCTCAGAAACCCTAGCCTCTAGCTATCTCCAGACTAACTCTGTAAGACACTACGTTGTTTCTGCGTGACTCCCTTCAAGGACTACGTCACCCCTTCAGAAAACTGCGATGTCTCTCTCTGTAATGTACTCTTGGTCCTCCTGACCAGTTACTGCTTTTCCCCCTCTATGAATCTGATCACTGAATAAAATCACTTAGCAAAACCTACCCTAGTGATTCGATTCTGACCAAAAGTTGTGTCTCCTCACACAAACTCAAAAATGCCAAATGCTCAATGTGCTCAATGTGTTTTCCATAGGTCCCTCACCCTCCTTATATTCTTCCTTTGACCCTTCAACGGCCGAGATTAAAACATAATCAAGGGCTAAGATTAACTTGGAGGTGATCCATGACTTTATCTAGAAGATTCACACTTGATTTAATTAATACCCTTTAATTAATCAGTTTCCAAAAGTTTAGACTTAGAAAAACATTAAAAAATGACTAATTAATTTAATTAAATCATCTCTAAGTGGAATTTTCCAAAACCATTTCTGGGTTTTATGGAATACATGTGTCTTAGCATATATACAAAGTTACAAGGCTAGAGCACATCCGATGCTACCATAAATCAAGACTACAGAGAAGCCAAGTGGACACAAACTAGGTGTGAAAAATCCTAAATCTGGATTCCTACTGCAACAAATCTGAATTACTTCTCCTATTATTTTTCATAATTATTTCATTCCATTGAAATACCAAAGTAATTACTGAAGCAGTCTACAAAAATAATACTGCGGAATAAATCTAAGTGCTGAAACAATCTGAACAAAATACAATGAAAAACATCCACATTTGACACAGTTATTTTTGGACTAAGTCCCAAGAAAAACACAACTAGGGAAAATCGGTGCAACGGATCTGAGGGTTTTATATTATTAAGCAGCAGTATCTTGAGTACAACTAGGGTGCCAATATCCGGCAAACCCTTCAGATAAATCTAGACAGCAAATGTAATTTGTGAGATATACCTCACTCTGCAAGTCTCCGGCTGATCTAAACATCGCTCGTGAAGCCCCTCTCTTCCTCTGCGTGATTTCCTACACTGGAACTGCGTAAGTCTGCGTGGGCAAGCTTGAGGAACTACATCACCTTTCTCTGCAACTGATCTAGCTGATCTGAGACTGGATTTTGGCCCTCTTGGCTTAGAAACCCGGCCTCTAGCTATCTCCAGACTAACTGTGGAAGACACTGCGCTATTTCTGCTTGATTCCCTTCAGGGACTGCGTCACTCCTTCAGAAAACAACGTTGTCGTTGTCTCTCTCTCCATAAGTCTTGCCTCTCTCTGTAATGTACTCCTGGTCCTCCTGACCAGTTACTGCTTCTACCCCTCTCTGATCTGATCACTGAATCAAAATCACTTAGCAAACCCTGCGCTCGTGATTCGATTCTAACCAAAAGCTGTGTCTCCTCACACAAACTCGAAAATGCCAAATGCTCAATGTGCTCAATGTGTTTTCCATAGGCCCCTCACCCTCCTTCTTATATCCTTCCGTTGACCCTTCAACGGCCAAGATTAAAACATAATCAAGGGCTAAGATTAACTTGGAGGTGATCCATGACTTTATCTAGAAGATTCACACTTGATTTAATTAATACCCTTTAATTAATCAATTTCCCTAAGTTTAGACTTAGGAAAACATTAAAAAAAAGATTAATTAATTTAATTAAATCATCTCTAAGTGGAATTTTCCAAAACCATTTATGGGTTTTATGGAATACATGTGTCTTAGCCTATATACAAAGTTACAAGGCTAAAGCACATCCGATGCTACCATAAATCAACATCTCTTCTTCTATTTTGTGAGTTGGGTTCATAACACATTACGCTACAGAGTGTCCTCTCAGAAAGAAGGACAAGGATGACAAGCATGATCTGTAGGCTGCGTCGGCAAGGATCGAGGAGGAGGAATTCGCAATGATTGCCCATATATCGCCAAGGGAGTATTGGGGTGATCTAGAGTTGTATCTCAAGAGATCTGTGAAGCAAGGTGATTCCATGAGGGAGTCCACCTCGACCATACTTACATGAGCCCAAATTTAAAGTAGCAGGATGGACAAATAATTGGTGCAAAGAGAGTGTGGAAGTGATAAAGTGGGTTATGGTAGTTGGCAAGAGATGCAAGTCGTGGCAACACGGATGCAAAATAGAGTGCTTGTTGGTTAGGTAGCAAGTACGACATTAGCAAACAAGTAGTTGGGAAATGTTGCTGCACTAGAGAAGTACTTCGGCTTGGTTGTATTACAGAGCAAACATTAATTCCCTAAGAGGGAGTGTTGATTTAGGGTACCATCGGATGTGCTCTAAGTCTCAAAATTTGCAAGGAGGCTTAAGCACGTATTCCAAACAACCCAAAAATCGTTTTGGAAAATTCCACTCAAAGTGTGTTTTATTAAAATAATTAATTATTTGTAATAGAACCCTAAGTCTAAACTTAGGAAATAAAAATAATTAAAGGGTATTAATAAAACAGAGTGAATCTTCAAGAAAAAAGATGGAGATAAAGATGTAATATCCCAAATCGTAATATAACAATAATAACAGGCTAAAAGATATTAAGAAGACAACCAAACAAAAACTGATATCAAAATTCTAACGGAGACATAAAATACCGCGGAGCCATTTTATTAATTTGCTAGAAATGAGTACAATGGAGGTGTTGGAATGAAGGCACTTGGGCTTGCTCAAGGCAAGCTAGAGAAGCCCTCTGAATCAATGCTGAAATCCCCCACTAATGGTATGTTGTATGGTTATAGCTTTGCGCTGCAATCTGCCAGAAATGTTGCTACTTCTCCTGAATAAATGCTGCTAGGAACTGCCGCACTGCTTAGAAAATTCAAGGACTTTAACCCCGGACTCTACTCAATAAACCCACGAAGGAATTGGCCAAATGTTGACCTGAAATTTCAGCCCAATTTCCCCTAGCTCCCTCTATTTGCTAACGGTCACAATCTCTATTTGACCTCCAACCGCCTGCAAAATTCTACCAAATTGACTTATTTCTCCTCAACAAAAATGGAAAACCCGCGAAAGAATTCCGGAAAGTCCGACCTCGGAAATTCCACCCTCTAGGATGGCTACGTCTCATGGCCGGCCACGCCGTCTCTCTCGATGACGGATGAAACACCGAAAGAAGAACTCTCCAACCTCTCGAAAATTTCAGCCATGGAAGGGTTGATCCCCTCTAAATCTCTACCGAAATCTCGTGAAGTTCTTCCCTCCGATGTTGCTCCTCTCTATGACCGCATCTCCCTAGAAGACCGCGCCGCCCTAGAAGTGACCGTACAACTCGAAGCCGAGATGGTAATTTCAGCCTCCAAAACTAATGGTGTGGCTCCTCTCCCCGAGCGGGCACTCAAAGTCCCCCGAGGACGAGGTTGGGATCTCCGCTCAGAGACACCCTTGTGCTAAACAGCACTGCAGGCCCAGGTAAACAGCTTGAGCGTACTCTAGTCTTGACAGACACAAAATCATAAGATGCAAGAATGAATGAGAAAGGTTGCCTTCCTTTCCTTTTATGCTTGTGAACCCCTAAACTCCCTTAGGCCCACCTATGTTGCGTTGTTCCTCTGTGCCACGTTGTCCCTTGCTACGCTGCGTTGCCTCTCCCATGCTGCCACTGCGCTGCCTACACCGACACTGCCACTGCGTTGTCCTAAGTGCCTCCTCTCCTGCGCTGTTACTTGGGCTCATGGGCCCCACTTCATCTTTTAATTAATTTTCCCAGTGACTTTAGGAAAGTTCTTTTATTCTAATGTTTTATTCATGGGTCCCCTCACCCCTTTATTTCTGCCCAACATTAGGATTGCCGAAATTAATCAAGATTAATATCCCAATTAGCTGGCTTACTAATTTGGGGATATTACAGTCCTCCCCACCAAAAATTGCTTGTCCTCAAGCAATGCCTGAACAAGCCTCCTCTCTAGTTGATGCTCCCCACCGTCACTGCAAAATGTGCCTCGGTCCCAGATGCGCCACTGAGTCTTCCATGTCCTTTGCATCACCAAAATATGAAGGGAGCTCTCAATGCCAGGATCCCCAGCCATCCTGTCCAACATGAAGCTCCACCTGCTCCACTCACCATCCTGCCATACTAATGAAGCCCCCGCTCCATCAGTGACTTGTTAAAGCCTAATGGAAGATCTACATGATCTCCCCATGTAATATAAAACTCACCTCTAAAAGCTATCGAGCTTTGTAGAGTTGTAATGCTCGGGTCCCCTGCTATTCTTGGAGAGGTACCACCATGTTGATGTTGCGCTACTCTGATCATGAGATATTCCCCATCATGCGCAGACTGTATCCTCCTCTCCTGAGGCCTAGTGGCAGGAAATCTGTGAGACACAAGCTCATCTGGCCCAGGCATCGCCATGATGCCAATACCTAACCCTCCGAATCTATGCAGCAACAGAGAAAGTGTGCCTTGCCATCCGATGAAGGCCTCTGTGTACCCCCATGTACCAGCCCAACAGTGAACTAGGTCACTCTCTATCCTAACTCCGACCATCATAAGACAAAATAGGCTATCAATCAATTCAATCTCTGCATCCCATAGTCGGACATGTTGCACTATAGTCGTGACAACTGTAGGAATCCCTATGTGCCTCATCTCTAGTCCCTGCATGTGACCAATATAGAGGGTCCATATATCATGGGAAAATCTGATGCATGCTAACTGTTAGCTGCCTGTAATTTGCAATATTGGCAAGAACAAACTCTGTAGGGAACCACATCAGAACCACTTTGGAGTCCAAGGACCTAGCCTTCCTGGACTCAGAGAGGGATCTCTCTATGTATGTGTTTATGAAAGATATGTCTTTATGCTTTTGTTTATGATATTAGGCTGGTTATGAAATTCTAAGGGCTTGTTTGTTTTGATTGATTGATTGGTAGGATGACAGATCGATGGTGTGATTAATTGAGGGAGTGTTTCAGCTGAATAGATAGACTATGAGAAACATTAATCCATTGGGCTATGGAGTCATAAAAGGATTTAATTGTTCATCAACTCTGCAAGGGTTTTCATAGGGCAAGCTAACTATATCAAGTGGATCTTTTAGATTAGATGGCATATGAAATGACAATAAGTTATGAAGGCAACAAAACTAAAAGTCAGTTAAAAATCTTTTAACTCTACTTCAACAAGAAAAGCCTTTAAGGCAACTGTTTGAGGCAAACCAAAGGACAAGGCATACCATAGACTTCTTTGGCCAGACTTTAATAAGCAAACTTTTAAGACAACAATCCAGCAATCCTAGAATTACTATCAGACAAAGAAAACATTCAAGATAACAATGAGTGCAACTAAAGAGCAAGATAAACCTATCTTCTTTAATCAAACACTCCAAAGACCTTTGTAGCAACAATTTAAGGCAAACCAGAGGAGAGGGCATACAATAGACTTCCCTGGTTGGACTCTACTAAGTATACTTCAAAGAAAGGCCTTAAAAACAATGTTTCAAGCTACACCAAAGGACAGGGCATACCATAGACTTCTTTGGATTGACTCTATTAAATCATTTTCAAGATAACAAGCTAGGTAGAACAAGAGAGCAATTAAGAATTCTCCAATCAGACCTTGCAGAGGAAAACATTAAGATAAAGAAAGCAGACAGAAATAGGGTGCCAAGACAGCAAATCCTAATCTAAAAGTTTTGTTCTTTTATCAGAGAAATAATGGACAGAATGGAAAACAGAAGGAAAACATTGACAAAGAAGGAAAACTTCACCATTAACATAGCTCAAGAATCCTGTGAATGTGCTTGTATTATTGATGTTCAAAACAGTTACATTACTCCAGTACAACAGATCTCTGCAACTCAGAGCTTTCTCAAATCTAGCCTAGCAATCCTCAACTAGCTCAGCAACAGCAATCAGCGAACAAACCAACCAACCAACACTAAAAATGAATGATACATGCAGTATTTATCTGCAAAATGAGGAGGTGATCCTAAGCTAGGGTTTCAGATGTTATTTATTACAGAGTTAATGCATTTTTTTACCTTTGAGACCATGCAAGGCCCAAGGCAAAATATCTGAGACATCATTGTAATAATAACTCCTAACTTCACTGTTTGAGCTAACTTTTCGAAATATTTGACTTTTAAGGCTTTTTAATAACTTTTATAATAACTGCTGAGTAGTTTGAGAAATATCTCTAACTGTCTCAATAACTGCTGGTGTCTTTATTGAAAGAAAACATGTTGTAGGTGGCAAAATGTGTCTTTGAGGAAGTAAATGCCTTTGGTTTAATTATTCGAGTTTGCATCTATGCTGATCTTGCTTTAACTTATCCTTTAAGCTCTGTTTAAGTTTCCAAACTTAGATTTATTCTTTATCTGTCTGCCTTGCTGTCCTTTTCTTTAATTCTGCGTTCATCTCTGATTTGTGACTAATCTCTTAATTTTCCCTTAATCCTTGATTTAATCATTAATCCACTGATCTTCATTGTGCCTATGTCTGCAGTGGAGCAATCATTTGGTTTTGTGCATGTCAATGGCCACCAATGATCATGATTCATTGGTGTGCATGTGGAGATTTGGCACTCTCGGTCCTTTTGGTAGACAAACTAACTGCATCATCACCCAGGAAGTTCATTTAAACGTTTTTGGACCCTTAGAATGCCAATTACGCATTCCAGCCATGAAACATGCACACAAAACAAACAAATTAACTTAAAAACCTGCGTGGAGGGGCTTTTTGCGTTCATCTGGGGTTTTTCGGGCTTTTGGAGCATTACAGCGATGTTAATGGCGGGTCGGGGATTCATCGCAGAGCCACAGGGCTTTGGATCATTTGAATTGGATGAGGTGGTGTTGATTTGGCATGAAGGAGGAAGAGCGGTTTTCGCAAGCGGGGAAGGTGGTTTTCGCACGGAGTGAGGAGTGGTAAATGGTTTCGAGTGAGCGGACACGATTCCATACAACAGGCGACGCGTGGCGGAGGGATACCGCCCATTTCGCATGGTTGGCATTTGTTTAACCCGCGCTCATATAAATGTGCGATAAGGGTTGTGGGTCGTTCGATCTGGCGAATGAAGATCGACAGTGGTCGGGGATCGGTGCAGCGGGGAAGTCAAACGGAGTAGGGTCCGAGTGGACAGGTGGCGGGGTTTAAATGGGGTGCGGGGTTCGGTGAAATGCGAAGCCCAGTGGGTTAATAAAATGAGCGAAAGCGCTTATTTATAAGGTAAAGGGGGAGGGTTTAAAACATTAAAGAGTCGGGTTTATTTTTAATTAAAACAAAGTTTTAATATAAAAACCATAGGTCCCGAATGATATTTTTTGGGTTAAAAACAATGTAAAAAGGGATTTTTACATTGTTTTGATGAAATGAAGGAAAGGGCTGAAAGTGAGGGGGTTTGATGGGGGTTTTTAGTGGGGAAAATGAGGAAATGAGGCTTTCTGATAGGCAAGAAGGGTGAAAATGAGAAAATTAAGCCCATAACTGAGTTTTTTAAGAGTAGCAAGGTGACTTTGAGAAAACAAACTAAGAGATATTGAAAAGGTTTTTATGAAGATAATGAAGGCAGTGAGATTTCTAAAGATAGTTGATAGTGAAGGAATGCTATTTTCAGCTCCTCGTAGAAAATCCATAGTCACCTAGTGAATCTGTACAATACAGGAAGATAACACTAACCTGCCCTGTGCCTGCCACTGTGTAGTATCGATGACCGCTGGAAGCCACATGTGACAAATAGCTACCCCCTAAATGCAACCAATAGATGGATATCTGATACTCGTAATCGACTCAAGGTATGTGGATCCCTCCTGTCCCTGCCAACCATCTCCACTGGGTATGCCATCTACCCTCTCGATAATGTGTCGATACATTGTCTGGAGCCCAAACACATACTGGGATGCTACCTCTGTTGTATGCAGTATCCTCTGCTCATGCATGGTCTCGATATGCCCTAGGAAAAGAGTGACACATGTCTCTCTCATGACCAGCTCCCCAGACGTAGGCTCAACGATGACTGATGTGCCACCCCTGCAGATGATCATCTCATCCCCTAACCTGTGGCTGTCAACTAGCGCACCGACCCAATGCCACTGCTGGGAAGTCTCTCCCCTAGTGTGCTGAGTGTCATCCAAATATCTTGGGTGAGCCTTGCGTACCCTGCTGCTCATGCCCAGAGTGCCAAAGGACAACAATAGAATCGACTGTGCCTCTGAGTGATCTAGAAGAGGGGTAGGCGTGTGAGTCCCCACGGATACCGTCAAGTATCGCTCATCTGTCTCCTTGTCGATCTTGGGTGAACTACCCCCAAAGGTATGCCCGGTGTCTCCGTCCATAAGTCTCCCTAAAGGCAAAACTCTAAGACTCTACTATGCGGCACCATACACCCCCGCATACCACCAATCATCCATGTACTCCTCGACATGCCACAACACACTACAGCATACCCCTGTACATCATTGGATACCCCCTGTTACTGTTGTACCACCCTATACCGTCCCATGCCTTATCTGTGTCAAGGCACCGGTCACTCCTCGCATGTACTCAATGTGATGTAAGACATTCATACTCCACAATGTAGTCCCACACACTACGGCACACCACCATACACCTTCATATCCACCGGTAGTCCACTGCTCAATGCTAGATTCTCCCACACATCCTTGGATATGATGGCCTAGAGCTGTGTCTCTACATGTTGGACCACCCCCAATCGGTATCATCACCTCCACTGTCGCATCATTACACCCGCCGATGAATGGATCATCACTCCAAACCCTCCCTGAGGGGTCCGAGAAGTGATTCAACCTATGTGTCAATGGTGATGCCACCACTGCTCGGCTCTGTTGTGACCTCTGTGCCCCACACAAAGGTGAAGAATCCTTGGCTCCATACAAGGCACTGTTTGGTGGCTTGCCAATGCCACCTCCTCTGACAAGCTCCTGCCAAAGTATGTTGATCGCCATGTGACCCCGCATACAAGTGTCGTACAAAGACAACCCAAGGGGTCTACCCATAAACTGGTTGGCCACTGGAGCTGACCGAAACTCCCCTAGCGAATGTGCACGCTCAACTGCTAGGCCAACTCTACCCTCCAAGACATAGTCAACCGACCTACCTGGGAAACGACAAGTAGTCTCACCCGGATCCCAATGTCAGTCTGGGGTTCCGGTATTCCCAGCGCCTGGTAACTCTTGCTGAACTACACTCGAGTCCATCACCAACTCCATAACCCACTCCACCGAGTACCAACTCAAAATCTCTCGCCATCCAACCCCAACATGCAGATGTTGCACCCTATGCAACTCTGGTTTTCTCATCCAGCTATCCAGGTCAGCGTATGAGATCTGACTAGGTGGCTTTGTCTCTCCCTCTCCAATGGGAAGAGGTGACCTAACAATGTTGCTAGCCTCGTCTATGTATGCCTAAAGGGGGCTGCTCTGACACTCCAATGCGGCCTCTAGCTGTATCATTAGGGAACCTGGAAGTTCCCCAATGTGGGCCAACTTGGTCGGTAACTCGGCACAAACCACTCTCATGCCCTCTAGCTCCTCGTTCTGCAACAAAATAGACTCTCCTACTGATGTGGCCTTCCCTTTCAAAACTAGAAGGTCGGCTCAAAGCTGATGACACCGTTGTGTGTGACCATCGTCCAATACCTCTATATCTCCCAACGCCTCATCAAAGGTGGATACATCTCCTAGCACCTCACCCATCTGTTGCGTGCTGCTACCACCCAAAGACTCGAACACTACCTCAGTCATCACCTCAATGGATGGCACTACTAGGGTAGGCTCTACTCTCTCTACTACGATGTCAACCGACATGATCAAGGAAGTCTCCAACACGGGTGACCCCTGCGCCATACTGGGTGTATCCACATGATCCTGCATGTCCTCATCCTCCAAGTGCGAGGTAGCCATTTTGATGGCTTCCCCCTCCGTTATTCGGTCAATCTGGAAAGAGGTATCCAACTTTTCCACCTGATCCCGAGTCGTGCAATCAGTGGATCCTTCATACGTGGGCAAAGGTGTCCTCCCAATGGTACGCTGCAATTCTAAACTCTACATGCTAGACCCCACATTGTTCCTTCCTTCTTCATCCTGCCTGAGCTAGCAGTAATCTCTGAAGGACAAAGTCGCTCTGAAGTTTTCCCCCATGGACTACCATTCTCAAAAATAATCTCCCATGGATATATGATCATGTCGCCTATCCTGCTCACTCGGTACTGGGGTAAGAATGTAGGCATCGTGATCCTGGTTGGCCTACTGAAGGTCGGCGGGTGAGCGGCTGGTAAAGGGTGTTCACGCCGTTGTGACACCCCTGAAGTGTCCTAACCTAGGGATTCATGATCGATGCGCTCATTCCTATTATGTCGCTTGAGTCTTTCTAACATTCCCTTTGTCCTTTGGCTAAATCATTTAGGGCCTCAAAGATGTTACCAAATGTTGCTTCCCCTTTGGTCCTTGACTCCCCCATATTTGCCACCTCTACTATCTTTGGTGGGTAAGGTTTTTCCTACCCTGCTTGTTCATAGAAAAAGATCCCCACGGTTGAGCCAAAAACAGAGCTCTGATACCACTCTAATATCCCAAATGGGAAAATAACAATAATAACAGGCTAAAAGATATTAAGGAGACAACGAAACAAAAACTAATATCAAAATACTAACGGAGCCATAAAATATTGCTGAGCCATTTTACTAATTTGCTAGAAATGAGTACAATGGAGGTGCTGGAATGAAGGCACCTGGGCTTGCTCGAGGCAAGCTAGACAAGCCCTCTAAATCAATGCTGAAATCCCCCACTGAGGGTACGCTGTGTTGGGGTTCCCATGTTTTGGCCAGGTTGGTAAGACCAAAAGATGAGACAACATCAGAACCACTTTCAGACCTTAGGATCTAGCCCTCCTAGGTCCAGAGAGGGATCTCTCTATGGGAGTCAAAGGTATATGTCTTTGAAGCTCAAAAGTTCAAGATGTTAGGCTAGTTATATGCACGGTGTTCGTTTGTTTGATTATGAGCTTGGTTGTTGGGAATCAGGAAGGAAGGGTTCAGCATGAGACAAGGCTGGGCAAAGAGGAATTTAAGCAAAGGAGAAATGGTCCAGGGAATACCAAGTCCATTAGGCAATGGAGTCAAGAAAGGATTTACTTGCTATCAAAATGCAAGCTTTTAGTTGGGCTAGTCATCTAAAGCCTTGGATCCTAAAAGATGAGGGTGAGATGAACATTAAGGAGAGAAAGTGAGAAGGAGGAGAAGACACCACTTTCCGTCTATAGATCAGGTCAGAGGTCATTTTAACTCCAGACCTGCTTGGACATACTCAAGGGCCACTCTCAAAGGTAACTTAAGGGATCTTAGAAAGGTAACTGGAGTGAAAAAAATCCTAGTGAGGTAGAGACTAAGTTCAGTCCTCCTAGTGTTCCCAATTCATCCAATTAAATCCTCACAAGAACATCTAGGAAATAGATTCATTAATTCATACATCAGAGAGCAGGCAACGACATCCACTACGCTGGTTAAATTAATCGAAACTAATTCTTAGATAGCACATACAGCAGAAAACATAAAGGGCTGGGAGAGCAGCAACATAAGGCACCTAACAAGGGCGAATCTTATGCCAAATTTCTGATGCAAGCCAGAATAAATGAAATGTAATGGAAATAAACACAGAGATAGAAAAACATCACCGCAGCTTTAGATCAGGATCCAATGAAATGTGCTTACCATATTAAACATCAACACCAATCAGGTACAACATAGCCAATAGCTTGGTCATTCAGTCCGGATACATCTTCCTCAGCCTATCTTACGACTATACACAGAAGACTTATCTCAAGAGAAACTGCTTGCAATTCTCTGATATCTCATCAACAACCTTCACAATAGTTTTCTCATAGTTTTTATAACTGAAAAAAAGCAGAGGAGGTAGGTAGAACACTAAATATAACATTAAACTCAGAAAAGAAGGAGAGGGCCGAAGCCCATTCTGTTTTAAACTCTGAGCATTAATCTCTGGCACATTTTGGAGAAAAGAATGGTCTTCGTCAGGCTTCATTAATTCCGGGTATGTCTCTGATGCATTTTGGTTTGCTGTACTTCGTAGTACCTTTGGTGAATAAACAAAATGGCAATAAAAAATGGAATGATCTGCCATACTTGAGCAACAAATGCTCTGATATCCTTGGACTGTGTTCTGGGCAGAGATCTCCTCTGGAGCACGGTATGGAATAAAAACAGTATGGACAACCCGTCCTTTCTGGGAGGAAAACATTCTGCTGATGTAGAGAAACCTGTCACATATTAATTTCCACGCCTCTGTCAGTGAAAACCTTGCCGCTGTATCCATACTGCGTATTTATGGAGGCGTGTCCGCCTTCTGTACCCTGCGAAACACGCAACTGGACCAAGAAAGTCGGTGCAATGGAAGGATGGATGAAATGGTAGTGCGGCGGGGGCGGAATGGAGGCCCTTTACTAAATAATGGTGGCAAAATGTAACGCAATGGTGAAACCATGAATAATAGGGTTTGGCGGTTGAAATGCAGTGCAGACCATTAGATCATGGTCTGGGAGCGAAGATCAACGGCGGAGATTGACGCAGCGGAACGATATATGAAAACGGACGAAACGAACGTGCAACGTAAGACTTTAATGCAAATATGGAACTTAGGTTAAAACCCAAAATGCACAAGAAATGGGCGGAAATGCAATGAAACAGGACGAGGTGCGACCCAGCCGGAGGCGGAGGGCGGTCAAATCTTGACCGTTGATTTCAAATACGGATGAACGGCTGCGATTGAATCGGGCAATCACAATCGGAGGGGGGACAGGTGTGGCACACATCGAAACTTCTGATTGCGATTGGGCAGAGTGAGCGATGACCATCGGATCGAGGGGAGGATGGAGGTCAGGATGAGATCGAGGAATCGCGATCGGCGGATGCGGAAGAGGGAATGCGAGGGGACTGGCGGGGTGCGATGAAGCACCAACCGTCCGATTTGGAGGCAGACCGACGGCGGAGGAGCAATCGGGAGATCGCAATCGAGGGATGCGAAGGGTCGCGCGTCTGGAAATTGCGATTGCGAATGGGCGGGGAGCGCGATTGAGCGCTGGCTGTTGGATCTGGGGACCAGATCAACGGCTCACACCAAATCGGAGAGGACAAGCGATCGGAGGCCTTAACACAAGTGTTGCGATTGTGTTCATTCGCGATTAGCGCGGGCCGTCCGATCTATGGTAGATCAACGGTGCGGAACAATAGCGGCGAACTTGTATAATAAAACAATCGCATCGGAACTTTTCGGTGTTTACACAGGATTTAATGTTCCGCTCCGGTCTTCTGATGCGATTAGCGCTTAAGGCTTAAGCGTTGGTCCTAGGCTAAGGGCACATGTGGGAAAGTGGTTTAGGCCTTAATATAAAGTCAAAAGTGGGTTTTGGCCCGTTTTAATGGATTTTAAGGCCATTTAAAGGGAAACGATAAGGGGGAAAAGGGGAAAATTAACCAATCAAGGGATAAAAGTGGGGTTTAAAGGGGATTTTGGGAAGATTTAGGAGAGTAAGGGGGAACAAAGGGGACTTTGGGAAAAAGGGAAAAAAGATAAAGTGGGGGAATTCTGCAGAGATATAAGGGGCGAAATAAGGCATTTTGAGCAAAACTTTATCGTTCAGCAAGGCTTATTGACTTCATGACAGCAGAGGGAAACAGACAAAGGCAGGGAACTATGCAAAAGGCTTCAAGGATGATGTCTTTTCAAAGGAAATGCGAAGGCTCAAAAATATTTAGCCCCCTGTTTGCTTGTCAAAAATTTATAGGGGGGCTAACACGTTGCATGGCTATAGCTCTGCGCTGCAATCTGCTAGAAATGTTGTTGTTGCTCCCGAAGAAATGCCACTAGGACCTGCTACACTGCTCAGAAAATTCCAGGATTTGAACCCCAGACTCTACTCAAGAAACCCCCAAAAACCCACGAAGGATTTGGCCAAACGTTGACCCCAGAATTTTAGCCCAATTTCCCCTAGCTCCTCTAGCTGCTAACTGAGTTAGGATCTCTGTTTGACACCTCCAATCTGCCCAGAAAATTCTATCAAATTAATCATGGCTTCTCCTCAATAAACCCAGAAAAACCCACGAAGGAATTCCGGAAAGGCTGACCCCGGAAATTCACCCTCTAGGGATGGCTACAGTCTCCTACTAGGTACGCTGGCCTCTCTGATGAAAACACTGAAAGAAGGGCCTCCAAATCTCTGAAAAACTCAGCTATGGAAGGGTTGATCCCCTCCCAATCTCTCGGCTGAAATCTCGTGAATTCTTTCCTCCAGATGTTGCTCCTCTCTATGACTGCATAATCTCCCTAGAAGACTGCGCTGCCCCTGGAAGTGACTGCATAATCCTGAGGCTGAGATGGTATTGCTCTCCAAAATTGATGGTACGGCTCCTCTCCTGAGCGGGCACTCGAAGTCCCCCGAGGACGAGGTTGGGGTCTCCACTCGGAAACACCCTTGTGCTAAACAGCACTGCAGACCCAGCTAAACAGCTTGAGCGTGCTCTAGTCTTGACAGACAGAAAATCATAAGATGCAAGAATGAATGAGAAAGGTTGCCTTCCTCTCCTTTTATGCTTGTGAACCTCTAAATTCTCTTGGGCCCACCTATATTGCGTTGTCCCTCTGTGCCACGTTGTCCCTTGCTACGTTGCGCTGCCTCTCCCACGCTGCCACTGCGCTGCCTCTCCCACGCTACCACTGCGCTGCCTGGCCCCACACTGCCACTGCGTTGTCCTGGGTGCCTCTTCTCCTGCGCTGTCACTTGGCCTCATGGGCCCCACTTCATCGTTTAATTAATTTGCCCAGTGACTTTAGGAAAGTGCTTTTATTCTAATGTTTTATTCATGCGTCCCCTCACCCCTTTATTTCCGCCCAACATTAGGATTTTGCCGAAATTAATCAAAATTAATGTCCCAATTAGCTGACTACTAATTTGAGATATTACAAGTTAATCATAGTCGTTGATTAACGATTTAATCTCGGTCGTTGAAGACTCAACAAGAAGTTTATAAAAAGTTCTTGATGGGGCATTTGGAAATAACAGCGAGAGAGTCTAGAGATCGAAATTCTCAAGTGAGCAGTGCTCGGGAGAAGATTGATCGAGAAGATTTTTGCAGAGAGGATCAGGGATAGTTTCCGGTTGGAAGAGTTTCTTGATCCAGAGAGTGCAAAACAGAGGAGGCAGTAAAGGCCACAGAGGGAGCAGTGCAGAGCCAGCTACGTAGAAGCTACGCAGAGGCTGCGCAGAGCTTCAGAGGGAGTTCAAAATTCAACTGAGCAAATTGTCGAGGGTCAGTGCCAGTAGCCAGAGGGAGTTTCTGGAGGCCAAAAGGCACTCGTTTCCAGTCAGCAAAGAGATCCAACGGCAAGAGAGAAGACATCTTGAGTTGTGACGCAGAGACTGCGTAGGGTTACGCAGTCACTACGCAGAGCAGGTCATCTCAAGCTAAGGTCAGTGTCGGATTCCTGTTGCAGAGTGAGATCTTCTCACGAGATTTTATTTGTCAATTTTCCTCTGTATGATTTGTCAATCTCGACAATCATAGACTTGTACTCAGAAAATTACTACATAATAATACAAACCCTCAATTGCTGCATTGGTTTTCTCGCATTGGGTTTTTCCGAGGACATTGGTCCAAAAACAACGGTGTCATGTGTCCGTGATTTATCTTACCCAGATCTTGTTTCCACACTTATTTATTTTCCGGAGTTTAATTTTGTGAAGGTTATAGTGTGTGGGGTTCAATATTTACCGTAGAACACAGTAAATAATTTCTTCAAGTAATTAACAAATAGAAGAATTCCCATCACTTGTTGCAGTAGGATTCAGGGTTTCCTAATTTTCACAATGGGATCATTTGTGTGCCCCCACACCCACTGGGAGCATCACAGGTCTACTACTTGGAGAACAAGAGGCCACCCCCTCGTCCATCATATTCCGAGGAACTTAATCCTCATTATGGCACTTCAAGATGTTACTAGGCCTCATGGAGGGCCCAACGACATGTATACATCATTATTTGGCCCTTGTGTAGCTTATTTTTACACCTATGAGCGGGCCCTCCATGTATACATCATTATTTGGCCCTTGTGTGGCTTATTTTTACACCTATGAGCTAAATTGGTGGGCTTGTCACCAATAGGGGTGTAATTTACACATTATTTTATTATTAGAGCCATTAGGGGCCCCTTAGGCTAATTCGAGCTCCTTAGGAGCCTATATATTCATGTTAGTTACATTCATTTATATCATCACTTGAATTGTGATCACTCTAATCATAGAGAATTTCACATTTTTTCCCTTCGAGGACTTTTTTGGAGATGGATGTCCAATGAATTTTGATGTATGGATTTGGGTTATTTCTCTTGTCTTGGAGTTTTCTCTTGCAAGAAAATGATGGTTGGTTATACTCTATAACATTGTGAGTAAATTTTAATGTTGTTATTCTTGTTGTTGCATACTGCGAAAGCTAGGACTAGTTGTTGCATGATTAAAATGTGGAATTGAGCATGTTTAAGCTAATTTAATGTATGGGCCAATGTTATCTGAATGAAATTGTCCTAGAGATTATTTTGTCTCGATAAGCTTGCATTGTTTGCTTGAAAGTATAAATGCTTGAAAGACACTTTTCTTTCTTTTTCATGACATTGGACGAAGCTGACTTTTTGGGCCTCCTTGATTGAGAAACCAAGTTCTTACTCATCATCATCCTTGACTCCATATCCCCAAGTGGACTAGGCACTGATCCCTTAAAAAGGGTGGTCACCCCTTCACCTTTTTACCTCTTTTTCACCTTCTCCCAAGTATACCCCTCCAAGGTCACCTACGGCATTAATTTCCAGGGAATTCACCTAAGAAAAAATTTTGATCTCCTACAGGCTACTGCACCGGTGGGTTCCCTCCCTCTCCACAAATTTTCAAGCTATTTTGACGGTGGGATCTATGGGAATCCTAAGCCATAGCTCTAGGATCCAAATCTTCCTAGGCATCCCCAAGGGTAGACCTAAATAGGATCAATTTAACCTTTTCAAGGGAATATTCTTTTCTAGTCCTTTTCCCTTACCTTGTCGAGGATAGGAATTGTTGGTAGGCCGAAATGCTTCATTTTTACCCCCCTCCTACTACAAAACCACAATCATTAATCTCTGTTTCATCTTCATAAACCTCCTTATTCCTGCAATAGTCCAAGAATCCTGTCTATTCCTGTATAAGCTTTATATTTCATGTTTAAGGTTTACTAAGTGCTTAATTAATCATTTTAATAGATTTTGTGCCTTTAATATTTCTTGTAACTTATATGTACTTTCCTAAAGTATTTGATAGGCTAAATTATTAATCATCGTATCAGCTTGATCTAGTGCAGGTAGATCCCTGCACCGTTGGAAACTATCCATTCCGAGATCTACGCAACAGCTCGATCACTTAATGCGGGCATTTTGGTCCACGTCGTCCAGATCAGTTGCGGTCATTCAAAGTTAAACTCCAGTGGAGGATAGTTAGGGATATTATCGAAGATAAAGTCGTCGGCCAACGATTAGTTTGCATCTTATTATAGCCGTTGGCTTATTTTTGTAATTTTGTTTGTTATTTCGTTTCAGCCGAAAGGCTTGATTTGGAACCACTGTGTAATTTTCATTAGGGCCATAGGCCGAAAGGGTTGTATAAAGTATAGCTCTAAGATAGAACTAGGTTAGCGATAACAGTGCAACTGTAATTTTGGTCAAATTGTAATCTCGTTTTTGCCCTCGTTCTGGGTTGGACTTGAACTCATGATGTATATTTGCTGATTGGAATTAATACAAGGGGTTGCGCCATGATATTCTCACTCTGCGTTTTAATCTTTCATTGATGCATTATTAAGTGTTGAAGATCTACGTTTCCTAAAATGGGAAACGAGTTGGTTGGCTAGGGCCCAGCCAACCCAACTCATTTACCCTCTCGCTTTCGTTAGCTTAAAGGTGTGTGTGTTAATTTTGTTTATTTGCAAAAGCGCGGTTTAAATCTTAATTTCGTACTTGCATAAAATTCTGATTTATTTTGTTAAACAGTCAAGTGTGATCAGATCCATTGTGTGGAAGTTAATTGAGTTAATTTGCCTTTTGTAATTTCTTTCCCATTTGGTTTACTTTCGCTTGGATCGTGCAGATAGATTGTTCCTGCACTAGTGCATGTAGGATTCCGCACTTTGGTTTGCTGGTTCATTTACGGAAACTTGTTTTATTCTTTTCCCTTTATACGAATTTAATATATTCCTGCAAAATAGCATTTATCATTAGAGAGAAGCATTTCTAAAATTAAAAGTTAAACTCCTAAAGATTAAGGATGACTTCGTGAAATGGAAAAGAACGTTGTTGCAATATATTAATTTGTGCCTACACCTCACGATTTAAGGAAAAGGACTAAAAGTAATCTGAAATATTACAGTGAACTCTTTTGAGTTAGATTTGATCGCATGCAAAACTCTATTGATTGAAGAAGGTTTGCTTTGATTTTTAAAGATTGTTTTTATCTTAAAAGGTTATTTCCATTGTGAGATTCAGTTTGTTAAAGCATTCTTTTTGCGTGTGCAAATTATTCCCAAATTTTGCTCGCATTTTGTAATTATTTTCATAGTTAACACGCCCTTCTATTTTCCGAAAGTAATTGGACAACTCGGTGTAGGAAGCCCTGTTCCGGTACAAGAACTGGTGTCTTGCTTCAAGAACAGAGCGCTCCAAGCCTTGAGGCTTAGAGTCCCTACATAAAGACATAAGCCTCCAATAGAAGTGTAAAAAATTCTTTTCATGCATAAGTTCTGTACCTGTACTAGTGCAAGCAAATTGCAAGAGTACAGGAAAGGTCACTTACTGTGAGAAGGAAAATCATTTAGAAGGCAGATCTTTTCAAGGGCCCACTTATTAAACTACCATCACCTATACTGAGGATAAACATAGAGTTTGAGCTCAGCAATTAAGATTGTTTACATTCGTGTGAAAGTTCCTTTATTTGGTTTCTTCGCAAATACATTCTTTTACATTCCAGGACTAGAATTACTTTGGTGTTAATTGCCTTTGTGACTTTTTTGTCTGATTCTGCAAGATTTCAATTAAGAAGTAGGAATAGAAATAGGAAAAGTTCATACCACTTCTAACATTGCATGTGCTTCGTCTCTAAGTTTACGAAAACCCCGAGTTGACAATTAAGTGTTGAAGGAGCCTACTTAAGTGCAATTCCTACACTCAACAGGAACACTATTGGTTGCTATATTCTATCCCCAAAGCTGGACAGGGTCTTTTGATTTGGGGTAGCATCAGATGTGCTCTAAGTCTCAAATTATGGGGAGAGGCTTAGATACATGTATTCCAGATAACACAGAAATCGTTTAGGGAAATTTCACGTGGAGAGGTATTTATTTCATAAATTAATTATTTTTAATGGGACCCTAAGTCTAAACTTAGGAAATTAAAATAATTAATGGGTATTAATCTAAACTGTGGGTGTATCTTCTAGAAGAAGACGAGGATCAAGTCAAAATGATCTTAGCCATTGATTAGCTTCTAATCTGGGTCATTGAATGTCAACTAGAAGATTATTTAAGGAAGCTTGAGGATCATTTGGAAAACACACCAAGCAAATACTCAGTTGCACGAGTAAGATCGATTTTTCAAAAAGAAGAAATTGATTCAGAGGGAGAGTTGCAAGTGGAGAGGAGAGAGAGGGTATCAACATCGGTCGAGAGTGCAAGAGCTGGTGACGTAGTGCAAAGAAGGGACAGCGCAGAAGCAACAGAGCGACAGCGCAATGCAGTGATGCAGCACTGTGCAGTCCTCACGCAGTGGTGACGCAGAGGAGGCAGCAGGGCCTCTCGAGGATCCGATTCTCATCTATATTTGTGAGAAAATTTTCTCTAGTGTTATCACAGAGATTTCTCTTCATTACTGTTGATTGTTCTTTGTACAAGAGATTTTTGCTGAAGAATAATAAAGAACCCTCATCTCCTGCACCGATTCTCCCACATTAGGTTTTCCCGGGGACAGTTGTCCAAAAATAATTGTGTCATTCTTGTGCTTGTATTTCTTTATATCTTGTCTCAGTATTTTAATTGTGAAGGCTGCAATAGAATTTATTTCAATAATTAAAGTAATTTTTGTAAATAACTTGTTACTGTATGATAAGTAGAAGAAATAATATCAGCCACTGCAGTTGGCTTTCAATTTAGAAATGTTCACATGGTATCAGAGCTTGATTGGGCAAGGGTACAGAAGAACCTGTGTTGAAGGGAAGTCGTGGTTCTGCATTAGCAGCAAATCGAACCCCAGAGGGATCACGCAGTTTTTTTGCAGAGGCTGCCAGAGAAAAGAAATAGCAAGATGGAAGATCATGACATTTCCGAGTTATCTTCTAGATTGGAAGAAGAATTTGCTTGTTTGTCGACTTCTGCATCATTCGATGATTTGTACATTGATAGCGGGGCTTCAGCGCATATGACTAGAGCATGAGAATATTTCTCGAGCTATCAAGAAGAACGAATGGACTTCCAAATTACTATGGGAAATAAAACGAAGTGTACCCCAGTAGGAAGAGGGACCATAGCATTTCAGACAGAAGTAGGAGATAGCCTCCGAGCCACGAATGTGCTTCATCTGCCAGGATTGGGAATGAATTTACTTTCAGTATCCCAGTTGTAGGACAAGGGATATGATGTGTACTTCATTGGAAGGAAAGTATACGTCAAGCATCCAAGCTGGAAGAAAAAGGCTCAGATTGGAACTCGAAGCAACAGATTATACAGGTTTCAGCTCGAGTCTCCAATGGCACTGGCAGGTTGCGATCTCAATGGTGAAAAGGACCTGCATGAGCTATGGCACGCATGAATGGGGCATCTACATCATGGAGCTCTAAGGATTCTCAGAGAAACTGTTACAGGAGTTCCAGTCTTAAGTACCAAGCACGATGATGTATGCAGGGAATGCGTACTAGGGAAGTACGCTAAAGCAACATACTCCAGAAGCAACAATAGGGCACAAAGTGTATTGGGGCTTGTTGGAAAGTGTAACTAGGTTCGGTCTTCATAAATGACTAAGTAATTATGAATTTATGTAATGAAGACAAAGATAATAAAATGTACTTTGTAAATACTTGACTCATGGGTTTCATGAGCAAGAAGTTTTTATTATAAGTCAAAGACTTCTTGATGTCTATAGGAATTTGTCTTGCTATAAATATATAATTTAGAGTCATGCACATGAAGTGTTGTTACACTTACAAAGGACAATATTGATGTAGAAAAATGTCTCAAGACCTTGTCACTATCTCCTTGAAGACGGTCTCAAAACATTGGATGCACTCCTTTTCATGGTTGCTTGGGAGCGGGAGCGGGAGCGGGAGCGCCATTTTCAAAAGCTCCCGGTTCGGAGCGTTCCAGGGAGCGTTTTCTTTTAAATATATATATTTTTTTATATTTTTCATATTTTGATGCATATATGTCAACAAAAGCATGTAGAATGATGAATTAGACATAAAAAACATAAAAACATAGATTGAATCATATAACATCAATCATCTAGAAGTTATAATCTTCATCAACACGCCCACAAGTTGGAAACATACAACATATTGACTCTTGAGTCTCGCGAATCATCAATCTGAAGGTTTCAAGCTTTCAAAATTCAATATATAACATTTATCATCATTGATATATATCATAATTCATTTATCATCATTGATATATAACATTTATCATCATTGATTCATTGATTTCAAATTTCAATATATAACATTTATCATCATTGATATATATCATTTATCATCATTGATTCATTGATTTCAAAATCCAATATATAACATATATCATCATTGATATATAACATTTATCATCATTGATTCATTGATCACCATATAACTTTCATGAAGCATCATATTCAAAATTCATAATGACTTATAAACTTATAAATGCCAACTTCAAAGTTTCACCTTTCAAATTCAAATTTCAAACTTAAATTGTCATTAAATATGAAAGAGACAAGTTTCAACTGTTCAACAATTATAAAAGAGAAAAACTACTAGAAAATAGAAAAGACTAGTAAACAACAAATCTATTTTATCTATTGGCTGGCCCCTTGCCACGCCCACAAGGAATGTCTAATTTGTGAGAACCACGAGGCAATGGTGTTCTTCTAATACTCTCAGGAGTACCACGTCCACGACCATGACTAGAAGGCGGAGGGCAACGTGAGGAGGCTGAATCTGCAAAGGAACAATAGTTGGATATCGAGCACTGGCACTAGCACCCGCACTGCTACTGGATGGTGGGACTGGCCCTGTGTGTGGCGGTGTTGTTGATGCTTCATCATCATCCCCAAAAGTTATGCTTCCAATTCTTCCATATGTACAGTGTCGTCCTCCAAAGTATCATCCTCTGGGTTGTTGTCCCAGACTTTATATGATTGATCCTCATATGCCCGATCATAGTAATGACTCAACAACCTCAAGTTGCAATGCACATAAACCAAGCTTTCAGCTTGTTTCTTCTCACATTATGTATGAAGTTGTAGGTGCTCCAACACCTCTCTACAAAAGAAGTATTCACAACTTGTGAGAGAACTTTTTTAGCCAACTTTGGCAAAAGTCCCATGCCGCCATATGCTTCCCACCATGTGAGAGCATCAAATTTGTCTCTATCTTCCATTGCATGGAAAGAACCAAAGTTACCAGTGCAACTGAAGTATCTGCCTAATTCAAGGTGCAATCTAGCACACTCCTCCCTGTTGGAGACCAACTTGTCTAATGCCTTCATGTACCCCTCTTGTACCTTTGGATCTGTGTGAGGTTTGATCCTAACCCCACCTCCAGGTGTAGGTTGGCCCAACCAAGATAGAGAGTAGTATTTTGGCATAAGGATATATGCCAAGGCATGTAGTGGAACATTGAGTTTATTCCATCGTGCACACACACAGTCGTGAATCATTGCATACAAGTTGGGATCATTATCCTTAACAACATCTTTTATTTGGCCCAACATGCTATCCATCTGCTCATAAACCTCCCCAATCACTGGTTTATCTGTATCTGAAAAACGAATCATGTGATAAATGGGCTTGGTGAAATTCAAAATTTCCCTCACACATGCCCAAAACAAAGGGTCAAGGGCGGTCTCCTCCACATGTTCAAAACCTTGCTTGTCAACTATTGTCCCTGCCATGTCCTTTAATAACTACCAATGTGGGCTTGATACCATTGCAGCCAATGACTCTCTTACCTTCAAAAGGCGCCTGAAGGTGAGGTAAAAGCTAGCAAATCTAGTCTTTGCTATCTTCAACAACTCCAATTTGGAGTGAGTACGGAAAAGCCCATGGGTATTGCTATGATTTGTAATAAATCTTTTGATTTTTTTACCTCTCTTGTACAAATCACCAAGCTATTTGAATTGAGGTTGTTTGTTTTTAATGATATCATGCATCAAAAGGTTCATTGTGTGAACCAAATACCCAGACCAAAATATGTTGGGTATTTATCCTCAATAAGTGCTCCTGTTGCCTTACAGTTAGCAGCATTATCAGTGATGACTTGGATGACATCGTATGGCGCAGTATTTTCAATTATTTCAAGTAATGGTTCTGCAATGTTAATGTCAGTCTTGAATTTGTCTGAATAATCATATGCTGAAAGGAATATTGCACCACTAACCGACACAGCCAGAACACTTATCAATGGCTTTCCTTTTACATTGGTCCACCCATCAGATACAATGGACACCCCATGCTCATTCCAAGAACTTGTCATTCTAGCGAAATAATTGTTTATTTTAGCTTTTTCATGATCAAGTCCCACGGTTCTGGCCTTGTCATACCCGGGGCTCCTGTATCCTTTGGGGGCATCATTAATGGCAAAAACCATTTCATGCCAATAAGGTGAGCGAAGAACATTGAATGGCACCCCACATGCATATAGAAACCGGAAATTTTTTGAATCCACATCATTCCTAGACCCTTCGTCAAGGAAATCGGATATGGTTCTACGCCTTAAGGAGATGTTTGGTCCAGGTGTGCCTCCATATCCACTGCCATGGGTGGAAGTTGATGGACTTATTTGTCCATGATGTGACAGGCCTGATGGTGTATAAGAATCAATGAATCCCCTAGATCTTTTAGATCTCTGTAGGGCAGCCTCCTCTTCCTTTCTATATTTCTCTCTCTCTCTGTTGCTGGCACACTTACACAAATTTTGATTCCTAGATTTTTGTCTCCATCCCCTGGCATTTTCCCACAAAGGTGCCTTCTGGCACGGGTGTATGAACCTGTGTATTCTTTATTGCAATGGGGCCAAAGAAATTTAGTGGTTCCACCACCTTTCCCTCCTTCCTGCCTCTGAACATATTTCCACAAAGGTGTTTGACTTTGGTCTTGTCTAGTTGGCGTATCTATGGCCTCATGTTCTCCACTCTCCCCTTCCTCCTCAGCATACTCCTCCTCCTCTTCAGGATTTTCATCAAATCCACTATAACCCACTTCTTCATCCTCCTCTTCTCTAATGGGCCTCTTTCTTCTACTCTCCAACACCATTATTACAAAGAAAGGAACCAACATGAAGAAAATCTCTAGCCATATAGCCATGATGTTTCAAGTTTCAAGTTTCAAGTTTCTAGCCTGCAAAAAAAATGGAGGAATGCCAAATGGGAATAGGAAATGCAACATAGGAAAAAAACAATTCAATTTTTCACTTTTCAACACACTAAAATGCAACATTGAGAAAAAAAATCAAGTTTTCATTTTTGAACAACTTAAAAACGATTCCTAGAAAATAAAAAACTAGATTAGAAGACCTACCTCTTTCTTGCAATCCTCCTCTTGCTCTCTTGCAGCTTGCTCCTTGCTCTCTCCTTGGCACTTCCGCTCTCCAAACTCTCAAGCTCTCTTGCTCTCCAAATCGCTCTCCAACTCTCAAGCTCTTGCTCTCGCTCTCAAACTCTTGCTCTCACTCTCAAACTAAAACAATAAAAACCAAATGAGGAGGGTGGGCTTTTATTTACCCAACCCCCCTCCCTCCCTCCCAAAAAAAATCGAAATTTGACGTCCAATTTTTTTTTACGCGCCGGGGAGCGTTTTTTTTGTCGGGGAGCCCGCCTTAAAAAAACGCTCCCGAAGCGTTTTTTTAATGTGGGAAGCGCTCCCTGAAACGCTCCCGAAAAACAGGGAGCGTTTTTTTAGGCTCGGAAGCGCGCTCCCAAAAACGCTCCCCTCAAGAAGCATTTTCGGGAGCACGCTCCCAAAGAGCTCCCAAACTGAGCGCATTTTGGGAGCGGGATCAGGGGGGGCGGGGCAAAAGCTTCCCCGCAGCCTTGCTCCTTTTCAAAGTCGGCCCACAAACAGATGTATAAGTCAGCCTTTCAGCAAGATCATGCTGGCCTGAAAGAGGGAGACAGTCCCTATATAAGGAGGGACTGCGGCCTCACTTCTACACAGAAAATTTCGGACAAGTCTGAGATCAGAGAGAAGAACAATCTACGATTTGATGTGAAGAGGAGAAGACTAGTGCAGCGAAGAAAGAGGGCTATCAAGTGAGGGAAGAGAGATCCTTTGGATCTCTGTTTCGGGCTAGCAGTCTCGTATTTCAGGGTCACACAACAGAACTACAATAGGTATCATAACAACGAGAGATAAGGATCTTGCAATGAGTGCAAGAAGGAGATATCTTAGGTCCCTTACTCTTATACTATATCTCGGATATCTCAAGAGAATACAGAGCGTAAAGGAGGCTACAATCAGTGTGAACCTCACCTTGTTTGGAAAGAACCTGAGGCATATACACAGCGTGGAGAAGAAGGCAGCACAGCTAGAAAGAAGTCTCAGACTAGTGCAGCAAGGATATTGGAAGGTAAGTCAAAGAGGATTGAGTAGAAGATAAGAAAGGATAGAAGAATAGGGACCAAGCTTCCCTAGGTCTGGTGTCGGACAGTGCAGTAAAGAAGTTCATCATAAGGAGACTAGTGGGGCAGTGACAAGGTCTTGGAGATATACTGAAGTGAAGCGTCTAGGTCATGATAATGGTACTTGTCAATTGAAGATCTATAAGAAGAATTACTTGTGGGTTTTCCTCTCCAAGAGGGAGAGGTTTTGGCCCTGGCTTGAAGAGCCAAAATTTTGTCTCTTGTGTTTTTATAATTGACTTGATGAAAGATATGATTAGCTAATGAAGGCAAGATCTAGGTAATAGAAGCATAATAAGTATAACACAAGCAGTTATCAAGTAAGAGAATTGAATTAAACTATGCCTTACCAAATTCTCAACAGGGCTAAAACACTCAGATATTTGTGGTCCAATGTCTACTAGAGCTCTTAGTGGTGGCAAATATTTTGTCACCTGTAGAAAATTCTTTTTCCCACCCCGGTTTTCAGTTTTCACCTTATTACTCCAAAATAATTAAATGCCCTTTCCCATATCCACACATTTAATAAATTGGAAAATAAATTTGCTGAAAACACAAATTCTGGAAATTTTTCAGAATGCTGAAAATGCAGAAATAAAATAACAGCAGTAACAAACAGTCATTCAACACATCATAACTCAGTAATTTTTGGTCAAGGTGACCCTGGAAAAACCCCCTACAACTCTTGGGGAAAACCAGTTCGAAAGCTCCTTCTTATTTCTGGAAAAAAGCTTTTTACAGTGATAGAAATATTCAGCAAAATAAATAATCAGCAAACAGACTTTTACAACTTATCTCTTTTTCCGTGCTTAACCACCGCCTCGGAAAACGTGCAAATAGCAAAATAGGAACAGCAATAAATGCTGAACAGATTTCTCGATTTTCGTGCCAAATAACAGCCTTAAATGCTGCTGTACGGCTGCCTAGAAAAGCGTGCAAGCTGTCCAAAAATCTGCTGTACGATTTCTGCCTTGAAATGCGTGCCAAAGGTACAACCACTTGCTGTACGACCTCCCTCAAATCTGCTCCTCGAAATCTGTGCAAATCTGCAGTGCAAATCTGCTGTACGGCCCTGCTATACGGCCTAGCTGTACGACCCTTCTTCCTCAAAAATCGTGCCAAAAATCTGCCTTGCTGTGTGCTAAAGCTGCTGAACTGTCTTGCTGAAAATGTCTTGCTGAAATGCTGCCTTGGAATGTGTGCCAAGCTGCTGCCTCCTTCTCCTCACTGCCCAGAAATCTCCCTTGCTCTCTTTTTCTCCTTCTCCCAATCTGCTCATGAAAGAATGAATGACCTTTTCCTCCTTTTCCTCCTTTAACCTAACCCTAAGTGACTTTTGGGGAATCTCTAAATCCAATGGCTGAGATAGATTGAGATCTAGGGCTGAGATTAAATGCTCATTTAAATCTCACTTTCTATTTTTTAATTCACCCCACTTTAATAAAGACCCACTTAGTCTTTTATTTCCAAAGTCACCTTTTCCTTTCTAATTTTACATTGACTTTATTTAAAGTCACTTTAACTTTAGTAACTTTATCACTTAAAGTCACTTTAAAATTAGATTTGACTTTATAACTTTATAAAGTCACTTTAGTAACTTTATCACTTAAGTCACTTTTAAATTAGATTTAACTTTATAAAAAAAATTATAAAGTTACTTTAGGAGAAAAATTAAATTCTTTTGGACACTTTTCCCTAGGCCAAAGATCAAAGCCTTAGGGAGCCACCTGTCCTCCGGTACCAAATTTCAACACTCCCTCTTACCGAGGAAGGTGTTCCTCACCACACCCATCTTGTCTCTGAAGTAGACATGCTTGCCCCGTGGTAAGGCTTTGGTAAGAATATCTGCAACCTGCTCATCGGTGGGAATATACTCAAGCTTCACAGCTCCTTTCTGAACATAGTCTCTGATGAAATGATATTTGATCCCGATATGCTTTGACCTGTCATGAAATACTGGATTCTCCGTGAGTTTAATGCAACTATGATTATCACAGTAAATCACTGAAGGTCTCAACGGCTGACCAAATAAGCCAAACAACATCTTGCGAAGCCAGATGGCCTCACAACTAGCTAGACTGGCTGCCATATACTCTGCTTCCGCTGAACTCAATGCTACTGACTGCTGCTTTCGGGTGAACCATGACACAACTGCCGAACCCAACCCAAAACAGCACCCTGAAGTGCTCTTCCTATCAGAAGCACAACCTGCCCAATCAGAATCAGTGTAACCTGCCAATCTCACTCCATCCCCCTGCCTGTAGTCCAGACCATAATCCACTGTCCCCTGCAAATATCGCAAAATGTGTTTTCTGACCACCCGATGAACAGCTAGAGCTCACACATAAAAGCGACTCATCGTGTTATTACCAGACAATGTGGTCTAGGCCATTGACCAAATACATCAAGGAACGATGGTATACGTACGATGTGGGATCCACCAACTCGGAATCGAAACATGAAGCTTCTTCTAGTTGGTGATCACCGGTGTCGACATGGGTTTACAATCCTCCATGTGGAATATGCCAAGGATGTCCACAATATACTTCCCCTGCCCCAGGAAGAAATGCCCCTCCTCCTGCCACACCTCCAAACCCAAAAAGTAATGCATCAAGCCGATGTCCTTCATCTCAAACTCCGCCGCAAGATCTCTCTTGCGGTGCTCTATGAGTCTCTCTGCACCTGTAATGACCAAGTCATCCACATACAGCACCAGAATGAGAGGCTCCTCACCTATCACAATATAGTAAAGGTTCGGATCGGCCTCACTCTTTGTGAAACCCATCTTCTGCAAGTAAGTATCTATCCTGGAGTACCAAGCTCTGGGAGCTTGCTTCAGGCCATAAAGGGCCTTCTTCAGTCTGCACACATAGGACTCCTTCCCATGCACCTCAAAGCCCTGTGGCTGCTCAATGTACACCTCCTCCTGTATGAAGCCATTGAGAAATGCGGTCTTCACATCCATCTGGTGGATCTTCCAACCCATCTCTGCTGCTATCGATATAATGGAGCGGATCGAAGTATGTCGAGCCACGGGAGCGAAGGTCTCCTCATAATCAACTCCCTCTACCTGGGAGAACCCTCTAGCCACAAACCTCGCTTTGAATTTCTCAATGCTGCCATCTGCAGCATGATTTACCTTGTAAAGCCATCTGGAAGTAACCACGGATTTGCCCTCGGGCCTCGGCACCACCTCCCAAACATCATTCTTCATGATAGAAGAATACTCCTCTTGCATGGCCTCTCTCCAGACCTGCTGGCTAGCTGCCTCCTCATAGCTAGAAGGCTCAGAGTCAAGGATGTTGGTAGCCATTGCCATATAGCTACAAAACCTCTCAGGTGGTCTGCTCTCTCTGACCGGCCTCTTAGGCTCAGCCACAGATGTGGCATCTCTCAAGGTGTCCTGAAGCCACTTGGGCTTCCTCTTCCCTGAGCACACTTCTCCCGCCGGAGAATAAAACTCCTCCTCCTCAACATCGGGAGCCTGAACTCCTGACTGTCTGTCTGCTGTCCTCCTGCCTGCACCTGAACCTGTAGATGCTGAGGTACCGTGTGAACTGTCCATCAGTGGACTCCCCAGTGAACTGCTCTGTGGACTGCTCTGCGTGCTGCCCATAGCTCCACCCCTCCGACTCTGCGAGCCACTCCCCACTGACGGACCTGACATCGTCATAGATGTACCTCCGGATCCTCCTGATCCCTGCCCACTGGATCCCTGCGACTGACTCAACTGCTGCTGAGGGTCTGGCTGATCCAGATACTCTAACTCCCGTGACCTCCTAAAGGCCCTGTCCTCCTCGAACTTCACATCCCGCCTGACAACAACTTTCCTCTACGCAGGAATGTAAATCCGAAAGGCCTTGGAGGTCTCACTGTAGCCCACAAAGATACCCTTCTCTGCGGTGGGCTCTAGTTTGGTCCTCTTTTCCTTGGGTATGTAGGAGTATGTCATGCACCCAAAGATACGAAGATGACCCATATCAGGCTTCTTCCCAGAAAAAACCTCCTCCGGAGTCATGTGCCCCAAGGCACGATGCGGACTCCTGTTCTGCAAGTAAACAGCTGTGTTGCAGGCCTCTGCCCACAAAAACAATGGCAACCCCTGATCATGTAACATGGCTTTGGCAGCCCCTCCGATGGATCTGTTCTTCCTCTCCACAACCCCGTTCTGCTGGGGGTTGTAAGGAACAGTGAACTCCCTCCTAATGCCTGCCTCTGCACAATAGTCAACAAACTCTCCAAGGGTGTACTCTCCCCCATTTTCCGACCTCAGGGACTTGATCTTCCGACCTGTCTGTGTCTCCACAAGAGCTCTGAACTCCTGAAACAGCTTGAAGACCTCACTCTTGGTCTTCAAGAAATAAATCCAGGTCCTCCTGGAGTGATCATCAATGAATAACACATAGTACTCATATCCACTCAAGGAAACATGAGACATCAGACCGCTCACATCGGAATGAATCAAATCAAGTATCCCAGTCGCTCTGCTGTCACTGCTGGGAAAAGGGGATTTGGCAAACTTGCCCATCGCACATCCTCTGCAAGTATCAAAGTGATCAGTACTGAAATCTGGCACACCTGTAGTGATCTCCCGTAAAGTCCTCAAGGCTCCATGATACATGTGCCCCATCCTGCGGTGCCAAATCTCACACTGCTCAGAACTGCTAGCTCTGCTGTCGGTACTGCTGCTCAATGCCAAAAGGGACTGAAATGCAAACTTGTGCACCTTTGCATGGCGTACACCTATCACTCTAGCTGAATCAGCTGGAGTGCCCCTGGGATACATCAATACATGTCCTCCCCTGAATAGTATCTCATATCCTCTGTCCTCCAAAGCTGAGACGAATATGAGGTTCTTCCTCATCCCTGGCACATAAAGAAACATCTGACACCTTCAAGGGAGGTTTAGACTCCCTCTGAAATGTCAGTGTCCCCACACCGACTGCTCTAACAACTCTGTCATCACCGAGTACTACCTCTACATCGGTGCCACTCTCTGAAAGCTCTGAGAAGTACTCACGGACTCCTGTCATATGACGTGAAGCCCCACTGTCCACATACCAGATACCCGAAGATGCTCCGCTAATCGAGGGAAATGCATGCTCCCTCTGAACCTGTGTGGCAGGTAATCTTGCACTAGAAGACTCACACGCAATGAACCCAAACTCCCGGTCAAAGCGATCTGCAAAGTCCTCAACCTCTGCTTGAGCGCCATGCCTCACAGTTCTTCCCCTTCTTCTTCTTCTTCTCAGGACACACAGGCATAGTGTCCATCTTCGACAGATTCCAACACTTCACTTTGGAATAGTCCTTACGTGTGTTATCTGTTTACCTTTACCTTTGCCTTTGCCCCCACCATTGCTTGTGGGCTTTGCTTCTTCCTTTGCCCTTTCTTGCCTCCTGCCACGAGTGCTACATCCTCATCCTGCTCAATGGCTTGGCTGCCCCGCCGACCTTTCCACGATCTACGTCGAATGCAATCATCCCAAAACCTCTCCCATGTGGGAAGGGTCTCACGTGCACAAACCCATCGGCAAAGTTCATCCATGAGCCCCGGGGAGGCCATTCAGCCTGTCCGCACCAACTCGGTGGGAGGAATGACCTCTCCAATTGCTGCCAACTCATCTCTCACATTAGTAATCTTTGTGAGATATCCAGCTGCACTATCAGTCTTACCCATCTTAATGGTTTTCAGTTTCTCCTTCAGGACCATTTTCCGGTTCTCATTGGTACTCTGGTAGAGGTTGGTCAATGCTGTCCACATCTCATGGGCATTTCTCTTTCCTCTCACATGAGGAATGCAATGGTCTTTGATTTCGTCTAGAATCAGTCTCTTACCCTTGTTGTTCTTCCTATTATATGCTGCGAACTGAGTAGCATCAGTAGGCACATTAACAGGCTGTTGTGTGGTATGAACCATGATATCCCAGACTTCTGCCTCCTCAAAGATACTCTGCATTCTCTCCTTCCAAACGTTGTAATTGGTATGCCCATCCAACCTATCCTCCACCCTCAGTCCCAAAGACATCTTGTTGTCTAAAAGCGAAAAATAACAACTGTGTAGTAAAAGGTAAAAATATTGTTTGTGAAAAATCGACTTCTTTGGAAATTTTACAGTGAAAAATCAATGTTTGTAATTTTCCTCCTAGCTGTCCCAAAAGCTGCTCTTTGACCACTCAACCTACGATACCATGTAGAAATTTCTGTTTTCCCACCCCGGTTTTCAGTTTCACCTTATTACTCCAAAATAGTTAAATGCCCTTTCCCATATCCATACATTTAATAAGCTGGAAAATAAATTTTGCTGAAAACACAAATTCTGGAAAAATTACAGAATGCTGGAAAATGCAGAAATAAATATCAGCACACATAAAACAGTCATTCACACATTTTGACACATATATTTTTGGTCAAGGTGACCCTGGAAAAACCCCCTACAACTCTTGGGGAAAACCAGTTTGAAAGCTCCTTATTTCCGGAAAAAATGCTATGGTGATAGAAATATTGACAAAATAAATAATCGACAAACAGACTTACAACATCTCTTTTTCCGTGCTTAACCACCGCCTCGGGCTTGATGCAAACGACAAAATAAAACGACAAAACATGTTGTACAGTTTCTCGATGTGAGTGCCAAATACTTGACCTTAAATCTTCATTTATCCCAGTGCCTAGAAAAAGCGTGCAATGCTGTAAAATCTCTTTGTACGATTTACGCAGCAGAATGCGTGCCAAAGTGTGGCCACTTGCTGTACGGCCTCCCTCAAATCTGCTCCTCGAAATCTGTGCAAATCTGCAGTGCAAATCTGCTGTACGGCTGCTGTACGGCCTAGCTGTACGGCCCTTCTTCCTCAAAAATCGTGCCAAAAATCTGCCTTGCTGTGTGCTAAAGCTGCTGAACTATCTTGCTGAAAATGCTTTGCTGAAATGCTGCCTTGGAATGTGTGCCAAGCTGCTGCCTCCTTCTCCTCACTGCCCAGAAATCTCCCTTGCTCTCTTTCTCTCCTTCTCCCAATCTGCTCATGAAAGAATGAATGACCATGAAGTCGACTAACTTTTGGTTTTTGCATGTTGTACTTTAGAGTTGGATACCTGTTCAAGTGGCGACTCCACTTATTTCATTTTCTGCAAGGATTTCTGCTTGAAGCCTTTCTCCTGTTGGAAATACTAAGAGAGGGGTGAATCAGTGTTTCTTTTCAATTGTTACTTTTACGAGTTAAGATCACTTATATATATAAAACATAAAATGAACAATATATTAATCAGATATAACGAGGACTTAAATCCTCTTCTTTACAATGAATCAAGTACAATAATAATTTAGAGCTCCAACCCTAAATGAAGACACCTATCTTCAATCTCCTAGGCTCCAACCTGTACTTTTCCAAGCACCAACTTGGACTTCACGAGGCTCCAACCTCTAGGGCTCCAACCCTATCTCCAAGGCTCCAACCTTGTCACTTTGAGGCTCCAACCCTATCTTCCAAGGCTCCAACCTCTAGGGCTCTGACCCTTTCTTCAGTAATGGCACCAACTTGGTCTTCTTGAGGACTCTTATCCTCTAGGGCTCCAACCCATAGCTTCAATTCGTCAAGATAAGTTTATGTTTCTCCATGGCTCCCAATATCTTCTACAATGAGCCTTGTTAATATCTTCAACTTTAGCACTGCCCTCAAACGATCTCCAAGGCAGTCAACTCATCAATGACAACTTTGTTTTGTTAGAAGTTGTCACCACAACTCTTCATGGCACCCAAACAAAATCTTCAAGGTCACCTCATGATGGCTTCAATGCATCATGTTCTCCAATAGTATCTCCAAGACCAGCTTCTACATGTCTTCCAAATATCTTCAAGTATCCTTCAAGGTGTCTTCAATAGGTACTCCTCAAGGTGTGCTTCAAAATGTTGTCTTTAAAACAATGCTTCCAACACCAAATTTGTTTTGAGGTGGATTCAAGGCTGCTCAACAAGACTGCTCCAAGAGTTCTCAACAATGCTCAAGAAAAGTCCCAAAACTTCTTCAAAGTATCTTCAATATTTTCTTTAGAAATTACAAGGAAGCTACTTCATAAGATACGAAAGTTGCACTTTCAAAACTGAGGATATGCCTGCAATTTCTATGGTCAAAAGTCTTCACATCATAAGTCTGCTCAAGATTCAAGATGCCCAGAAATAAGTTATTCCAAAGGGATATTTAATAGGTTTGAACACCACCCTTAACAATTCTGAGCTATGTAACACAAGAAGAACAAATTTGAAGAGATTGCTCCTCAAACACTTTAGACTGCTCCAAAATACTCAAGCCTAAACTGTTGCGTGGAGTTATGTATTCATGATTGTAAAGATAGATCCATTTTTAATGGTTGTGTCCATACTGTGTCTACCGTTGACATGGATCTTTGTGTATTTCCATACTGATTCATTGAGATATTTTTTGCTCCGAGTATGGGAATGCCTACCTTAGTGATGATTATATATTGTATTGTAACCCTTGATTGATTGTTTCAGATCTCCAACCATGGTCTCTAATCTAAACTTTGGCATGATAAAGTGCTTCAGTCCTCAAACATCTTTTCTGACTTTGCACTTTAGGGGGCAATCTATTACACATCATTTTGTCACCATTAGGCAAATGACCGCCAATCCGGATCTTTCGCAATCCGTCAAAGTGTTCCAAAGCATTCCCCTGCAAGGTTAGAAGCAAAGAAACCCCAAAAAGAATGAGAATTTTGGATTACATGGTCCAAAAGCCCAGTTTTGATCGTCTGCGTGGTTCCCTAGCCAAATTTTGCGCATATGCAGATCTTACCATTATAGCCAGCGCAAATTTGTGCTCTGTCTTCCACTATGAACTGCACACATAACTTAACAGAAGTAAAAATAAAAAGTAATTTCTAGAAGCTTTGTTGGGGGGAATATCTCCCAACTGAAAGCTTCAAGCTTATGCTTACTTTAGCCTCATCCCTCAATTCATGGAGCTAGTTCCCTCTCGTTGTGGAACCCTAATCCCTCCTTTTGAGGATCTCATCCCTTGAAAAGAGGATCTCAAACCTCTTCCTCTTGGCCTATAATTTCAACACAAACCAGAGGGCTAGAGGGGGTTGCAGAGTGTAAATTTATGTTGTTGGAATAGGGCTAGAAAGTTTGTCATCCAAGGAGAGGATTGAAGATCATTGGGAGGAGACATACATCATCAAAGTTAAGATTGTATTGCTCCTTCATCTTTAAGATTAATATAAAAAAGTGTTTCTTTCCCATTGTGTTGTTCGATGGAGTTGATGTATTGTGTATTTACTTCCATCTTTCCATTGATAATGATATTAGGTACTAGTTTCCTTGATCACTAGTATGGGTTTTATTGAATCATTTATCCATCATATGCCTTTGATCCTATGTTGCAGGGAACGTGGGTCTAGGCCTCGTTTCACCCAAAAAATGAAATGGAAATGTGTTTCCGCATACCGTACGGCCTGGAAACGCATTTCTGGCCATACTGGTAAGTTTCTCATCCGGGAAACGTTGCCAGTATAGCCAGAAACGTGTTTCCTTCCCTCAAAATCGTTTTAAGTTGTGTTTTTTTTATTTTTTTCAGTTTTCGTGCCTTTTAATAATATTTTAATTGTTTAGTTTGTCTTTTGGATGCTTCTAGATGGCTTTCTAAACTTATAAAAAGACGATTTGCCTCATTCTCTCATCACACGAGTTGAGCAAGTCGTTTCACTTGGAGAAGAGCGATTTTAGCGAGGAGAAAGGAGGAAGAGAGTAGTGCTTCAGCTAGGGTGTTTTCACCAGTGAGAAAAGGAGATTTCAGTAGCAAGAGAAAGAGATTTCAAAAGCAGATTTGGAGTGTGAAGTTTCCAGCTACGGCATTCTTGGTTTTTGGCTCAGCTACAGCCATATTTCTCTTGTTTTTTCTGGCATTTTGGGGCAGCTTCAGCTACACAAAATTAATTTGGGTAAGAAGCATTCAATTTCTTGGTTTTTTCCCATTGTTTCGTCTATTTTTCGAGGGTTTATGCTACCAAAATTATAAAAAACGCTTTTTATTTACAGATTTGTTTTTTTTATTTTTTTGCAGCAATGGATTCCATCCAAAGTTCAAGTTCAAACCCCAAGGCCAACCCAAGGGCTGAATATTATCCTCTTTGGAGGCATGTTGAGAAGCTGCAAAGATGTGGAGGTGGTGGCTCATGGGAATGGCGATGTAATCTTTGCAATAGCTCTTACAAGGGCTCTTACCCAAGAGTGAAGGCACATCTTTTGCATGGAGGAGGACAGGGGATTGCAGGTTGCATGAAAACATTAGACCCTGTGGCAAGGAGGGAATATCAAAGAGAGCAAGATCAGCCTGCTAGAATTAAAAGAAAGCATGATGATCTTAGTCAAGCTAAAAATCCAGCAAACATTGAGCCATGGATTATAGTTGAAGCAAGGAAGAGGAGAGGCACTCAACAACCAGAACAACCACCATCCAGAGGGGCATCGGTATAGTTCAAGATAGCAAAATTGCTAAACTGGTGAATGTGCAAGCAAGAGAAGAAGTTGATTCCAGAGTGGCTCGGTGCATCTATGCATGTGGTATCCCATTCAATGTTGTTCGCTCTCCTTACTGGCAAGATATGATAAGGGAATTTAACAAAGCTCCTCAAGGGTACAAGGGGCCCAGCTATGAGAAAGTTAGAACTCAGCTTCTCAAAAATGAGAAGGATCTTGTGGAGGATGTGTTATCACCAATTCGTTCTTCTTGGAGTAACTTTGGGGTTACCATAGTCTCAGATGGAATCATGGATGGACAGATACAAAGCGTAGATAAGATAAGATAAGATAAGATAAGATAATTTTATTAATGTCCGTCGAATGACCACAAAAAGGTCAATGGGACTGCTGGTTACAATGATTTCATCACACTAGCTGGTGGACCAAACAGTCCCCTTTCTTCACAAAAGCAGGAAATACAAAGCTATAAGGAATACAAAAGTAAAGCCTGGATAATTGAATGCCTGATATATCATGACAATGAGCTGTGATGAAGAAGTACTAGAGGAGAAGGATGAGCCTCCTGAATGGAGAGAAACTCCTCCTAACAACCGAAGCCGATAGAAGAGGACTGAAGAAAACTCATCAATGTCTGTTACCTTGAGGAGGAGCTGGATCTGGACTGTAGCCGCTGCTGCCTAGAGGATTTGGGGCGTCCCCTGGGGGGGGGGTGCCTGGTTCTGGAACGCCGAAGAGGTGCTCTGGTGGGATGAGAAACCCGAAGCCGCACTAATCTGGACTCATGATCTATGGATCGATCGGTGGTTCTTTTGGTGCCCTGCGGTGCTGAGAGTACTCTGAAGAAGTCTGTGATCCTATGTGTGGTGTCCGAAGTAGATGGTGGCTGGAGTAGAGTCGAGCGGTATCTGAAAGTCTCCTGGAGGTAGAGAGCCAGGCATCACTGGTCTGGATATCTAAGGAAGCTGGCCAGGTTCTGGGGGCTTCTGAATAAGCAGTAAAAGCGCCCGCGGATCTCATAGTAGACCGGGGATCTAAAGATGAAGTGTGACTCGGTTTCCACCTCCTGAAGGTGGCAAAGCTGACAGATCCTTTTCATCCTGTCAATATGGTGGTTTGTTCCACCCGAAGCCTGTGTGACCCAACTCTGAGCTGCCCCAGAGGGATCCTAATGGCATGCATCCAATGCTAGAGGGTATAAGGGGGTCGAGTGATGAGCCCATCTCTGATCTCCAAAAAGTGTTCAACGTAAAAGGCCATTTTCGGGCACAGACCACCTGGAGGATTAACCCATGTGGTCTGGATATACCGCCTGTAGATGTCCTTCCTGATTATTTTGTTGAGTTCCTGCTGGTTTGGAAGAAGGTGCCCCTGGGCGTTCAGTGAATACTGAAAGGGGGAGAGATGATCTGTCTGGATACCGATAAGACCGAGGAGCTCTTTCATCCCTGCGAACCAGCATTTGGTGCGGCCAGTCTGGGTATGAGCGATGTTCTCCGAGGAGCAATAGGCCAGGTATGGGTATCTATCTCTCCCCTCCCTCGTGTCTGCCAAGCCACGAGTCCGATGAAGATAAGAGACTATCCTGAAGATTGCCTCCAGATGGAAGGGCTTAGCTCCAAACTCTGCTAGGCTAATGTTTTAAGGGACTGTCTACTTGCACCGGATGAAGCGGCACAGAAGAAGAATCTGGACTCGCTCAACCGAGGCCCAATCTGAATCCAGTAGCGAGGGGCCCCAAACCTCCGATCCATAGAGCACGGTGGGACGGATCAAGTTATCCATGATGTTCACCTTGGATGGTATATCCTAGAAGTGGTGGCAGAAACACTATCTCTCTAGAAGGGCCAAAGAGACATATCCTTTGTTTATCCTGGGCTGGAGGGTCGACCGAAGGCTGAAGCGGGGACCCGAGAACTGCACTCACAAGTAGGTGTAGCTGCTGACGACTTCAATTTCTTCCCCCTTGAAGAGAAAGTGGAAACTCAAGGATTTCTTCAACCCATTGAAGATTATAACTTTGGTTTTTCTCAAGTTCACCGTCAAGTGCCTAAGGTCATAGAAAGCTGCAAGGGCATCAAGCTGTCTCTGTAGCCCTTCCGGGGAGGAGGCCAGGAGAACAATATCACCTGCGAAAAGTAGAATGGAGATCAGGACCTGGTGAAGCAGGCACCCATCGGACTCCTGGATATGCTCTCGGAGAAAAGATTCCATCTCATCAATGTAGATCCTGAAAAGAGTGGGGGAAAGCGGGCACCCCTGCTTGACTCCAATAGTGCTTCGGATGAACTCCGACATCCCTCCAACTGTTCGGAGACGGCCAAGCACGGACTCGTAGAGACGCATAATGGCAGTCAAAAGAGTCGAAGAGATGCCAATCTCTCTGAACCTCTGAAATAGGTCCTCCCTCGGGACGGAGTCGAAGGCCTTCCTGAAGTTCACAAAGCAGCAGTACACTTTGGAGGACCTAAATTGGGCCTCTTCGATCATTGCCCGAAGAGTGAAGATATGGTCGATGGTCTGATGATCCGGTCTGAACCCAGCTTGCCCCCTGGCCCTGAGTTGTTTCTCCTCTAGGAAGCTGGATAACCCCCTGTGGAGGGCAATGGCATACAACTTGGAGAAGGTGTGCCCGACCATGATCATTTTGTAGCTGTCCAGGTCAGAAGTGGGCCCTGCTTTGTGGATAGGATAGATAATATGGTGTGACCATCCCTCAGGGAAACCATCACGAATGACCTGGTTGAAAAGATCCGCTAGATAGCCCACCAGAGGACGAAGCCCAAATTTGAGGAATTCAGCCTGGAAGCCTTCTTCGTCTGCGGCTTTGCTGCTGTTTAAGGCCCATATCGCCTCTCTGATGTCTCTGTCGGAGAAGAGGTGACAGGTGGTTGGGGGGGAAACGACCTGAGTAGGGGGTTGCCCAGGGATATCATACAGCTTGGTGGTGTGGGAGAACATGGAGGTGGGGTCGAGATCGGTGGGGTGGGAGATCGCCTGGAAAGGACGGTGCTCCAGAACTTCTTGGGAGAGTGGAGAAGAAGATCAGAAAGAATCCGTCTCCAGTGGGAGATAAAAAAAACGCTTTTTGCGGCGAAGGAGGTAGTAGTAGGCCGATCGGATGGCAGGGTATGAGGGCCAGGAGTGTTTGAAAGTGTGCCGGAGATCCTGATGAAGGGACTTACACTCGTGGTCATACCATTTATTCATAGGACATCTTCCATGTCTAGAGGGTGCGGCGAGGTGAGTGGAGGAAGGGAAGGACTGGAGTGCGGCCTCTTAGATTGCAGATGAGAGGCAGTGATATTTGTCGGTGGCGGACTCGAGGGAGGTGAACTGGGCTATAGGAGGAAGTGCGTGCTTGAGGGTAGAGGAGAAGACGTCAGGATCGCCTTCTTCGAACTTGAAGAGGGTGCGAGGTGGCCCCTGAAGGGCGGGGGGCGGGCCTTACGCAGGATGTCGATCTGAAGAGAGAGTGAGAGAAGTGCATGATCAACTAGGGGAATAGGGATGATAGAGAAGTTATGAATGTGCAGAAGGAGATCAAGGCTGGCAAGAGCGTAGTTGACCACACTTGCACCCCCCCCACGTGGGGTCGACAAGTAAAGAAGTGGGAGGAAGGAAAGCATGGGAGGCCATTCAAGATGATTAACTTGTGAGACTCCCCCATCTGTAGAAGGTGCTTCCTGTAGGCTGTCGTGGGGCCCCGGTTATCCTCTGATGTACGGTGCATGTTCACCGAGGCTGGATCTATCCCTCGGGTGCAGAAGACATCCTCTGTAAGATCATGAATGGGTATATGGAGGTCCCCGGTTCGGGCATTAAAGTCCCCCATGATAATGATGTCACCCAATGTTGAGTATTTGGTAATGTTAGGGTACAAGTCTGTGAAGGGGTCGACGTCACTACTATGGATGGCAAAGGATGAGGAAGTGGGGGGGAAGTAGCATACCGCAATGTAAATGTCTCTCAAAGGGGGGACGCTGGCCCTGATCTGGATTCACATGAATTTGGCATGATCGTCAATTGCTACCACAGATATTTTGTCACTGAGATCCTTTCTGGCGAGGCACGCTACTCCTCCAGAGCCTCTGACTCCTCCTGAGCTCCGCGTCTCCTGTCTGCAAGTTGAGGACCACTGGTAACCTGTGATGTCTGGGAGAGGGTGGATAGGGCTCGCGTGTGTTTCGATAACAAGCAAGATGTCTGCTGAGGCCAGGGCATCATGCAGTAGGCCTGGGGATGACCAAAAAGAGCCATTTCCGTTCCAGCAGTGGACCGAAATACTCGTGCCCTGTCTCCTCTCCTCTCGGGCCCGTCATTTCGAACTACCGGTTCGAGGAGCCCACCCCGGGGGAAAGGAGTCTCGAATAACCGCGCGGAGATTTATGATGACTGCCCACTTTCCTGCTTGTCTCGCTGCCACGACCTGTTCCCTGGCCTGTTTGAGTTTAGTTACCTGTGTTCTGGTGAGGTCCTGGTCCAGGAATACTTTGTCAGGGAGGGAGAATAATTTCCGTTTTGCCCGAAGCGCTCGAAGTCTATCCGTGGCGTTGTGGAATCGGAGAAATAGAGTGGAGTCGTGTCCCAGCCATGCCCTGTCTAGTGTTATATCAGAGATGTCCAGTGTGTCCCGAAGAAATCTATGGCCTAGCTCTAGTATGTCTGATGAGGAGGTGGGTGGGGGAAGTCCCCTTACTTTAAGGTTTAGTTCTCTTGCTCACCTGGTCCTCTCTTCCACAAGTTTGGCCTGCACAACCTCTTCCACCGCTGTGAGGGGCAGGGCCTTCTCTTTTCCTCTGACTAACTGTGCCCATGAGCTGATATGTGATTCAGTTCCTGTTTGAGGGATACCTGCTCTGACCTGATTTCCTCCTATTTATCCTTAAGACCCTGAATTTCTGCCTGTAGACCTCATCCACCGGTCGTGCTGCAAAAATTTCCCTACACTCCTGCAATCGGTTCTTCAGAGATGAGTTGTCTTCCTCGACCGTTCTAATCCTGTTGGATAAGGTGCCAACCTCGGAATGCAGCCTGAAGTTTTCTGCTTCAAGGAGTTCCATTTTCCTCAGCAATTGCTTGACTTGGGAAGTCCAGAAGACGAAGTCGGATTCCAGCGCGATGTCGGTGGGGCTGTACACAGTTCTCGGCACATTGTGGCACTGCTTAATATACCTAAGAGGCCCCCTATCATTGAAATCCGGAGAAATAGAAAATTCGGGCCCCTCACCAGGGTCCTTGTTGTCCTTCCTCTCCGTCATCCCCTTCAATGTTGTGGACGAAGGCACGGTGGCTGTGCGATAGACGGAACGGAACAGCCGGTGGCTGCCAGAGTCCGCGGGAGGCCAAGTGGCGGGGGGCTGCGGGGAGGGCGAGCAGCAAGGAGCAGCGGGGAGCAGCAGCAGCGGCTGCGGGGGCAGGGACGAGGACGGGGAGCAGCGGTGGCTGTGCGAAGAGCAGCGGCGGCTGTGCGGAGAGCAGCAGCAACTGCGGGGAGAGCAGTCGCAGGTGGCTGCGAGGTGACAAGGGTTGTGGGAGGCTAAGCGACGGGGTGGCTGCGGGGAGGGCAGGCAGCGGGGAGCAGCGTGGAGTGGCTGCGGGAGGCCGAGGCGGGGGCTGCGGGCGGCGCTGCAGCTGCGGGAGGCCGAGGCGGGGGCTGCAGGCGAGGTTGCGGCTGCGGGAGGCCGAGGCGGGGCAGCGGCTGCGGGAGGCCGAGGCGAGGCTGCGGGAGGCAGCGGCTGCGAGAGGCCGAGGCAGCGGCTGCGGGAGGCAACAGCTGCGGGAGGCCGAGGCGGGGGCTGCGGGAGGAATATAATGTCAGGGAAAAACCCTAGAGCAATTAAACAATGTTTTTAAAGGCAGAAGACTGCGCGGGAGAGGTAAAAGATGCATAATTCATTGCTGATGTTATTATCAAATCTATTGAACAAGTAGGTCCTAACAGGGTGGTGCAAGTTATCACGGATAATGCACCAGTATGCAAAGCTGAAGGTTTGATTATTGAGGGGAGGTATGACCACATCTTTTGGACACCTTGTATTGTCCATAATCTGAATATGATCTTAGAGGAGATTGACAATAAAGTCCCATGGATAAAGGAACTCACAGGGGAAGCAAGGGAGATTGTTAAATTCATCACCAACCACCACCAGTCTCAAGAAATATTTCAAGAGTACTCCAAATTGGAGTTGTTAAAAGTTGTTGAGACAAGATATGTCTCCAACTTCATAATGTTGCGCCGCCTTGTTGAGGTTAAGCAAGCATGAGTGTTTATGGTGGTGAGTCAACTTTGGGCTGACTGGAGACAGGTAGATTCAGAGCGGGGATCTACGGTGTGTAGACTGTGCGTTGATGAGGATTGGTGGAGCAAGATAGATTTCTTGCTAATGTTCACAACCCCTGCATTTGAGCTTCTTCGAAATGCTGAAACTAACCAACCTTTCTTAGGAGAGGTATATGATGGCATGGATTCCATGGTTGAGAAAACGATGGAAATCATTTCCGACGCTCCCAAGCTCATCCCGACATTGCACAAACTTTGTTAAATATTTCGGAATGGTGTCGCTTTTCTCCATTTTGATTTTCTTGAGCTTGTCCTTCAGTGCCAATTTTCTATGATCACTGCTGCTCTGAAACAAATCTGTCAAAGCTTTCCACATTGCATATGCTGTCGCTTTGCCATGGAGACTTGAGACAATGTGGTCTCGTACTCCCTCCAGTAAGATCCTCCTCGCCTTTGCAACCTTGTTTTGCCAAGCATCAAGATTTGCAGCATCTACTACAACAGGTTTGGGAACATCATTATCAATAAATTCTTTCAACCCATTGTCCTCCAGTACTGCCTCCATCCTATCTTTCCACGCAATATAGTTAGAGTTGCCCTCGAGTGCATACTCCAATCTCAAGCCATTGAAAGCCATTTCGATCCTGATTCGCCTGTCGCACCAAGAATACTTTTTCAAATTCAAATTCTATTCATTCACAAACTCAGCTTCTCCTCCACTATAGTGATTTCCTATGCTCTGATACCAAGTAGAAATTATACAAACATATGTATATCAATGGATTCAATCCGATCAAGCAATGTACTAAAGCAAGATACTGAATCCTTCTACAAATCAATTGCGGAAATTAAACACAATCGCCAATCACAATAAGCAAAGAAAGAATCAAATCAAACCAAAACACAAATAATTTCCCGGGGAAAGCTTGCTACTCAAAACCCCTCTATCTTTTATTGTATATTCACCATGGAATCATGAAACAATTACAATGCACTCTTCTCACAAGAGTCTGTTGCACTCTGCTAACTGTCTCACACTGATCCAGACAAAATTGGTCCAACACTTAGCCAATTCTCAGCCTGTCTTCAGCCTGCCTTACTCATGCAATTCATGAGGAATGCAATCCCTATTCCTTAGGAATTTCAGCCTTTCTCAACTGCGTTGAGTATCAGGGGCATCCTGTGGTGTTTTAACTGCATCTGGGCAACCTACTAATATCACAACTGATAGTTAACTTCCCTTTAACCTTTGTCTCAACTGGGTCTCCACTGGAACTGACATTTATGCAACTATTAATAGTAAATCATCAGTTGCATGGCATATCACTACATGTAAATTAAATCTGATTTAATTCACTTTACCTCTCACTAGTGCAACAAACAGTTACAACTAGTTCAACTGACTCTAAGTCACCTAACTGAGTTAATTGATTTCTCATGCATTAAACTAATGCACCAACTGCAATTCGAACTCCATAACTAATAGAATTACTCTGCATGCCTTACCAACCACCGTCAACTCGAAATACATGAGCTAACTGAGTTTATCACACTCAGTTAACTATTACAAGTCATCATGAGATAATATTACATTTTATTATACAATCTAATTAAGGGAAATTAAATTAGACACTGCACCAATTTAATTAATTAAATTGGCCTTCACACTAATGTATCGCTAAGACCTGTTGGTCCCACACTAGTGTGTGTGCTGCAATTTCTTGTTGAACTTCAACACTACTCCCATCGGTGAAAGTCTGTAAAGAGTAGGGAGCCTTAGATGAGGAGCCCTCCTAGGACCACTGCTATTTTGAGCAATAACACATTTCTAATCCTAGAATGAAATTGTAGATATGAGTGATTGCTTCAATGAGATTACATTTATGTTAAATGATCCAATCAAGATTAAATTACTTGAAAACAAGATGCTCATGATGATATTCAATACAAGATGACAAGAGCAATCAATAGAGCACTTAGAGAACAATTTAGAAATTATCCCAATGAAACAAGATTAGCAATATCAAACATCCAAGATGCTTTTTAGAGACAATTAGATCTAGCTTGATTTCTCTTATGCAATTAGGAACAAGAGTCACTTAGGCAATATAACTCACAAAATGTGACTGTGCCACTACAGCCAGGATGAGTTTGCTAATAGTGATATCCAAAACAAGAGAAGACTAACAAATGCATTCAACTACTAATGAGATGATGCAAAATGCAAAGAGACCTATCTATTTTAGCAATGACAATGCAAGAATGCAAAAATGCAAGATAATGAAATAATTAGCTCTCCTCAAGATGCAAGACTTATACAATTAATTCAACAGTGATTTTTCATAAGGCTAGCACTTTGAAATCAGATCAGATTCTTTTCACCATGAAATCAGTCCCAAAACATGAATGAGAAGCTTACCACTTGATCTTCATGCCACTGTTTGATATGTCTTCAGATCTGGTTATTTATTACAATCAACAAAAGAAAGGAAGAGAGAGAGGATCAAACCCTTTACGCCTAAAGGCCTTGCTTCGCTACCAAGTTTGTCAAGTTGAGACACGCCTGAGGCACCAAAATGCGAAAATTTCTAAACCGAAATCCTATTGGAGCAACTAGAAATTATTCTCCTAATTGTTGATTTTATTTAACAATTTATTTGCAGTTTTCTACGGCAAATACTAAATCACACTGCAGCCTTCACAAATAAAACTGTAGAAGGATAAACGTTGGAAGAAATGATAACACACACATAAAATGAACACAATTATTTTTGGACAAAAGTCCTCGGAAAAACCCAACTTGGGAAAACTGATGCAGCAGATGAGGGTTTTATTTTATTTTGCAGCAGTGAAATCTGAGTACATCTATGGATGCCTAATTGGCAATCCAAACAGCAAGAAAATCTGGGAAAAATACTTAAGGGAAATAACCCTTCTCCCATAAGCAATTTTTGGCACCGCTTGCCTACCAAAACTCAGCCTCCTGGAGCTCTACGTCAACCTCTGCACTGCTCTACGTAGCTGGTTGGAAGACTTGCCTCGGACTGGGCTCTGATGAAGTCGTTATGCCTTTGGATGTTGAGAAAATCGTCTCTCTGACCCTCTAGGACTTCTTCCCGGCCTCTGGAACTGAGAACGATTTTTCATTCCTCCAAATCGAACTGCCTATATGAAGCAACTGCGTTGTCCCTCAACGCTGCCTCTCTAGGATAACTCTGCCCTCTTGTTGTTGTCTCTCCAGATCTGGAAAATATTTCCTCTGGATAACTGTCCCTGCCCCTCACACTGCTTCGATCTCACTGACTCTCTCTCTGACAACTGACTGTTGCTACTCTGGAAATCAATCTGCCTATGAAATCGAACTGCTGAAGTGTCTTCTCCATCACCACATCGACCTCCTCTTATAATCCTATATTGGAGTACCAATGGCGAAGATTAAAACATAATCAATGGCTAGGATCATCTTGGAGTCGATCCGTGTGAGTTTCTAGATCATTCTCGCCTTATCTCAATTAATATTGATTAATTAACCATATTCCCCAAGTTTAGACGTAGGAAATATTTAAAAATTGGTTAATAATCTAATTGAGACACTTCTAGCCATAATTTCCAGAAACGATTTTTGGGTTTTGGAGATCTCATGTATTCTAGCCTCTTCACAAAATTTCGTGGCTAGAACACATCCGATGCTACATAAACTAACACTCCCTATTAGCGAGGAATGTGTTCTAGTGCTGCACCTACTACCACAACACCTTGTCTCTACATCATCTCCTGTCACGCTACAATGTCTGGCTACTGTTGCCCACCAACCACTGCACAAATCAGATATGAGTTGCATCTGTGCTATTGCTGACCCTGCTGAACTATTGCCAACACTGCATTTGCATTGGAACTCCCTCTTATTTCTTGTTGCTACAACTACATCTGCAACTGAGAAGTATCCGAAATACTGAACCAACTGTTTTCAGTATGATGCATCTGTCACCCGAGTCTTGACTGCTACTAACATCTGCTCTGTCACTGAGAACTTTGCACTGATGCTAACTCTGCACTGTGCCAACTACACTGCGCTCCCCAGCATCTGACTGCTACTAGTCTCTGCAACTTTCACTCTGGCATCTGACTGCATCTACTGCCACTGATCCATCTTGCTACTGAAATACTATGGGCTCCCGTAGCAAGGTACTAATTCAAGAGATGGACTCCTCAAGAATCTTACCCAATCTGGCACACTAGAGTATCAAGCTCCTCCTCCTCCTGGATATGGTGCCCCACTATCTCCTTTCAATCCTAGTCTCTAGCTGGGACCCTTCCTTTCTTTGCAACTCGCACTTCCTCCAGCACTTATTTTCGGAAATTGGAAGTCGAATTGTTGCCCAAATCTACATTATGGCTAACTTGCATAGCCTCCTCTGGAAATCTCGTATGATCATCCCTACAAAGCTGCGAAATCTATGAAACTCAAAACTAGAGAAAATGAACCGGAAAATCTCCCTCTTTCTCGTTGCTCGGTTGTTGGATCTGCTACTTGCACTCCCTTCTGGAGTGAGAAGATCTGCTCACAACCACTGCCAATCTGCAATTGGAAAAATTAGATCTCTAAATCTCGAGATCCCCTGAGAGAAATTTTCCCTCTATGTGTGCTTTTCTCTCTTCCACCCCAATGCAAGTTCTGCTCTGCAAAAACCCTCTACGTCCAGCTAGAGATCTATCCAACGCAAAAATCAGAGCTACTCCCTCTGCCTCTAGAATCACTTGATCTGGAAGGATCGAACTTTTCTACCCCACACTCAGAAAAATCGAGCCTCCTCAAGTAACTCGGACTTCTGGCAAAGTGATTGTTCTGCCCTTGGGAATTTCGTTCTGTTGCACACACTGGACAGCGAAATTCCTTTGCTTCGCCTCTGAGCTCTCCGACTGATCAACTATGTTCTGATACCATGTGAAAAATCCTAAACCGGAATCCTATTGTAGCAACATCAAATTATTATCCTAATTGTTAATTTTATTTAACAATTTATTTGCTGTTTTCTACGGCAAATACTGAATAAAACACACTGCAACCTTCACAAATAAAACTGCGGAAGAATAAATGTTGGAAGAAATGTTAGCACACACACATAAAAGGAAAAAAATATTTTTGGACAAAAGTCCCGGAAAATCCCCAACTTGGGAAAACCGATGTAGCAGATGAGGGTTTTATTTTATTATGCAGCGATGAAATCTGAGTACATATATGGATGCCCAACTGGCAATCCAAACTGCAAGAAAATCTAGGCAAAATACTGAAGGGAAATTACCCTTCTCCCATAAGCAATTTCTAGCACTGCTTGCCTACCAAAACTCGTCCTCCCGGAGCTCGAAGTCAGCCTCTGCGCTGCTCTGCGTAGCTGGCAGGACGACTTGCCTTGGACTGGGCTCTGATGAAGTCGTTTAGACTTAGGAAATATTTAAAAATTGGTTAATAATCTAATTGAGACACTTCTAGGCAGAATTTCCAGAAACGATTTCTGGGTTTTGGAGATCTCATGTATTCTAGCCTCTCCACAAAATTTTGTGGCTATAACACATCCAATGTTATATAAACTAACACAAATGAAGTGACTTGGCAACAACTTAGCCTTTTAATACCTGCAACCACAAATGATTAGTTTGCAAAACAGGGAGGAAGGTCACCAAACCCCACGGGCAAGAATAGATGAGCCTCTTAGGCTGGTGGCTATGGAAAATGACTTCAAAAAATTGTGATGTGAGGCTTCCAACAAGTGCAAGACACCTACAAACACAAGGGATTAGCCCTAAAAATATTTCAAATGATAAATCCAGAAAATGACGAGGGTTTAGAGGCCCTTTGGGGCTGTGTCAAGGCTAGAATCACTAAAAACCCTTGAGAGAAGGTCTTCTAGGCTTGTGGCTAAGCCTCAAAGGTCTTGGATGATGAAACAAATGAGCTTTAAGCCCTTGAAACCATTCTTCAATGGATATCGAGCCTGCAAAACCATTTGTTAACCAATAAACTCAATTTAATGGGTTGATGAGCAAAATACAATGATAAACCACTTCAAACCCTTGCAAAAAATCACCTCCTGCAAAAACAAAGTGTTAGCCCTCAAATCAATTGCAAAGATGAATTAAGACCTTTCTAAGGTTGTAGCTAAGGTTTATAGGCCTAATTAGGGTTGTGGCTAAGGTTTATAGGCCTAACAAGACCTGCGATTAGCTCTTGGCAATCGAAATAGCACTACGGGTAGGAATTTTAGCCCTCAAATCCCTCCGACTAGGCCTCAAAGGGCCTCAAACCCTTGCAGCTAGGCTTAGTGAGCCACCAAGTGTTGAATAGATGCCCCAAAAATGATTACGACCTTGATAAACCACCTGCAAAACCACTATGGATGAGAAAATTTGTGAAAACCTCAATTTCTGCAGTGAATCAACCCTCGGGCTAGCGGCTTCCTCCCTTGGGTTGGACAGCTCTTCCTAAAGTTGAATACCCTCTCAAACCCTAGTCATCTAGGCTAGGTGAGGGCTAGGAACTTCACACTTGAATTTCCCTTTGAAAATTTGATCCTTTGGCACCTGTATATCAAATAAATAGAGCCCAACCACAAGATCTGGAAAATTCTCAAATAAAAACCCCAAAATTTTATTTACAAAATGAGAAAAATAATATACAAGGGTTAGAAATAATTTAAAAATTATTTACAATATCTACAAGAGAAATATTAGCTCTAATTAGCAAAAAATCATTTATAGCCCAAAAAATCATATTAGGACATTTAAGAAATATGTGCAGTCATTAATCATACATGATACATTTTAATTTATTACATTATGATTAAATTGTCCAATGTCAATGCATAAACTATATGTCTCTAAATTTACATGACATTTACTCATGAATGATCACATAATGAAAATAGCAATATCCAAAATCAGCCACGAGAAATTTCTAATTTCTTGTATCGTGATTGATTGGGACTCTCCTCCTGCATAGTCGAACGACCTTAGTGCTCTTGATTAAATACAAGTTCCATACCCTAGTACCCTAGGTGCCCTTGATTATTGGGAGTCTCCCCTGCATAGAGGGCTTGGTTCTCTTGATTGAATAAAAGTTCCATACCCTAGTACATGACAAAATGCAATGGAAACATTGCAATCTCCCCAATCTTGAAATCTTGAAAAAATGATAAGTCTACTGGATTTTGAGTGAGATCTAAAATTCTACTTTCTCCATACGAAATCCAATGAGGGGCGAAACCACTCTCAAACATCCTGAGTCATTTCATGGTAATGTTAAAAATTTAAGTAAAAGTGACATTCTCCTTTATCTTTCTTTTTCATCCTTATGAAAATAAAATATAAAGGAGAATGTCACTTTCACTTTAAGAATTTAACATTACCATGAACTACATATCAACACTAGGGTCATAGGCTTGAACATTAGGCTTCCCTACTCAAAAATTTTTGTTTCCAATCTTCAATAGCTCCCTTTATCACTTCTGAATTGGCAAAGAGCGTAACAAAAAAAAAAAAAACGTTTCCTGGCCATACAGTACACAGAAACGCGTTTCCGTTTCGTTTCCAAGGGAGAATGGCCCTCTACCCAACGTTTCCTGCAACTTAGTTTTTCCATAATAAACTTTAATTTAATTCTTAATGGAAGGCATTAATCGCATTGAACATTATCTTGACCGAGGAAATATTGCCACATCATCATCCTTTGGAGCTTCTGACCACAAAGTGGGTGCACCAACTTAAATTAGCCATTTAACTCAAACCGTAAGGACCCACGAAGCGCTCCACATACCGTTGGAATCGGCATGAGGAAGAGAATCCAATGGAGAGGGTCTCCAAGTCACATTCAGTGATCTGCATCATCAAAATCTCCAACAATTGTGGGGTATGATCATCTTCGAAGGGATCCAAACCCTAGATCCAGGGTTTCATCAATGCATCATCTCATCCATGCAAACCAGCATACCGCAAACATCAATCATGATATCCTGCACCCGCTTTGACATTCTACACTTGCTTTGACATCTTGCACCTGCTTTGACATCAATGACAACATGCTCAAAATATTTTTGTGTTCATCGATTGGACATTAATACATTTATCTTATCTATTGCTATCTTATCTTGTTGATGTTACCTTAGATTGAAGTTTTGAACATCAATACTTTTATCTTATCTTGTTGATGTTACCTTAGTTGATCGCAGCTGTTTTGGCACTCCCATTTTGCACTGCACATATTGTGCGTTATTTTAATCTCACTGATATGTTCTTTGTTGTCATTCATTGGACATTGATAAAATTATCCTATCTATATTAACTTATTTGAAATCAGCACTTTTATTGATTTGGTGACAAGAGTTTAAAAAAGGGACCGCTAAAATTGCCTACCTCAACCAAAGTAGGGGAGTTTATCATTCTTGTGGATAAAATTAGAAATAAGAGTTGTTCAGGATCACATCAGGTCTGTAACATAAGTGATACATTAACAATATAGTTTAAAAGCTACAACAGTTGATGACGAACATGGTTATGTTTCAATATGTTTCTGATGGGAGATCATCATAAAGAAGCAATTACCAAATTATTGGTGGAGGAAAAGAAGAGTTGATGAAAGCATGGGTGAACAAGGTTAGCCCCATCTCTATGGATTAAGATATTTTTCTTTAGGAAATGTATTCTTGTAATCATATAATGGACTCATTTCTTAATGACAAATCACCATGAGTGCAGGACTGACAGGATAATATTACAGGACGATTTCATCAGATATGGGTCCCACCTCAATTGCATAGTTAGCACAAATTGGGCCACAATACAAACATATTTGCAGATTCTGAAAGACATGAAGATTTCTGGCAGCTCTGATCCAGCTGGACAAGACAAGTAAGTCAACAGTTACAAGCAACTCAACTGCTCAACAGTTTTCTTATGACAGCAGCAAATATACTTGGGATCGCTGTAATACAAAGGGGATGCTTTTCAAGCTGAGAGATGCTGGTGAGTGAAAGGTTTTCTCTTTCCCTGTGTTTTATTGTCTTTTTCCACCTTTTTTACCTCTTTGTTCAGTTCTTCTCTAGGCCCTCTTCTCTACACCTGCACTAGATTGACTACTTTAAATCTCACACTGGGAAATTACAGATGAGTTGGAGCCCCTTTCACAAGATAAATGATAATACTTTCTTTTCTTTTATCAAGCCCTTGTAGGAGCCTGAATCAGGCTTAAAGTTACTTCTTCGACCTTTATTTGATATATTAGTGCCAAGATTTTGGACCATATTTATTACAAAATTTCCTTCCAAGCCAAAAGCAAGACATGCATATTTTTATCACTTACGTTTTTGGTTTGTTGTCTACTTCATATTACATCTCATCGTTTCATCACTGCTATTATATAAAATATAGATGGATACCGTGCACTGGAAGAAGTTATTCGACAAGTTTCAGTAGTGTCTGTTTATTAAGTCTCTGTCAAGTATGCTTCCGTCGATACAACCTTATTTATATCAGAGTTTGTTTATGTTATGTCACTGTGTATTTTTCACCAACTCGTACAGAAAGAGAGAGAAATTTCTTTAGATACAATCTTTATACTCTTTGTTTTTTATCAAGTACAACAACGAAACTGTTTCCTAGAATGGAGGAAACTGCTTCCTTAAATGGAGGAACTTCAAGCTTCCATTTTTGTTCCATCACTTAAATGCTTTGGGCTGGAATTAGATGTTTTGTATAAGGGCTACAAAAATAGCAATAACAATGCTCATTTAAGATGTTTGTTGAAATGTGCAAGCACATGTAAGCCAACAAACTTGGAAATGCAGAAGTCAAAATGTAACCAACTATACCTTTTATCTACCTTACATCCTTAATAAAAAACATATGAATTAAAGTTATAAACTAGTCAAGTTTAGACACAGCTATCAGTCATTATCATAAAAATTGTTTCTTATCTCATCAATGGATAGAAATTTTCTCAAAACATATAATAGCACTAGCCATGGTTTTACACCTTATTTTGAACATATACACTCCAGAATCAAAAACATGAAATTACCTCCATCCTTTACAGCAGTCACTGTAAGGCCTGCACTAGTGCTTCCTAATCCAGTTGTCATAACAGAACGATGACTTAGCTTTGCAGCAAACTTCAAAAACTGTGACTTGCCCGTACCTGCAACAATTACCAAAAAATCCTTACTTTCAACAATAGAGACAAGCAATACACAACATAAACAGAAAGTAGATAACATAAGACAAGAAAATTATATTAATGTCCAACAAATGACCACAAAAGCAAGTCAATAGGACTGATGAGTACAATGACATGAATACAAAGCAGGAGTACCAAAATGTCTCCTATATAAAGAACAAGAAGGAAAGCAAGAAATGAGGTCTATATGCTAAAACCTGGATAACCCTCGACTCCATATGCAGGTGGCCGCACTGGGAGGGAGATGTACAGAGGTAAGGGGTCCATGGATACGGTCATGGGCCACTAGATCTCTCTCTCGTACCATCTGATGTCAAATGGAGGAAACTCAAAATAGAATGGTGCCTTGAGGGAGACTCAAAGGAAGATTTGAACCCACTACTGTGCTGCTGCTTCAAAGATGTAATCTATTCTTGATGTCTAAGTGATCTTGTCTACCTATTGGTAAGGGATCTGGTCTGGCAATGTCTCTAAGTCTCAGAGAGGGGGAATGGTCCCTCGAGCCCCAAACAATCTAGAGGAAAAGGCAATGTTGTTATCAGTCCATCTCTCGGTGACCCCAGCTGACAAGAACACTGCAAAGAAGGAAGTAATCCATTGAACAATATTAGGTCTAAGAGGAGGCTAGATAATGTCGGCATGAAGTCCAAGGGCCTCTTGCATGTAAAGAGTGAGACATGTCTCGTCTGCATATCAGAAGATATTGGATAGAGTCTTGATCCCTCTGAACAAGCAATAAAATCTCCCACAAATCTCATAATAAATAGGGCAGCAGAAGATGAAATGCTCCTCGATCTCAATCTCTTCGAGATGGCACAATAAGAAGATCCTATTAGATCAATAAATCTAGTGGTCAATGTCAATCCGCAATCTATGAGAGCCAACTCTGAATTGTCCCAAGGGGATCCAAAAGGTGTGCATCCAATGGCAAAGCATGAAATGGAGCTGAACAATGAGTCCTTTCCTCATCCTCATGAAGTGCTCAGCGTAGAAGGCGATCTTTGTTGGTTTTTCCATGGCACTCAAGGATCTAGTTTGAGTCTGTTGACCACTCTGTGTCAACGACCCCATAGCAGTACACCCCTAGTTTTTTCGCAAAAGGGATTTATCATGTTCAAGTGTTCACATCATTCAAATTTCATCATCAGTGGGGCAATTTGTTAAAGATGTAAACCCATTTTGCATGTTTATAATGTAAATGATCTTAGTAAAACCATCATGTACGTAACAACCTAGGTAAGCCTATTATTTTGGTGACGATTTCTATCCTAGGAAGTTTTTCGTCTCACTAATTCATTTGTGTCTCTAGACACAAATGATCGGTAGAGTTTTTCCCTCCAACCTCACCCCAAAGCTAGGGTGGATTTTGTCATCAAGATATTAAGTGAGTCTTATTGTTTTTTATCGAGCCTTTGTAAAAGTAATTTGGGAATAATCCAAGATAATTGGCTAGATTATTTTTATTACAAATTACTTGGTCTACTAGATCATATTTTGAGTTGTAGAATTGGGCAGATATTTGAGGGTCTATAGCGAATGGGTGTTCCCCCTTCATGTATTAAATTGTAATATCTTGATGTAAAAAATATTTTAGTGCATGGTCCCTCATTTTAGACATCATGACTAAATTATTTGAGGGTTGGAAAAATTATTAATCCCCTCATGAGTCAATCAATTAAATTTTCAGGCAAAAATACGAGAAATTCTTGCACACATAATGAATTGACTTGGATATATTTCTCATCCATCTAACATTACATCCTAAGAGTTGGTAGTGATTGCTTCCGGTGTTAAGAACATGCAAGACCTTGTATGCCTTCATTCATTTCTCAATTGAAACAAGTATGACCAATAGTGTTTTGAATGTATATACTAAGGATTTCCCCCTTCTACCTTTTCTTATTCAATAACATTCGTGGACTTCATGGAATATACCCAAGGATTCTTGAACTAATACTTTCAATGTCATTTGACGTACAATAATATATGTATGCCTGTCATAAATTTGTACCCCTTGTGATCAGTAAAACTTTTGAAACTGATCGAGCAAATGAGTCTCACTCTGTTCCATAACTAAGAATGGATTTGGAAGGTATGGAACTCAAATTGGAATTTGAAGTTGGAGTATCAATAATAGTGGCAAGACAAATGGACTGGATTATGCTTTTACTCAGGGGGAAGATATTGTGTTTGCTGCACAGGATTTGATTTGATAGTCAGAGGCAAATTCATAGCTAGACATTTGTAAGAATTCCCAAAAGTAAAACATGGAGAGTTGAAAAAAAAAAGTAGAAAGACAGAAGAGAGAAAAATATATTTAATATACCTACTACATTGTACATAGCATATGAAAGTATCATATTAATATAAGATGTCTTCTATAACAATTAAAAACAGAAAAACCGTTATACATTTGAAGAGAGAGAACCAAACCTGGATCACCCACTAACAACAAGTGAGACTCTCCACGAATCTTTGTTCCAGAACCATCGTTTTGTTGCACACCTCCAATCAAAGTCAATGCAACTGCAGTAGTATAAACGATATGAATGTAAAAGCTCCTATGGCAGGTGAGATTCTCTCTAAACCCTTCTAATCCATATCCATACCTTGCTCACCAATAACCATAATCAATATAGCTGCAAGTAAAGAAACAAATCCTTTATATCATAGACCTATACATGCAAACAAACGTCTTTTCCCCACTTTCAATGCTTACAAATAGTCATATAATAACAGAATAGAATAAATTAACAATAAAAATTAGATAGATTTTATGTAAAGATGACAAAAAAAATGAACCATAAACATTGTACCTGCAAGCTTTACTGTGAATAGGCCATATATTTGTGGGCAAATGGCTTGCAAGATTATATTTCTTCCTGCAAAAAGAATAATCAACAAGGTTTAACTTCATGCAAATTTTAAAGGAACTTTGAAGCCTTCAGGCTTAATATTATTCAACCCTCTGTAAAGAAAACAATATTCATCATTTTTACAACAAAATCTACCACCCATAAAATGTAAAATCCCAAGCAACAAAGTGTTAGTTTCCTATAACTTGATAAGGCTACCCACCATCACCTCAATAGTTCTTCCTCTATATGTTGTTTGGCTCTTCTCCAGCTCAAGGTGGCCTTCTCTAGAGATAGGATTATCAAGGCTCTCAAGGTGAAAATAATGAGTAAGCCTTGACAAAACAAAGTGGTTGTAGTATAATTAGTGGAAATGAAAATAGAAATGGGAAAGAAAGGAGAGTAAGGAAGAGGGCAACAATGGAATGAAATGATGGACCGCTGACTACCAATTTAAAGGCTAATGGAGTCAAGAGATATGGCAAAATGAACGGGCTGATTTGTCATCAACAAATACTCTGAGGTAGGATATGACGTAGAAAAGACTAATTTGACAACTTCAACCTACTTAGGTGAAAGATCTAGTTCAATAACTTCATCAACTAATTGTGTTCCTAAGGTAAAGTGAACTTATTTGATACATTCAACCTTAAAGTGCTCGCTATAAATTATGATGTGGGAATTGTTACCGCAAAATCTAGCACCCTAGTGCAAAGCTTCACTAAAGCATTGTCTAAATTCGCACTTTAGCATTATTAAGAGGAACATTGGACTTGGGAACTTTACATTTATTGTCATTTCATAACCAATTGTTCATTGTAAGATTGTTAATCTTGAATTACTTTACATTGGCATTGGATATCTAATTAGTCCATCTAGCATTGCTTTTGGTGAAGATTGTCCTCATAATTGTTAATTACTTTTCCTTTATCATTCTATATTGAATATTTTTGGGATAATTTGTCTTGAAGTACTTAAATCATTTGACGATCTCACCTAAGAGAAATTACTCATATTTTTCACTTGCAATTTTTAGGATTAGACTTGCACTAATTAATTTACATTCAAGCATAAGCTTGGTTGAAAAAAGATAGGACCACCTTTTTCATCTAGCTTGCGAAGTCTAGATCCCCTTTAGTGGTTAACACAGTGACCTTGTAGTCGTCAGAGCCACAGTCTCTGCAGCGCCACATAATTTTTGCAACGAAAGTTCTATTATGCCAATTGATCTCACAATTCAACAACTACCAAGATAAGAGGGGGGCCTACCCTTATATAATTTCTTAAGCAACGACTAGTTGGACTTCTCTCTTAAAAAAATATTTTTGTTTATTGGCCACAACTTGGAGACTAAGTAAACCATGAGAAAATAATTTTATTACATAATATGTCCACAATGAAGAGCTCAACTTAACTTGATTTGACACTGGAGGAGGCAACATTCCCTTTGATTTGACCTTGGAGAAGCATAAAATGATGAATAGTAGCCAAAAGATGCTCAACGACTTGCGCAAGATGACCCAAAGGCTAGGTGAGGTGGTTTGACTTGCTTGGCTTATAACAATTTGGTCCATAAGAGTCTCAACTTGGTCTAAGGAGGCTCAATGTGTTAAGGAGGAGGATGATTTCACTTTGCAACTGTTACTTTTTTGTCCACAAGAGGTCCAACACTCCATTAACCCCCATAACAAACTCAATGTTCCTCTTATTGACGTAAAATGGCTAGTAGAGGGGGCTAAATTGTTCCACTAAGCTAGATCTTTAACACCCTTAGACCTTTTGACTTGATGCCTTAACTCCTCCATGACTTTTTTAGCAACTTGTAAGTTTTATCACATAGCTTACATATGAACCTCTTACTCATGTTTGTTATTTTATGAAGGAGATGCTTCATCCACATTCTAGACTAAGTCCAACATATTTGAAACTTACGCTACCTCTCATTCATTCTTAGACATAGATTACATTATTTCATGTCTTCTGATTTTATAAGTAAAATAGCAGCTCAAATCTAAGGTGCATTCTTTTGATTCTCTATCATACAATGAGATATATTTACAATTCATATTTCTAGAAACATGAGGGACCTAGATATGATAGATGTTGACAACTAGTCATACCTTTCAATGGATTGTCTTTGAAGCGCACCCAAAATTGTTCAAATTGCTCAATAACTTCCTCTGAGATGTCAATTGCTGACTTGAGCTCATTAGTCCGCCTAAAGATGAAAATCACCAAATTAAAAAAAAAATGTTCATATTGTTCGAACTACCTTAAATAAGAAGAGAGGTAGAATGTACATTAATGATAAAGACCATACATAAAACTACAACTATGTGACATTCAACCTCATCATAATGAGGTCAACTTTTGAAAGCAAGAACTAGGATATCAGTAAACTGCCTTTCATAAATCATTCCAACCTGAAAGTAAATAACAAATAAATGGAACTCTCCAAGTAGGCATCTAGTCAATACCATAAGGATAACATTAACACGAACATGCAGAATGGAAAAACCAGACTGCTGGAAAAAAATGATTGTGCTGGAAAGACAATGACGTCATATGCAAGTACATTGACTTTGCCTAATATTCAATGATATCAATCACATGAATCGTTCCAGTGAAATTTAGATGGAAAAGGAACCACAAGATTATGAACTATGTGACTTTAAGAGACTATGTTATACACTCCACTATGTAATTATGAACTTGAAACTGGTTACTGTCCACCTTAATTTATGTTATGCAATCATGTGTCAGCAGTTAAATGAAATGCTTTCATCACATACCAATGGTAGCAATGATTTGGGAGCAACCAAATGAGGACACAATTTTAATCAAAGGCATGCAAGTTGTTAAGTGAGATATCGAACCCCAAGAATGTAAATCAAGCTTACTGCTATCATGGATGACAATTAGGATAACTGAGCTCTAAAGTATGTTCCAAAGCAGAATGTGAAAGCAGTGCCACTGTTTACACAAGTAAAGAATTACCAAGATAACATAGCCTTTGGAAGATGCTACCCAGAATTTATATGTGCAGGTAAGAATCCTCTTTGTTTTTAGACATGAATGTTGTTTTTAGACCTGGAAGACCGTCTTCGAAACCAAGCAAGGTTTGTATGAGCGGTTAGTCATGTTGTTCGGCCTATGGAATGCACTAGCTATGTTTGTGAGATTAATGAATGATATATTGTGCCCTTTTATAGATTCATTTGTTATTCTCTATTTGAATGATATTACCGGTATACAGTGCTACTTGGGAGGAGCACATCTCACATTTGACGTGTTGTCTCTAGTAGGCCTTAGAGGGTTACCCTATAAGGTGTTAGTTTTTGTAGCATCGGATGTGTTCTAGCCACGAAACTTTGTGGAGAGGCTAGAATACATGAGATCTCCAGAACCTAGAAATCATTTCTGGAAATTCCGCCTAGAAGTGTCTCAATTAAATTATTAAACGATTTTTAAATATTTCCTAAGTCTAAACTTAGGGAATATGGTTAATTAATCAGTGTTAATTGAGATAAGGCGAGAATAGTCTAGAAACTCACACGAATCGATCCAGAGATGATCATAGCCATTGATTAAGTTTTAATCTTGGTCGTTGGTGCTACTACAGTGGATTATAATAGGAGGTCGATGTGGTAATGGAGAACACACTTGCAGAGTTTGATTTCGTTGGCAAATTGATTTCCAGAGTAGCAGTCAGTTGCCGAAAAGAGAGTCAGAGAGATCGAAGCAGTGAGAGAGGGGCAAAGACAATGAAGCTAGAGGAGGCATTCCAAATCCAGCGAGTGCATTTGCAGAGAGGCAGAAGAGCCATAGAGAGGTTGACGTTGTGGCAGCGTAGTAGTCTCTAGAGGCAAAATGGATTTGCTGTGGAGGAGAGACGATTTCAATTCCAAAGGCCGGGAAGGAGTGCCGGAGAAGCATCTTTCTAGTCAGCAAAAAGTAGAACAAATTCATCAGAGATCAGTCTGAGGATGGACATCCAGCCAGTTGTTGGCCTGTGACCGCACACAAGGTGGAGAAGGAGAGAGGAAGGGAAATCCTAATTGTCAAAGAGCTTCAAAGGAATCAATCTGCCTTTCAATTCAGTAGAAAGGGAAAGGTGTTGCTGATAAGGTGTAATGGTGACCAAACTTCATTTCTGCCCTCATTCATCTCATTCATCCTCTTTACCTTCATCTACCCTCTTTTGCCCTTCATTTTTTCCATTTCTAAAGTCCCGCACCACATTTCTTTATTCGCAGCATTGTCGATGCGATATAAAGGAACCCACCTTCCCACATGAGCCTTTATCGTAAACAATCCACTCCTTTCCGTTCAAAACCTTTATCGGCAATCAATTACCTTTTCGCACCGCCAACCTCTCCACTCCTCGCACTTCACTCCCCGCAAGATTTAACATTTACCTCCCCGCACTTCGCACTTTGCAGGACATAACATTTAACCTTCGCTGCTCACACATAAATCTTGCGATTTGCAATGTGCGATCTGCGGGCGGCCCCACCTCTGTCCTGCCATCGCACTTCGTGCATCGTGCTTTTTAACATTTACCACCCTCCATTTACATATAAACTTTGCGACGTGCGATCTGCGGGCGCGGTCCCACCTACGTCTGTGCCACGTCACCTTCCTCGCCATCGCACTGCGCACATCGTGCCTTTTAACATTTACCACCCTCTGCCTACATATCAACTTTACGATATGCGATCTGCGGGCACGGTCCCACCTCCGTCCGCCACGTCACTTCCGCCCATCGCATATCGCTCACCACAACTTTTAACATTTAACCTTCGCTTGCTCACGACTAAATCTTGCGATATGCGATCTGCGAGCGAGACTCCACCTTTGTCCGTGCCACGTCACCTTCCCCGCCCCCGCACTTCGCACTTCGCAAAATATAACATTTAACCTCTGCCTGCTCCCACATAAATCTTGCGATTTGTGATGTGCGGGCGGTCCCACCTCCGTCCTACCACGTCACTCCTCGGCCCATCACACTTCGCACATTGCCATTCTTAACGTTTACCCTCTGCTACTCATACGTAAAACCTCCGATCTGCGATATGTGATATGAGTTTAGGTCCCACCACCTTGCCATGCCATCAATAGCCCTCTTGTGGCCTTTGTTCCGCTCTTTTCAATATTAATAAGTCCAACTAACTCCACTTCCGCTTCTGCCATCCTGCCCTTAGCTCCGCTCCACATCAATACATCTGACGGCTCATAATATATTTCGCACCCCCCCCCCTCCAATACCACAAACCATCCATGCCCCCCTCCGAAATCTGGTTTCTGGTTTTCACAAGAGAAACACAACATGGGTTTTTGGTGGAACAAGCAAAGACATAGTATACTCGTTTGGTCCAAGAGCTCCCCACTAAAGAGTTAAGCACACACAGCACAACTGGCCGTTCCGCAGCTGGAAGTGGAAATCATGAGAATTAGAGAGTGGACGCCTTCAAACAGCAAATAGAACCATATGATGAAGGCTAGACCGCCCACCTGTTCTCAGCCACTTCTCGCCACTCCTTTTGAAGCTTCCAGAATTTGGCCTCCATGGCCAACTATTTTGTTTCTTTTTACTGTTCGATAGTGATATTTTGCAGGTGAAATCCCGATTTCACCCGAGTCTGTTTTGATTCTCTGTTTATGGGAGTGATTGCTTGATGCACGCTCCGCTAGTCAGTTAGGATATTTTTATTTCGCATGTGTGGATTGATCATGAGATTTTGATTCAATCGTAAACCCTGAAGGAGAACTCTATATGTAGGGAGTTCTAAGATGAAAGAAAGGTTCTAGAATTTTGAAGAATTTTGTTGTAGTTTTGTATGATTGTGCTCCTTATGCTCTGAGATACATATTTGTGAGAGTTGTTTAAACCAATGTTCCACCAAGTCCCCTAGAGGTGGGAGCGAGGGGGCAAGGGAGCGCGGGAGCGACCTATGCAAAAGCTCCCTACCAATTTTCAGGAAACATGGGGGGACGTCGGAGTCATAAAAATTATAAAATATAAAAATATATATAATATTATAATATTATATATGATATATCATTGGAAAATTTAATAATAAATATTTATAATGCAATTGTATTTTTCATTTTTGTAAGGAATGTTTATACAATCATCATACACCTACATCATGAAAGATAAATCATAAATGATAAAATTTTAAAATTATAAATCGATGAATGATGAATCATCTAACTGAAACAAATTTAAAAGTTAAAAGTTAAAACATACATCATAGATTCATATGTACTTTGTAACTGTATAATCATTAATGTAACTACTAACAATGTACAATGAAAATAAAGTTTAAGATATCATATGAGTCATGACATATATGATATTATATCAAGATTCAAAATAAACTTTAAACTGAAGTTTACAACTCGAGTCTGAAACATAAATATTAAACTTAAAAGCAAATAAGTTTAAAGTTATGTTTGCAACAGTGAAACATAAAACATAAAACATAACTTCTTCCGACTGTGGGCTTCTTCCGGCGGCTGTGGCAAGTGCTAAAGGTTGGGCAGCAAGTGTTAAGTGCAGATGATACAATGATACAATGAAAACAAATGAAACCTAAAAATTAATTTAATTAAACAATCGATTATTAAAATATATTTTTTATTTTTTTCATTTAATTTTTTTTTTAAATTGTGGGCCCCACACGCCCCCTCACGCTCCCTCCCATCCCCTCACGCCCCCTCACGCTCCCAAAAGCACCCTCAACCCCGTCCCCTCACGCTCTCTCTTGTCCCCTCACGCTCCTTCACGCTCCCTAAAGCACCCTCGACCCCTCAATCTAAGGAAACGTCTCCTTTGACGTCCCCCTTAATTTTTTGATTTTTGGGAGCGTCGGGAAACGTCCCCTGGAAGTCCCCAAGACCCCGGAGCGCGAGGGGGCGAGGATTCTAGACCCCTAGGAGGGAGGGCGAGTCCCCGTGTAACACTGGTTTAAACTTAAATATGATACAGAGCTATTATTTGGATTCCAGACGGAGCAATGAGTAGTATGTATCTGTTTCCTTCTGTTATCAGTAATCTCCTTTTTATGTGTAATCATCTTTCATGCTATGCTGCTTTGATGGTTCGTGTAATGTAGTTGTCGGTGGTCTGCAATTTTATTCATGAATTCGTGTTTGTATAACGATCAGGTGTTAATGCTCATGTATTAAGCTTGCTTCACTCCCTTAATTCGCACTCCACTAACCTCTGTTATTGTCCACTCATTCATATCTGCTTCCTCTGAGTTCTCAGGGGACAGATTCTTAATCCTCTTAAGCCTGTCTCTTGTGGGTTCATTCTCCGTTCTTTCTCAACGCCTCTGCATACTTTTAAAGCTTCTGCTCATTGTTTTATACTTGGCCCATTTAAAAGCCATCAAGTCTCACAGCCTCCTGAGCCCTCTCACAATATAGGGAATTCACATGAATCAACTCCAAGGTCTTCTCCATCCTTGAACCACCAAAACCATTATTCTCTTGACCCATATTCTGTCAGAGGCATTTATACAATTGTCCACATTTAACCTCTGATTTTAAGATGTCCTAGGCACTAGTCTTTTGCAACTCAAGGTTGTCTCTAGGAGCTACAACACCAGCTACGCAAAGCGGCTTAGAGGCTGATGCAGAGGGTCAGAAGACCGTATTTCTAAAGGCAAGCCGTGGCAGGAGATTGCTTGTGGGGTGAGGAAAATTTCTCTCCAATTTCTGCCAGTAAGTTTCTCTATAGGATTGCCACTATTTCGACATCCAGTTGTACTCAGATTTTTACAGTACTGCATAATAATATAACCCTCAGTTGTTGCACCAATTTTCCCGAGTTGGGTTTTTCCAGGGACTTTCGTCCAAAAATAATAGTGTTAATTTTGTGTGTGCTAGCATTTCTTCCCGCGTTTATTCTTTCGTTGTATTATTTGTGTAGATTGCAGTGTGATTTATTCAGTATTTGCCTTAGAAAACAACAAATAAATTGTTAAATAAAATTAACCATTAGGAGAATAATTTCCAGGTGCAGCAATAGGATTTCGGTTTGGAATTTTCACATGGTATCAGAGTGCAGTTGATCAGCCAGAGAGCTCAGAGGCGAAACTAAGGAATTTTGTTGTTCATTGTGTTGACGACTGGAGTGGCACCTAATGATGATGTGAAGGCTCCATGCCCAAGGATGAACTAGAGGACACTTGTACCATCAGATATCACCATTTCAACAGAATTTTTAAACTCTACTTCTACTTCTCATCATCTTTCTCTTGTACCCAGATTCCACGCCCTACGGGGAATTGTAATAAGTGATGCTAGTAATGATGAGTTTTGAGTCAGTATTGAGTCTGTAACAGGCCTAGGTAGCCTGGGACCTTTCCAACAAGTGAGTATTACTCTGGGAGGTTTTTTTTACTTGGTTAATTATCATCTCCCTACTAGGAGTTAATAATTAATTGAGTTTTTTCCTTCAATTTTACCCCAAAGCCGGATACGGCTTGATGGTGAGGCCTTGGGTGACTCCTAGTGTCTAGAGTCAATGTATATTACCATACTAGATCACACAAAAAAATTCGTCGAATTTGGTTAGGTCTAGGTAGTGATTTTTTTATTTTTTAGATTTCCCGCAAGTCGAAAATTGCAATAAAAATTGTAATTGAATTGTAATAAGTGTTGTTTAGAGAAGTTGTAAGAAGGTAATTAATCAAAATTTGGACAAAGATTCTTGGAAGCTTTCCCTTTAGTTCCGAATTTAAACGCTCATCTTGAGATCGTTTTTAGAGCGATTAAAACCTTTACAACTCCAACCTTCTGATGTTTAAAATTATTACCAATTTCTAATAAACGCTCTGCCTTTTTAGGGCGTTTCAACTTATTCGAGTGACAGCCTCACAAGGCGTAAGCGGTTAAAAAGCAACCGAGCGTTTTTAAATGCAAAACGTTGGAACAAAAAAGCGGCTTCGTAGAAAACAAATTTTTTTGATGAAAAAAACGATTTGTTAAAAAAAATGAAAACTTGATTTTTCTTGAATGTTGCATTTTATTGGGTTTAAAACTTAAAAAATGAATTGTTTTTTTCCTATGTTGCATTTCCTATTCCCATTTGGCATTTTTCCATTTGTTTTGCAGGCTAGAAACTTGAAACTTGAAACTTGTTTCCATCATAGCTATATGGCTAGGGATTTTCCTCATGTTGGTTCCTTTCTTTGTGATAATGGTGTTGGAGAGTGCTAGAAGAAAGAGGCAAATCAGAGAAGAGGAGGATGAAGAGGAGGGTTATGGTGGATTTGAAGAAAATCCTGAAGAGGAGGAGGATTATGTTGAGGAGGAAGTGGGGAGTGGAGAACATGAGGACACCGATTCCCCAACTAGACAAGACCAAACTCAGACACCTTTGTGGAAATATGTTCAGAAACAGGAAGGAGGGTAAGGTGGTGGAACCACTAAATTTATTTGCCCCCATTGCAATAAATAATACCATGGTTCATACACCTGTGCGAGAAGGCACCTTTGTGGGAAAATGCCAGGGGATGGCACTAAAAATATTGGAATTAAAATTTGTACTAATGTGCCAGCAACACAGAGAGAGAAATATAGGAAGGAAGAGGAGGCTGCCCTACAGAGATCATCTAAAAGATCTAGGGGTTTCATTGATTCTTATTCAGGCCCAACACGTCATGGACAAACAGGTTCAACTTCCACCCATGCTAGTGGTTTTGGAGGCAGTGGCACACCTGGATTAAGGCGTAGAACCATATCCGATTTCCTGGACGAAGGGTGTAGGAATGATGTGGATTCAAAAGTTCACCGGTTTCTATATGCATGTGGGGTGCCATTCAATGTTCTTCGCTCACCTTATTGGCATGAAATGGTTTCTGCCATTAATGATGCCCCCAAAGGATACAAAAGCCCTGGGTATGACAAGGCCAGAACCGTGGGTCTTGATCATGAAAAAGTTAAAATAAACAATTCTTTGGCTAGAATGACAAGTTCGTGGAATGAGCATGGGCTGTCCATTGTCTCTGATGGATGGACCAATGTAAAAGGAAAACCATTGATAAGTGTTTTGGCTGTGTCGGTTAGTGGTGCAATCTTTCTGGCAGCATATGATTATTCAGACAAATTCAAAACCGACATTAACATTGCAGAACCATTACTTGATATAATTGAAAAGACTGGGCCATACAATGTCATACATGTCATCACTGATAATCACGCTAAGCACAACAAGCGTGAAACAATTAACGGAGATAAATACCAACATTTTTGATGCAGGTGTTTGGTTCACTAACACTTAGTTAACATGATCCATAATGGCATCAAAAACAAACAACTTACTCTAATTCAAGTAAACTTGTTGATTTATTAAAGGTAAAAGCAATTAAATTTACTACAAATCATAACCAATACCATGGAAAACGCAATGCACTCACTCCAAATTAGGTTATTGAAGATATTAAAAACTAGATTTACACAACTATTACCTCGCCAATTATTGTACAGACAAAGGAGTCATTGGGCGCAATGGTAAAAACCTAGCGATTAAAGAGCAGGCAACAATGGTTGGCGAACGGGTTGAACATGTGGAGGAGACTGCCCTTGACCATCTGTTTTGGGCACGTGTGAGGGAAATTTTGAGTTTTACAAGCCCATTTATAACATGATTCGCTTTGCAGATACTGATAAACCAGTGATTGGAGAGGTTTATGAGCAGATGGATAGCATGTTGGGGCAAATAAAAGATATTGTTAAGGATAATGATCCCAACTTGTATGCTATGATTCATGACTGTGTGTGTGCACGGTGGAATAAACTCAATGTTCCACTACATGCTTTAGCATATATCCTTACGCCAAAATATTACTCTCCATCTTGGTTGGGCCAACCTGCACCTGGAGGTGGGGTTAGGGTGAAACCTCACACAGATCCAGAGGTACAAGAGGGGTACATGAAGGCATTGGACAAGTTGGTACCCAACAGGGAAGAGTGTGCTAGATTGCGCCTTGAATTAGGCAAATACTTCAGTTGCACTGCTAACTTTGGTTCTTTCCATGCAACGGAAGACAGGGACAGATTTGATGCTCTCACATGGTGGGAAGCATATGGCGGCATGGGACTTTTGCCAAAGTTGGCTAAAAAAGTTCTCTCACAGGTTGTGAACACTTCTTCTACAGAGAGGTGTTGGAGCACCTACAACTTTATACACAATGTGAGAAGAAACAGGCTGAATGAAAACCGAGCTGAAAGCTTGGTTTATGTGCATTATAACTTGAGGTTGTTGAGCCATTACTATGATCGGGCAAATGAGGATCAATCATACAGAGTCTGGGACAACAACCCAGAGGATGATAATTTGGAGGACGGCACGTTACATCTAGAAGAATTGGAAGCAGAACTTTATAGGGATGATGATGAAGCATCAGCAGCACCGCCACACACAGGGCCAGTCCCACCATCTACTGGTAGCAGTGCGGGTGCCAGTGCCACTGCCACTCCTCGATATCACACTATTGTTCCTTTGCAGATCCAGCCTCCACCTTCTGGTCGTGGTCATGGTACTCCTGAGAGTACTAGAAGACCAACATTTCCTCGTGGCGCTCTGGTGGAGCATTTCCTAGTAGGCGTGGCAAGGGGCAACGATGAATAAAATAATTTGTTGTTTACTAGTATTCTATTTATTTAGCGATTGAACGATTGAAGCTTAAACTCTTTCATATATTTAATGACAATTTAGTTTGAATATGAAAAATGAAACTTTAGGTTAACGTTATAAGTTCTTGTTTACAAGTCATTATGAATTATGAATATGATGCTTCATGAAAGTTATATGGTGATCAATGAATCAATGATGATAAATGTTATATAATATCAATGATGATAAATATTATATATTGAATTTTGAAATCAATGAATCAATGATGATAAATGTTATATATCAATGATGATAAATGTATATTGAATTTTGAAATCAATGAATCAATGATGATAAATGTTAGATATTGAAATTTTAAATCAATGATGATAAATGTTATATATCAATGATGATAAATGTATATTGAATTTTGAAATCAATGAATCAATGATGATAAATGTTAGATATTGAAATTTGAAATCAATGATGATAAATGTTATATATCAACGATGATAAATGTTATATATTGAATTTTGAAAGCTTGAAACCTTCAGATTGATGATTCGCGAGACTCAAGAGTCAATATGTTGTATGCTTCCAACTTGTGGGCGTGGTTGATGAAGATTATAACTTCTAGATGATTGATGTTATATGATTCAATCTATGTTTTTATGTTTTTATGTCTAATTCATCATTCTACATGTTTTTGTTGACATATATGCATCAAAATATAAAAAATATAAAAAATATTAAAAAATATATATATATAAACGCTCCGGAAACGCTGGGGACGAAACCTAGAAATGGCGCTCCCGCTCCCGCTCCGCATTTTCGCTCCCACTCCCAAGTAACCTTGAAAATTACACCTCACACCCTCAACTTTCTACTATGACACACTTTGAGGGGTTAAAAATGTGTTTTGAACTCTCAAACCCCACTTTTCCTAGGTTTAATGGAAAATCTGACAATTAAGTAAGCTAGAAATTAAATAAATAGAGAAAAAAAAATATCCACACATGCTAAATGTTGTGCAAATGAGGTGGAAAATTATAGAGGAGTTAAAGTGAAGTCCCAAGTTGATGTGGACTCCTAAAATCAAGGAAAGGACATGTGCTCAAATAAAATCGAATTTCTGGCATTAAATAAGAGCTGCTTACTTGAAAATTTAAATTTGTGAAGTTAATGCACATTTAAGAGGATTTGAGAGAATTTTTGGAGGATATTTTTGTGGGAAATTGTCGCCACATGAGTTATTTCCCATATACACTTATCATTCCATCATAAAGTTTGAATTTGGCAAATAAGGGAAGAAGAAAATGATGTCCACTTGCCAGAATTCGATTTTTACACTTGCATTGGAGCTCCACTTATCAAATTCGAATTTGCCTTGTTATCTCCTCTCTTTCACCACTTGGCATTTGGTATTTTATTCGGATTTGCTCCCAACTCTCTATATAATGGAGCCATGGGCTCTCATATTATAACCATAGTATTAAAAACCAAAACCGGTGACCGGACAGGTGGACCTAATGAATCGAATTTCTGACCGGAACCAGTCTAATCGATACTGGTCAGGTCTAAATGAACTGGATTTTAAAAAATACATTAAATAATTAATTTTTAATAATAAAAAAACTATTTGTAAGATTTGTAACCATGATTCCAAGCCAATAGAGACAAATATTCAAAGTTTGCTCATTTATATACCATGTAAAGGTGAATATATCAAAATGGCACAAAGTGCAATACATATCATCGAAAAAATACATAAGCAATGAGGCTCCAAATGGCCTATAAAATCCAAAAACAATGCTACAAGCTATGAGGCCATTATCCTACTACAAGACTACATATTAGTGATCAACAACATGATCACTCCTCATCATGATCAAAATCATCACCACTACTAGACAAGGGATCATCAACATGAGGTACATAAATAATATGGCTCAGAGTTTGAGGACTCCTAAAACTCCTCTACAACTTTAGTAGTAGTAGTAGCAAAAATAGACATCAAAACTACAAATCACTGAGCAACATGGTCTCTCATGAAACTCATCATTGATTCATCGCTACTAGAAATGGGATCATCAACAAGAGATACATAAACATCATCTAGCTCAAAGTCTTCAGACTTGGACTGCTCAACCTTATAACATTATAGAAATTGAAAAATTTTAACATGCCTCACCAATTATTTTGGTTTGAGTGAAGGGTTCATCTACTCAACCTTAAAATGCGGTAGAAAAAGATTAGCATGCCTAACCAGTGGTTTTCCTTTGAGTGAAGGGTACATTCTTGTTAAGGCCACGGTAAGGAAGTTCAACAATCAATACCACCAACATCAACAAAGTTCAACAATCAATGCTACCAACATCAAGGTTCTTAAAGGGCTTCATGCTCTTGATCAAATGCCAATCTCATACCCTTACACATGATAGAATCAAATGGAAACATTGCAAACCCCCAAACCATGAAACCTTGAAAACCATTAAGTCTGCTGAATTTTGAGTGAAATCTAAAATTCTAGTTTCTGCATATGAAATCCAATGAAGTCGAAACCACTCTTAAACATCCTTAGTCATTTCATGGTAATGTTAAAAATTTAAGTAAAAGGATGAAAATGAAAATAAAGGAAATGTCACTTTTAATTTAAGAATTTAACATTACCATTAATTGCCAACATTGCTAGGGATGTGTCAAGAAAATGAGAGGGTAGGCATGCTTTTCTTAGAGGGGATGTTTTTGGAGGAAAAAAACCCTAAATTTCCCTCAAAAAAATGCATTATGTGGGGTCCATAGTTGGCATGGCAATGAACCGACCGGTTTGACCATAAACCGGCCTGTTCCATCCTAAACCGGTCGGTTAGCACCAGGTGGACCGGTTTTTTTGGCTAAGAGGAGGGTCGAACCCGATTTTTCTCCAGGTTTGACCCGGTCAACTAATGAACCAGTAAGTGTGACCGGTTTCTGTTTCAAGTCGGCCGAGTTTTGATACTATCATTATAACTTGATACGAGCTACTGTGCTTGCAGAAGCTTTGCTCCTTTGTGTACTGTCATTATCAATAAAGACTTTGGGGTTTCATTCATGAGATGTTGTTCCTCCTTTAGTGTGGTATGAATTTTTTATCAATGCTATTATTTTCATCTACTTGTGTTATGATCTTATTTGCTTCCATATACTCTAAGAGATGTGTTGATGTAGAGTTATCTTGCATTGACATATGACTTAGAATTTTACTCTAGATATAGAATGCTCTAGTTGATTTCACATAAATCTTTAGAATTTATTATCATTGTTTATTGCTAAATCTATATAGAGCTAATCTCTGTTGAAGTTGTGAAAGTTCAAAACAGAAACCCTACTGCAGTATCTAGATATACTTTGCCTACTTGTTTGATTAACTTAACAAGTTATTTAACTAAAATATTCAGAAAAACATTAAAGCAGACACAAACTGCAGCCTACACATCTACATATCATTTACTGAACAATACACACATGTGACAAGATTACACAGGAATTTTCAAACGAATGTCCCTGGAAAAACCCAATGCGAGAAAACCAATGCAGCAGCTCTAAAGGGTTTTATTATTATGCAGAATTTGACTACAACATTCTAGGCACCAGAAATCGTTGGCCCTATAGTGAAATTACACGGCAGTTTGTACCTTTCACTTGGAGACAGAAAATATGGCTGTATCACACCCTCAGTCGGGATTTACAGATCATGAGCCCTTTCTAGCCCACTAGAACCCTCAGCATTGCCTCTGCAGCCTCTGTGTCAGCCCTTACTTGCCAGCATCCCCACTGCGCCACCCCAACTAGTGTTGTGTTTCCCCTACGCTGCGCTGGCTAGGTCTGCGTCACCCTGGCTGGTGCTAAGCAATCCTGTGCGTGGTGTTGGCTGGACTGCGTCCTCCTGGCTAGCTCTGCGTTGACTGGTGCTCACTGCCTCTCTACTGCAGTATTCTCGGCCTTGGATCAGATCATCCCTTGCCGATCTCTACACCTCCCTACACTGCAAACTCGCTTTGAATTCCTTAGGAAACCCCGCGCCATAAATTCGACTTAGCTTCAGCGCTTTACCTAAGTGTGTGTATACTCCAACTAACCCCAAGCCTTTCCTTTATACTTTTCTCGTTAGAAAACCAATGGCCGTGATCTAATCTCTAATCGACGACTCAGATTAAAAGATTGCTTGATCCATGTCACTTAGATCATTTCATCACATGTATTTAATTAATTGACTTTAATTTTCTAATTTCCTAAGTTAGACTTAGGATCCTCATTAAAAAAATTAATTATTTGAATAACTTCAACACTAGATGAAATTTCTCCAAACGCTTTCTGGGTTTCTGAGATCTCGTGTGTCTTAGCCCCTCAACAAAGTTTCGGAGCTAGAGCACACCCGATGCTACTCGAAAACCTCAACACTCCCTCTTAGCGAGGAGTGTGATCTAGCAATACATCCACACTGAAGTACTACCTGATCTCGACATCGGTCTCTGTGTTGTTGATGCTTGGCCTGCTGCCCTCCATCCACTGCGCTACTACTCTCTTTACTGCTGCCCATGTCACTGCCACTAACATTGCTACATCCGTATTGCAACTCCCTCTCAATTTGTTGCATCATGCTGCCCATAGCACTGCCACTGCTCACTGTTCCACTACAACTCAATTGCTGAGAAGTAAGCAACTGAAGGAACATCACCCAATATCTGACAAACAAGTCAGTTGGGCTGCAACTCATCACTGAAGCTCCCTTGGCTGTTGCGTTGTGTTCTCTCTGAAGCCATTGCATTGTTGCTGCTCTACACTGCATAAGCACTGCCCCTCTGCGTTGTTGCTTCTACATTGTTGCTGCCTCTGCATTGCGCTGCTGCTATCTACAGCGTCCCAGCTCTGACCAATGCGGGAAAACCGGTGCAGCAGCTCTAGAGGGTTTTATTATTATGTAGAATCTGAATACAACATTTTGGGCACTAGAAATGGTTGGCCCTACAAAGAAATTACACAGCAGTTTGTACCTTTCACTAGGAGACAGAAAATTAGGTTGTATCACACCCTCAGCCGAGATTTAAAGATCACGAGCCCTTTCTGGCCCACTGGAACCATAGCACTGCCTTTGCAGCCTTTGCGTCAGCCCTTACTGGCGAGCATCCCCACTTTGTCACCCTAGCTGGTCCTGTGTTGCCCCTGCGCTGCACTGGCTAGGTCTGCGTCACCCTCGTTGGTGCTATGCAGCCTCTACACAGTCCTCTGCGTGGTGTTGGCTGGACTGCGTCCTCCTAGCTGGCTTTGCGCTAACTAGTACTCACTGCCTCTTTGTTGTTGTATTCTCGGCCTTGGATCGGATCATCCCTTGTCGATCTCTGCCCCTCACTGCACTGCAAACTCGCTTTGAATTCCTCAGCAAACCCCGCCCTAAAAATTCGACTTACCTTTAGTGCTTTACCGGTGTGTGTGTATACTCCAACTGAACCCAAGCCTTTTCTTTATACTTTTCTCGTTGGAAAACCAACGGTTGTGATCTAACCTCTAATCGACGGCTCAAATTAAAAGATTGCTTGATCCACGTCACTTAGATCATTTCATAACATGTGTTTAACTAATTCACTTTAATTTTTATAATTTCCTAAGTTAGACATAGGATCCTCATTAAAAAAATTAATTATTTGAATAACTTCAACAGTCGATGAAATTTCTCCAAACGCATTTTGGGTTTTGGAGATCTCATGTGTCTTAGCCCCTCCACAAAGTTTCGGACCTAGAGCACACCCGATGCTACCCCAAAATCTCAACACTCCCTCTTAGCAAGGATTGTGCTCTAGCAATACATCCACACTGAAGTACTGTCTGATCTCAGCATCAATCTCTATGCAAATGATGCTAGGCCCGTTGCCCTCCATCCACTGCGTTGCTGCTCTTTGTATTGTTGCCCATGTCACTGCCACTGAAACTGCTACATCCATATTGCAGCTCCCTCTCAATTTGTTGCATCATGCTGCCCATAGCACTGCTATTGCTAACTGCTGCACTGCAACTCAATTGTTGAGAAGTAAGCAACTGAAGGACCATCACCCAATCTCTGACAAACAAGTCAGTTGGGCTACAACTCATCACTGAATCTCCCTTGGCTGTTGCGTTGTGTTGTCTCTCTGAAGCCATTACGTTGTTGCTACTCTACACTGCGTAACCACTGCCCCTCTGTGTTGTTGAATTCCCATCAGCCTCTGCGTTGTTGCTTCAACATTGTTGCTGCCTCTGCACTGCGTTGCTCCCATCTACAGCGTCCCACCTCTGTCCTCTGCTTCACCGTGACCTTCTGCACCCACTGCTCCACTCATCCCACTACTGTCTTAAGACTCTCGTAGCTCGTATGTGATCCAAGAGTTTGGGCACCTCAAGGATCCTTCCTCTCATCTGTAGCTGCTCTACAGATCAATATCGCCCCACTTCCTTGGTTCATGAGCACTCATGGCTATGTCATCGTCACTCCCATCATCCCCTGTTTCTACTGCTGCCTTGGAATCAGAAGATCCCTTGTCCTTCTTCTTAGAAAATTGTTGGCGAAGTGTCCAAGTTCGCCGCAATTAAAGCACCGAAACTTGGATAGGTCCCTCTTCTTCTTCCCTTGTTGCCTCTGTCCCTTTGATGCAAGGGTTGCATCCTCCTCCTCCTCTTTCTTTACATTGACTCCACCGATGTTGCTTTTCCTCTTGGTAAATCACTTGATTTCCTCCTAAAAGAGGATTGCCCACATGTTTACCAAGGATGGTAACGCTGCTCTGCCCAAGATGCTTTGGACAAACGTTTCCCATTCATCAGTGATTGCAATTAGGGCAGTCCTCACCAAGAGCCCTTCATCAGGAGTCGTACCCATGGCAATCAGTTGGTCCCGGACAGTCTGAAGTCTAAAGAGGAAGGGATCGATTTCCTCACCCTTCTGCATCTGGAACAACCACATCTGATTCTCCAGAAGCATCTTCCTCTGGACGGAACTTCCCTGATACATCGTGTTAAGAGTTGCCCACATCTTGTTTGTCGTGTAATTCCCGGCAATATGTCAAACCACATGATCCTTGACTCCATCCATGATCACATGCTTTGCCCACGCTTGATTTTCTTTGAATTTCTTGAGGGGATCTGCATCAGTAGGCACAGCTAGGACATTTTCAGCATGGTCCTTGATCTCGTACGCATCTACGACTGTCAAGATCCTAGCACTCCAGATAAAAAAGTTGGACACACTGTCAAACCTATCCTAATCTCTCAGTCCATGAGAAACCATCTTTGCTCAGATCTGTCGAAACAGGTACTCCTCTCCCTCTTTCTGCTGCAACACTCAACAGTGAACTGGATCTGGGTTTCTTCGTGATAGAAACCCTCTATACTAGCTGCTCCCTCTCATTACTGATTTCCCTCCCAGAAATCTTCTGCCAAACAACTGAATCAGTCCTCTGCGATCACCCTCCTGATCGAATCTCAGATCCGTTTCACACAAATTTGTTGAGCGACTGTTCTCCTCCCGCTCTTGACACCTTTGCTAGGAATTGTTCTGCGCCGACAGAACCTGTGCTACTCCAGCAATTTCTGAAGATCAGAAGCTCCGCTTCCAGACTTTGGCAAATTGCACAGCAATATCCACACATGCTGCGTCCCTCTGGCTGCCCTCTGCATGAGCAGACATACTCAGTGCAGCCTCTGCACAGCGACTGCGCAATGCAGGGTGCTCCTGTGTCACTCTGGAAGGCTCTGCGCTGCCTCTGGGTCACTCAAATGGCTCTGCATGGCCTCTGCGTCAGCCTGGCTGGGCTGCATCCCTCCTAGTGCTGCGTTGCCCTCTTCTGGATCTCTGCTGCTTCAGTAGCCCTCTCTGCAGTAATTTTTTTCAGCTGCTCTGCTGGTGGAGCAGCTTGATCTGCAACACTCTAATATCATGTGAAACTTTCAAAACAGAAACCCTATTGTAGTACCTACATCTACTTTGCCTACTTGTTTGATTAACTTAACAAATTATTTAACTGAAATATTCAGAAAAACATTAAAGCAAACACAAACTGCAGCCTACACATCTACAGATCATTTACTGGACAATACACATGTGACAAGATTACACACGATTTTTCGGACAAATGTCCTCGGACAAACACAATGCAGGAAAACCAGTTCAGCATCTCTAAAGGGTTTTATTATAATGCAGAATTTGAATACAACATTTTGGGCACTAGAAATGCTTGGCCCATCAAAGAAATTACACAACAGTTTGTACCTTTCACTCGAAGACAAAAAATACGGTTGTATCACACCCTCAGTTGGGATTTACAGATCACGAGCCCTTTCTGGCCCACTGGAACCCTCAGCGCTACCTCTGCAGCCTCTGCGTCAACCCTTACTAGCGAGCATCCCCACTCTGTCACCCTAGCTGGTCCTACGCTGCCCCTACGCTGCACTGGCTAGGTCTGTGTCACCCTGGCTGGTCCTGCGCTGCCCCTACGTTGCACTGGCTAGGTCTGCGTCACCCTGGCTGGTGCTACGCAGTCCTCTGCGTGGTGCTGGCTGGACTGCGTCCTCCTGGCTAGCTCTGCGTTGACTGTTACTCACTACCTCTGTGCTGCAGTATTCTTGTCCTTGGATTAGATCATTCCTTGCTGATCTCTGCCCCTCACTCCAATGCAAACTCGCTTCGAATTCCTCAGCAAACCCCGCCCCAGAAATTCAACTTAGAGTCAGTGCTCTTCCTCTGTGTGTGTATACTCCAACTGACCCCAAACCTTTCCTTTATACTTTTCTCGTTGGAAAACCAACGGTTGTGATCTAATCTCTAATCGACGGCTCAGATCAAAAGATTGCTTGATCCACGTCACTTGGATCATTTCATCACAAGTGTTTAATTAATTCACTTTAATTTTTATAATTTCCTAAGTTAGACATAGGGTCCTCATTAAAAAAAAAAATTATTTGAATAACTTCAACACTAGATGAAATTTCTCCAAATGCTTTCAGGGTTTTGGAGATCTCGTGTGTCTTAGCCCCTCCACAAAGTTTCGAAACTAGAACACACCCGATACTACCCCAAAATCTCAACACTCCCTCTTAGCGGAAGTGTTCTCTAGCAATACATCCACACTGAGGTACTGCCTGATCTCGACATCAATCTCTGTGTTGTTGATGCTTGGCCTGCTACCCTCCATCCACTACGTTGTTGCCCATGTCACTGCCACTGACACAGCTACATCCGTACTGTAGCTCCCTCTCAATTTGTTGCATCATGCTGCCCATAGCACTGCCACTGCTCACTGTTGCACTACAACTCAATTGCTGAGAAGTAAGCAATTGAACGACCATCACCCAATCTCTGACAAACAAGTCAGTTGGGCTACAACTCATCACTGAAGCTCCCTTGGCTCCTGCGTTGCGTTGTCTCTCTGAAGCCATTGCGTTGCTTCTTTGCACTGCGTAAGCACTGCCCCTCTGCGTTGTTGAATTCCCATCAGCCTCTACGTTGTTGCTGCCTCTGCACTGCGCTGCTCCCATCTACAACATCCCAGCTTTGCCCTCTGCTTCCCTGTGATCTTCTGCAACCATTGTTCCACTCGTCCCGCTACTATCTTAAGGCTCCCATAACTCGTATGTGATACAAGAATTTGGGCACCTCAAGGATCCTGCCTCTCATCTGTAGCTGCTCTACAGATCAATATCGCCCCACTTCCTTGGTTCATGAGCACTCATGGCTATGTCATCGTCACTCCCATCATCCCCCGTTGTTGTTGCTGCCTTGGAACCAGAAGATCCCTTGTTCTTCTTCTTAGAACAATTGTTGGCGAAGTGTCCAAGTTCGCCACAATAAAAGCACCAGACCTTGGATAGGTCCCTCTTCTTCTTCCCTTGTTGCCTCCGTCCCTTTGATGCAAGGGTTGCATCCTCCTCTTTCTTTACTTTGACTCCACCGATGTTGCTTTACCTCTTGGTAAATCACTTGATTTCCTCCTGACGGAGGATTGCCCACATCTTCGTCCAGGATGGTAACGTTGCCTTGCCCAAGATGCTTTGGACAAACGTTTCCCATTCATCAGTGATTGCATTTACGGCAGTCCTCACCTAGAGCCATTCATCTGGAGTCGTACCCATGGCAATCAGTTGGTCCCAGATAGTCTGAAGTCTAAAGAGGAAGGGATCGATTTCCTCACCCTTCTGCATCTGGAACAACCGCATCTGATTCTCCAGAAGCATCTTCCTCTGGACAGAACTTCCCTGATACATCATGTTAAGAGTTGCCCACATCTCGTTTGTCGTGTAATTCCCGGCAATATTTCGAACCACATGATCCTTGACTCCATCCATGATCAAATGCTTTGCCCGCGCTTGATTTTCTTTGAATTTCTTCAAGGGATCTGCATTGGTAGGAACAGTTAGGACATTTTCAGCATGGTCCTTGATGTCGTACACATCTAGGACTGTCAAGATCCTGGCCCTCCAAATAACAAAGTTGGACACATCGTCCAACCTATCCTGATCTCTCAATCCATGAGAAACCATCTTTGCTCAGATCCGTCGAAACAGGTACTCCTCTCCCTCTTTTTGCTGCAACACTCAACTAAAAACTGGATCCGGGTTTCTTGGCGATAGAAACCCTCTATAGTAGTTGCTCCCTCTGACAACTGATTTCCCTCCCATAAATCTTTTGCCAAACAACTGAATCAGTTCTCTGCGATCACCCTCCTGATCGAATCTCAGATCTGTTTGGCACAATCTGCTGAGCGACTGTTCTCCTCCTGCTCTTGACACCTTTGCTAGGCATTGTTCTACACTGACAGAACCTGTGATACACCAGCGACTTCTGAAGATCAGAAGCTCTGCTTCCAGACTTTGGCAAATTACACAGCAATCTTCACACGAACTGCGTCCCTCTGGCTGCCCTCTGAATGAGCAGACTGGCTCAGTGCAGCCTCTGCACAGCGACTGCACAACGCAAGCAGCTCCTGCGTCACTTTGGAAGGCTCTGTGCTGCCTCTGGGTCACTCAGATGGTTCTTTGTGGCCTCTGCGTCAGCCTCACTGGGTTGCATCCCTCTTGGTGCTGTGTTGCCCTCTTCTGGATCTCTGTTGCTTTAGCTGCCCTCTCTGCAGCAATTTTCTTCAGCTGCTCTGCTGGTGGATCAGTTTGATCTGCAACGCTCTAATACCATGTGAAACTTTCAAAACAGAAACCCTACTACAATACCTAAATCTACTTTGCCTACTTGTTTGATTAACTTAACAAATTATTTAACTCAAATATTCAGAAAAAAACATTAAAGCAGACACAAACTGCAGCCTACGCATCTAAAGATCATTTACTGAAGAATACACACATGTGACAAGATTACACACGATTTTTCGGACAAATGTCCTCGGAAAAACCCAATGCGGGAAAACCGGTGCAGCAACTCTAGAGGGTTTTATTATTATGCAAAATCTGAATACAACATTTTGGGCACTAGAAATGGTTGGCTCTACAAAGAAATTACACAGCAGTTTAAACCTTTCACTCGGAGACAGAAAATATGGTTGTATCGCACCCTCAATCAGGATTTACATATCACGAGACCTTTTTGGTCCACCGGAACCCTCAGCGTTGCCTCTGCAGCCTATGCATCAGCCCTTACTGGCGACACTCTGTCACCCTAGCTGGTCCTGCGCTACACTGGCTAGGTCTGCGTCACCTTGGTTGGTGCTACGCAGCGTCTGCGTGGTGTTGGTTGGACTGCGTCCTCCTGGCTGACTTTGCGTTGACTGGTACTCACTGCCTCTCTGCTACAGCATTCTCAGCCTTGGATCAGATCATCCCTTGCCGATCTCTGCCCCTCACTCCACTGCAAACTCGCTTCAAATTCCTCAGCAAACCCCGCCCCAGAAATTTGACTTAGCTTCAGTGCTCTGCATGTGTGTGTGTATACTCCAACTGACCCCAAGCCTTCCCTTTATACTTTTCTCGTTGGAAAACCAACAGTTGTGATCTAACCTCTAATCGACGGCTCAGATTAAAAGACTGTTTGATCCACGTCACTTAGATCATTTCATCATATTTGTTTAATTAATTCATTTTAATTTTTATAATTTCCTAAGTTAGACATAGGGTCCTTATTAAAAATAATAATTATTTGAATAACTTCAACACTAGATGAAATTTCTCCAAACGCTTTCTGGGTTTTGGAGATCTCGTGTGTCTTAGCCCCTCCACAAAGTTTCGGAGCTAGACCACACCCGATGCTTCCCCAAAATCTCAACACTCCCTCTTAGCGAAGAGTGTGCTCTAGCAATACATCCACACTGAAGTACTGCCTGATCTCGACATCGATCTCTGTGTTGTTGATGCTTGGCCTGCTGCCCTCCATCCATTGCGTCGCTGCTCTCTGTATTGCTGCCCATGTCACTGCCACTGACACTGCTACATCCGTACTGCAGCTCCCTCTCAATTTGTTGCATCATGCTGCCCATAGCACTTTCACTACAACTCAATTGCTGAGAAGTACGCAACTGAAGGACCATCACCCAATCTCTAACAAACAAGTCAGTTGGGCTGCAACTCATCACTGAAGCTCCCTTGGCTACTACGCTGTGTTGTCTCTTAGAATCCATTGTGTTGTTGTTGCTCTACACTGCCTAAGCACTGCCCCTCTGCGTTGTTAAATTCCCATCAACCTCTGCGTTGTTGCTTCTACGTTATTGCTACCTCTGCACTGCGCTGCTCCCATCTACAGCATCCCAACTCAGCCCTCTGCTTCACCGCGATCTTCTGCACCCACTGCTCCACTCGTCCCGCTACTGTCTTAAGGCTCCCGTAGCTCGGATGTGATCCAAGAGTTTGGGCACCTCAAGGATCCTGCCTCTCATATGTAGCTTCTCTACAGATCAATATCGCCCCACTTCCATGGTTCACGAGCACTCATGGCTACGTCATCGTCACTCCCATCATCCCCTGTTGTTGTTGCTGCCTTGGAATCAGAAGATCCCTTGTCCTTCTTCTTAGAACAATTGTTGGCAAAGTGTCCAAGTTCGCCACAATTAAAGCCACAAAGTTGGACACACCGTCCAACCTATCCTGATCTCTCAGTCCATGAGAAACCATCTTTTCTCAGATCTGTCGAAACAGGTACACATCTCCCTCTTTCTGCTGCAACACTCAACAGGAAACTGGATCTGGGTTTCTTGGCAATAGAAACCCTCTATAGTAGTTGCTCCCTCTAACAACTGATTTCCCTCCGAAAAATATTCCGCCAAACAACTGAATCAGTCCTCTGCGATCACCCTCCTGATCGAATCTCAGATCTATTTCACACAAATCAGCTAAGTGACTGTTCTCCTCCCGCTCTTGACACCTTTGCTAGGTATTGTTCTGCACTGACAGAACCTGTGCTACACCAGCAACTTCTGAAGATCAGAAGCTCTGCTTCCAGACTTTGGAAAATTGCACAACAATCTCCACATGGACTGCGTCCCTTTGGCTGCCCTCTGCGTGAGCAGACTGGCTCAATGCAGCCTCTACACAGCGACTGCGCAGTGTAGGTTGCCCCTGCGTCACACTGGAAGGCTCTGCGCTGCCTCTGGGTCACTCAGATCGCTCTGTGTGGCCTCTGCGCCAACCTGGCTGGGCTGCGTCCCTCTTGGTGCTACGTTGCCCTCTTCTGGATCTCTGTTGCTTCAGCTGCCCTCTCTGCAGCTATTTTCTTCAGTTGCTCTGCTGGTGGATCAACTTGATCTGCAACGCTCTAATACCATGTGAAACTTTCAAAACAAAAACCCTACTGCAGTACCTACATCTAATTTGCCTTCTTGTTTGATTAACTTAACAAATTATTTAACTCAAATATCCAGAAAAAACATTAAAGCAGACACAAACTGCAGCCTACACATCTACAGATCATTTACTGAGCAATACACACATGTGACAAGATTACACACGATTTTTCGGAAAAATGTCCCCGGAAAAACCCAAAGTGGGAAAACCGGTGCAGCAGCTCTAGAGGGCTTTATTATTATGCAGAATCTGAATACAACATTTTGGGCACCATAAATGGTTGGCCCTACAAAGAAATTACACGGCAGTTTGTACGTTTCACTCGGAGACAGAAAATATGGTTGTATCACACCCTCAGTCGGGATTTACAGATCACAAGCCCTTTCTGGCCCACTAGAACACTCAGCGTTGTCTCTGCGTCAGCCCTTACTAGCGAGCATCCCCACTCTGTCACCCTAGCTGGTCCTGCGCTGCAATGGCTAGGCCTGTGTCACCCTGGCTAGTGCTACGCAACTTTTGCGCAGTCCTCTGCGTGGTGCTAGCTGGACTGCGTCCTCCTAGCTGGCTCTGTGCTGACTGGTACTCACTGCCTCTCTGTTGTTGTATTCTCAGCCTTGGATCAGATCATCCCTTGCCGATCTCTGCCCCTCGCTACACTGCAAACTCAATTTAAATTCCTTAGCAAACCCCGCCCCAAAAATTCGACTTAGCTTCAGTGCTCTGCCTGTGTGTGTTTATACTCCAACTAACCCAAAGCCTTTCCTTTATACTTTTCTCGTTGGAAAACCAACGATTGTGATCTAACCTCTAATCGACGGCTTAGAATAAAAGACTGCTTGATCCGATCCATGTCACTTAGATCATTTCATCACATGTGTTTAATTAATTCACTTTAATTTTTATAATAACTTCAACACTAGATGAAATTTCTCCAAACGCTATTTGGGTTTTGGAGATCTTGTGTGTCTAAGCCCCTCCACAAAGTTTCGAAGCTAGAGCACACCCGATGCTACCCCAAAATCTCATCACTCCCTCTTAGCAAGGAGTGTGCTCTAGCAATACATCCACACTAAAGCACTATCTGATCTCGACATCGGTCTCTGTGCAACTGATGCTTGGCCTACTGCCCTCCATCCACTGCATTGCTGCTCTTTGTACTGTTGCCCATGTCACTGCCACTGACACTGCTACATCCATATTGCAGCTCCCTCTCAATTTGTTGCATCATGCTGCCCATAGCACTGCCACTGCTAACTGTTGAACTGCAACTCAATTGCTGAGAAGTAAGCAACTGAAGGACCATCACCCAATCTCTAACAAACAAGTCAATTGGGCTGCAACTCATCATTGAAGCTCCCTTGGCTAATGTGTTGCATTGTCTCTCTGAAGCCACTGCGTTGCTGTTGCTCTGCACTGCGTAAGCACTGCCCCTTTGCACTGTTGAATTCCCATCAGCCTCTGCGTCGCTGCTTCTACGTTGTTGCTGCCTCCGCACTGCGTTGCTCCCATCTACAGCATCCTAGCTCTGCCCTCTGCTTCACCATGATCTTCTGCACCCACTACTCCACTCATCTTGCCACTGTCTTAAGGCTCCTGTAGCTCGTATGTGATCCAAGAGTTTGGGCACCTCAAGGATCCTACCTCTCATCTGTAGCTGCTCTACAAATCAATATCGCCCCACTTCCTTGGTTCATGATCACTCATGTCTACATCATCGTCACTCCAATCGTCCCCTGTTGCTGTTGTTGCCTTGGAATCAGAATATCCCTTGTCCTTCTTCTTAGGACAATTGTTGGCGAAGTGTCCAAGTTCACCATAATTAAAGCACTGGACCTTGGATAGGTCCCTCTTCTTCTTCCCTTGCTAGAGAGGCAAGCTATCTAAGAGAAATCAACCTGTAATCTATAAGACAAATCCATGGCTTCCATAATGTTAAATCTTCTTGCGGCCATACTGGAGAAATCTTAGATTTCTACTACTGAAGACATCCTGAGTATAATTTTAGTGTGCATTTCTCTTCCACCCAGCGTTGATTTGTTGCTACAAAACTTTGCTGCAAATCAACTACACCCATATCTGCTCAACGAACTAACTAATATGCTCACCACAACCCTCTCTCCGACAAATCCACAACCTGCAAATCTCTGGTCCTGAGGCTAATCGAATTTTCCTCCAACCCGGATTTGGAAATCGAACCCTCCTGCCTTTGCAATTGGCACTTGCTGGTGGCCTGCACAAAACTGAGAAATTTTGCTCAAAACTCCCTCTAAAATTGCAAAATTCTCTCCTACTCGCTACTAAGCCTATGATCTGATCTTCAATGTAGCTCTAATACCATGTGAAAATTCCTAGAATTGCAACAACTGGAAATTTATTCTTTTAACTGATTAATTATGCAACTTATTTGTTACAACAAATAATGTATAAATCACACTACAATTATTCACAATAAAATTATGTTGCGGAAAATAAACTAGAGCTAAGAAAATAGATGCACACACACAATAAGAATGACACCAATAGTTTCGGACAAAAGTCCCTGGAAAAACCCTGAAGGGAAAACCAGTGCAGCAGATGAAGGTTCATTTTATTATTATGCAGCAGCAAAATCTGAGTACAATAATTTGGACGCCTTACTGGCATTCCTCCAACAAAATAATCTTGCAAAAAATATTTAGGAGAAAATTCTCCCTCTACCAAAATAATTCAGCCTCCTTCTGACCTGCACGCACTGCCTGACTGGCCGCTCACAATACTGGCCTGGGCAAGTTGTACGACCTCTAGAACTGCCTGCAACTGGGTCATCTAGCCTCCCGATGTCACTGGAAATGAGTCGTTTTGCCTTCCAGGTGATCTCTCGACCTCCTACAAATGAAACGAACTTCTTCTAACACCTGTGCTAGGGTTCATGGCTTACTCGCTAAACCTGGACGGCATTTCTGCAGAATATTTCGACCTCCTCTGCTAGCTCTCCACAACTAGAATAATCCTTTGGAACTTTGTTGTTGCTCCCTCAATCATTGTTGCTCTGGCTCAAGCTCTTCTTCTTGTTGAATCACTGCACTAGATAGCTCGATCTGCCCAAGGAACTCCTTCCTCCTCTTGCTCAATGTCCTCAAGTGTGTTTTCTTCATCCCCATTGAACTGCTCTTATAATCTCTCATTGGATCACCAACGGCCATGATTGGATCCCCATCAATGGCTAAGATCATCTCAAACTCGATCCATGTGAGTTTCTAGAGTTTTCTCAACTTTCCTTAATTAATTCCTATTAATTAACCAGTTTTCCCAAGTTAGACTTACGAAAATTTTAAATGATGGCTAATTAATTTAATTAAAGTGTTTCGCAAGCTTATCTCACGAAATATTTTATGGGTTTTGAAGATCTCGTGTTCTTAGCCTCTCTGGCACAAACCGAGACTAGAACACTTATCCAATGCTACAAAAACTAACTTGTGATCCAAATTGGATCATTATATTATTGGTCATTCATATTGATGTTTTCATAGTGGAAAAAGTGGAGGAATCAGTTCATAGGACCATTTTTCCCGATGGAATCTAGTTTGGAAAATTGGGATCTGAAACCTTCCATGAGCAGTTTGAGGCATCAAACGACACCTTTTGGGGGGTAAAACTTTATCGCGTAAGTGTCACGCCATATCACGCTATTCTACATAGAGACCTTTACAGCGGCGCAAGAATCGCCTCAATCGAGGCCCATATGCAAAATTTATGCCACTTGAAAGTTGCCCTTCCTATTCAAGTTGTTGGAGAATCAAATAGGCCAGTGATTTAAACAATTCTCCTTATCCTTAATAATTGCTCATGAACTTATATTAGCTTCTTATTGTTTTTTATTAGATTATTTTCATCAAACGATTATCAAGAGCATGAATCATGAAAATCATAAGATGATGGAAACAAAATACAAGCTCCAATTGTTGAGAAATCTAGGGCAGCTAGATTAGGGTGATTTCTCTTACTTTGATAACTACTTGTGATGTTCTTTTACTTAACTTGATGTACTTGTAGTTAAATTCTTCTTGTCTTGATTATTATAGTGTTCTTTTATCATCAAACAGTTACCAAACAATGGTCAAGCCCCACTAGCACAACCGGTTGAGGATGGGCCTCGTCAACAAGGCAACCCAGGATCAAACCTCATGGGGAGTGGTTGTGCCCTATGCTAGGGGGAGGAGACATGCTAAAAATTCCAGTCAGCTAAGGGTTGGTGTGGCCCAGGCCGGGTGCGATCCCCGAGTGACTTTGACGGATTAGATGCCCTAGGTCGCGTCTCCTCCAGCTGTAGGTCAAGCCTGGAAGATCATAGACAACTTGACAAACAAACAAAAAAATAGCTACCAAACAATGAAGATCAATGAGACAAGAGAACACAAAATATATGTTGCATTTCAGGGCCAAAACTTCTCCCCTTAAGATGAAAACCCACGAGAATTCCTCTCTTCTTATAGAATCTACAAAATGACAAATTCCAAGACCTGAGACCCTTGACAAAGACCCCTCCAAGACCAAGTCGACCATCCTTCTTGATGAGCTTTCCATACGTAACTTCCAGTAACAAACTTTGACCTTCCAGCAACTTTGAACCCAGCAACAATTTCAGCAACTTCGACCTAGCAGCTTCAGCAACTTCGACCTAACAGCGTCACAACTTCGACCTTGATGCAGCTTCACAGCTTCAACCTTGATGCAGCTTCACAACTTCGACCTTGATGCAACTTCCCAGCTTCGACCTTGATTCAGCTTCACTTCGTCCTTAGTAGCTTCACTTCGATCTTGGCAGCTTCTTTACACGTGAGAGAGAGAGAGACCCAAAAACTTTAATCTCAGCTTCTTTCTTGAACTTCACTTGCTTCTTAGATTTCTTCTCCTTACAATTGAACTACTTCTCTTACTTGAACGAATGTCTTGGATGTGTGTTTCAAATGAGGTCGAATGCCTCTTATATATAGGCTTCCCAGGGGTACGAATTGCCTCCATTACACTGATTTGAACTCTTGAAGGCTGACTTGATATTGGAGGGTCTTTAGACACAACTTTGACTCAAATAAATTCTTTGACTTGTTACAAGATGCCCAATGGAGTCTTTCATATATGAAAATGACTCTCTTGACTTCTTGACTCTATGAGAAACCCTAGAAGCACTCAATGGGTGCTTGACCTATAAATAAAATTGACCTTGAGCATGAAACCCATGCTATAAAAATAATAATAATTTTTCTTTATTTTTACAATATACAAGAATCAAGAGCACATTTCATATTTATGAAGACTGAACCTAGTTACCTATTTCAACACTCCCTCTTAACTAGGGAGGTATTCACAATACATAAGAGGTACTTGGACATTCTCATACTAGAGAATTCTCATAAGAAGAGTCAGATTGGTAAGCCATCTCATAAGTTATCTTCTCAGCTTATATTAGTGCATCTCATCATATCAACCAGCATTGTCACATAGCAAGGCCTTGACTAACAGCTTTATATCTCCACAAGATTAGAGCATAATGTTGGGGAGACAAATGATTTATAGACACCTTCATCATTGTCTCTCAAGGCACATACCCCATCTGGATGTTCACAAGGTATATCCTTCTAGAACCATTCTTGTCTTGGATTAACACATCCTCAACAAATTTTCTCTTCGACTACTCTTACCTATTGGATGCCCTACCTCATCCTCAAAGAGTATCGAAATTCAGATGCTTACCCAATCCTCCATTATTTCTTCATAATATGAAGACAAGAATGATGTGTCTATCTCTCTCTCTCTCAACTAGGGAGGATCTACTCATTCCTAATAAAAGGAATATAACCAACTTCCCTCTTACCTAGGGACTTGCCCAAGCTCCCTCTTAACTAGGGACTTATTACCAACAACAACTATCTGCACTTCACTGGAGATCATGGTACTATTAGCTTCTTGTAGAGTTCCTTCTTTTGGCATCATGTCATGAACTTCAACTTCTTCATCATGGAGCCATCTTTTTCTAGAACTTCTTCATAGGGCATCGGTCATCTTTTCCATCACTTCCCTTCAACAAAACATAGTGTTGAACCAATAGTCATGCCATCCTTTTCTTCATCGGGAAGTGACCTTCTAGTCCACATCTGGCTATCCTTCATATAGCTACCTCTTCCAAATCATGTTTCTTTCAGGATCTTCCATCCAATCTCAAGAGTACTAATTGTAGGTGACATTCTACAACCCTCTTTCAGTAGCCCTATGACAACCCAACCAAATGCTTTCTCAAAAATCAAAAGTGAATATAAAATCAAAGCTACCTTTTTATGATGGCCTTTTGTCATGACATCAGCTTCTTGCAACATCAACATCTTGCACATGTATGAATCCATCTCCAAGACATTCATTACCAAGGTTCTCCTTCTCCAACATATATATCAAGGTCTCCATACCTTCTTTATGGAGATGACATAGCTAATCCTTCTTGTTATCAGATGTTGATCACTTACCTTATGTGACTATAGATACATCTTTCACAAACTCTTTATTTCACTTTTCTTCACATATCGCTTCCACAGGTTCGTCTATACATAGTTCTTTTATCATAAGAACCATGAATGCCAACCACCTCATATTCTCCATGAGGTCATATCATGTCAATATGTAGAAGAGTTCAAGGCACATTGCCTACATGTATTCATGCATCATTAATAAGGAAGAGTCCCTTCTTGTTCATGTTGATTTTATAGCATCGGGAAGTGTTCCAGGTCTCAAATTTTGAGGAGAGGTTTGGACAGCAGTATTCCAGAGAACCCAGAAGTCGTTTGTGGAAATTCTACTCGGATCTTGCTTTATTAAAATAATTAATTATTTTAAAGTGATCCCTAAGTCTAAACTTAGGTAAATTAAATAATTAAAGAGTATTAATAAGGCAGAGTGTGAATCTTCTAGAAAACAAAGATCAAGTTATATTTTAATCTGAGCCATTGATTAAGGACATAATCTGTGTCGTTGATTTATTGGCGAGAAAACTATAAGAGAAGGCTTGAGGGTCATTTGGAAGGCAAGTCGAGCACATTCTCAGTACCCGAAGGAAATCGATTATGAAGTAAGAAAATTCGATTTCAGAGGGTGATTCTGTAAAGCCAGGGTTGCAGAGACAGAAGGAGGGAGAAGTCAGCAGAGACGGAGAAGAAGGAAGGCAGAAGACGAAGGGAAGGCCACTGAGCAGCAGCACTAGCCCTCCACGCAGACATACACAGTCCAGGCAATGACTGCGCAGAGGGGCTACGCAGATTGGCGCAGAGGGGCTACGCAGATTGACGCAGAGGGTGCAAGAGGACATCTCGTGTGTCGGGAATTCTTCCGAATTGTCCGAAAAATTCATATCAGGAGTATGCTATTGATTCTGCTCTTCATGAATTCTGTCAATGATCTTTTCACTGCTGAAGATTAATACAAACCCTCATCCGTTGCACCGGTTTTCCCACATTGGGTTTTTCTGGGGACAATTGTCCAAAAATAACTGTGTTCATGTGGTTGGTTCTATTGTGCTATATGTGTTCTTCTGCTTTTGATTAGAGTGAATATTGCAGCTGTGTTTATTTCAAAATTTACAGAAGCATCTGTAAATAACTTATCTTAATAAGTAGGCAAAATAAATCAATTACTGCAATAACAATTTTCAAAGTGAAAATTTCACAATTCAATCATGCTCATGTGATAGAACATTCAACCATTCTATCTGCAACCATATGACGACTTCATCTTATCTATTATCAAATATACATACCTCTTCCTTCATGTGGTCATCTAGACATCCCTTGGCAGCTTCCTTTCCTTGCTTAAAGATGAAAGTACTTCAACTAACTTGACATGTTGCATATCTTTGTCATCATACCATCATCCTTCTTAATTGTGGATCCCACACAAGGTGCAATGTAGGCTATCTGCGAGACACTTGCTACTTCTAAGTAAAGGTGAATCTTCTAACAAAGATTCCAATGGAGGATCTTGATGATCCTCATTCTGCAAATGCTTCTCTCTCATCATGATGATGTATAATGATCTCTTTATCTTCCTATATTGCTAGATGACTTTCTTCAACCATTGCTGCTTCGATTATCCTTTCTATGCTTCTAATGAAAATGCAATGAGTTACTTCCCTTTCTATCATGTACTATGACTGCTTCAACTATATAGACCCCTACTTCGTCCATCCTTTCATGCCTCTATGATGATGTCATCTCAATCTTTGCTATAATGCATCCTATCACACGTGTGATGCTTTCTATCATCACTGCTATCTTTTATAAACTTAACTAAGTATATGATGATATCTTAGTCATAGTAGAGGTATTTCACTTCCTCCTTTGTCTTCTTATTTTCAGGTTCTTCTACTTCTTCGGTGACATGGGCTTCATTTATTTCCTTTCTCCTCTTGTTGTCCTTCTTGAGTTTAGGACAATTCCTCTTGAAGTGCCCATATTCATTACATCCATAACATTGAATCTTTGGCATGTCAATCTTCTTTTTGAAATCCTTTTTGAGACTTTCCTTTCTTCTTTTCCAAAGTTGCAAATGCTTGAGTTTGTTCACTTGATCCAACATCATTCTTCGCCTTTAATCTAGTTTCTTCAATCTTACATAATGACCATAGATCATTGAATGGGGTGGTTTCCTTCTTTCCATAGATGCTTGATACAAAGTTGCCCCATTCATCAGGTAGTGCATTAAGCACAATAGTGTTCATCTCTCAATCAGACATTATTTCTCTTAGTTCTTGTAGTTGATCTCTTATTTGAGATACCCTCATAAGGTATGAGGCTACCGCTTCTTCCTTTCATACCTCCATCTTGTATAGTTCAGTTCTCAACGATATAATATCTCCTGCAGTTCTTACAAAGAACAATTCTACCAGCGTTTCATAGATTTCTTTCGATGTCTTCAACTTTGCTACATAAGGGATGACATAACCCTTGATTGACTGAATAAGGATTCTTTGAGCCCTTATTTCTCCTTTCATGTACTTTGAAAGTGCTTGAGATTTCTCTTGAGAAGGTTTGGAGATTGATCCCGTGACATATTCACTACTTCATTTTCTGTGAGGATCAAATCTATTCTCTTTTTTCATGCAAGGTAATTCGATGACCCAACACGTTTGTTGTTCTCCTTGCAGAAAGAAGTCATTGTAGATTGAGACATAAAAATATAGAATACTTACTTATCATGTGAAGATGCTCCTTTTGATGATGATATCTTCAACTTGATGTTGTTGACTTCTACACCTCCTTTGTTGTTGATAATTGAAGATGCCTCCTAGATGATGATTGCTTGTTGATCTTCTTTCTTCAAAAGACAATGCTTCGTCTTTAAGATGGAGAGAGGTGATCTTCTTCAAGCATGTCATCCTTTCTTCAATGTGAGGGAGATCACTTTGATGATGAAAGGCTCTTTCTTGCTTCCTTTGGTTGATGATTGTAGAATGTGTCAGCTTCCCAAGAATGCTTCAAGTGTAGAATCCTTCTTTGAATGGAGGTAAGGTCTTTGAGGTCTTCTTCTTCTTCCAAGGGTTGTGATAATGTGATCCTTCTCCTTGATGCCTTTTATTTTCCTTGATGCTCTCCTTATGCTCGGCCCTTACATATCCTTCTTCAATTGGATGATCTTCAAGTTACCTCTTCTTCGTTGTTGTCACCTTAGCTCTGATACCATGTTGAAAAATATAGGGCAGCTAGATTAGGGTGATTTCTCTTACTTTGATAATTGCTTGTGATGTTCTTTTACTTAACTTGATGTACTTGTAGTTACTTCTTCTTGTCTTGATTATTATAGTGTTCTTTTATCATCAAAGAGCTACCAAACAATGAAGATCAATAAGACAAGTGGACACAAAATATAGGTTGCTAGCCAGGGCCAAAACCTCTCCTCTTGAGAGGAGAACCCAAAAGAATTCTTCTCTTCTTATATAATCTTCAAATGACGAATTCCAAGACCTGAGACCCTTGACAAAGACCCCTCCAAGACCAAGTCGAGCTTCCTTCTTGATGAGCATTTCTTACACAGCTTCCAGTAACAAACTTCGACCTTCCAGCAACTTCTCCTGCAACTTCGACACCCAGCAACAATTTCTGCAATTTCGACCTAGCAGCTTCAGCAACTTTGACCTAGCAGCTTCAGCGACTTTGACCTAGCAGCTTCACAGCTTCGACCTTGATGCAGCGTCACAACTTCGACCTTGATGCAGCTTTACAACTTCAACCTTGATGCATCTTCCTAACTTCGACCATGATGCAGCTTCCCAGCTTCGACCTTGATGTAGCTTCACTTCGTCCTTAGTAGCTTCACTTCGATATTGGCAGCTTCTTTACACGTGACAGAGAGAGAGACATTAAAACTTTGATTTCAGCTTCTTTCCTGAACTTCGCTTCTTTCTTAGATTTCTTCTCCTTATAATCAAACAATTTCTCTTTCTTGAACGAATGTCTTGGATGTTTGTTTCAAATGAGGTTGAATGCCTCTTATATATAGGCTTCCCAAGGGTGTGAATTGCCTCCATGAGGCCGACTTCAACACCAAGCCAGGACAAAACCGCTCCAAGGGGAAAACCCAAAAAGAATCTTTTCTCTTCTTATAAAATCAGATCAAATTAGAAATCCAAGATCCAAATGCCAAGACAAAGTCCATTCACAAGCCCCAAGTCATCCCTCCTTCTAATCTTTTCCAACAAGTCAAAGTCTCCTCAAGTCAACAATAAACCAACCCTTCCAACGCAGGTCAAACTTCAAACTTTGGCCCCTGCAACAATATTTCGGCCTCCCTGCAAACTTTTGACCACCCTGCAACAATATTTCGGACATGCAACTAGGTCTACAACTTTGGCCCCCTGCAATTAGGAAATTTTTGCACACGTGGGAGTTTTTAGGGCAGATTTGCTTCTGCTTTTACCTTGCTTTCTCTCTCCTTGACTTTGACCTCCTTCCTTGTCCTTTTTGCTTGATTTCCCTAATTTTTCAAGAGATCAAACTTGCTTGTTGGTATATGCCAAATGAGGTCGAGTTGCTCTTATATATACACATTGGAGGAGGTTGAATTACCCCAAACTGGGCCGACTTGAAGAGGCAGGGCCAACATGGTCTTATAGGGACAAAAATAACATTTTGACTCAAAACAATTTTTTCTTTACATTTTCTTTTCAAAGTCCAAATGGGACTCGACTTCAAACTTGTGAAAAATACTCTTTTGACCTGACAAACCCTAAAAGCATGAAGAACATGCTTGACCTAGAAGACAAATCAATTTGAGCATGAATCCCATGCTTAAGATAATAATGCTTTTTTTATAAAAATATATATGTCATAAATACAAAGGTAATTATGAAAATCGAAACTAGTTATGTGTTCCAACACAAACCACCATAATTCGAATGGACGCCACATCAGACCCACTATTAATGGAAAAGGAGCTAGCCATGTGATCAGGATGAAAAAAAATCTAGAAGAGTCAATATTGTAACTCTAGTTAAGAGTTGGAGTCATAACTAACCACTAGAAGGCTATCGAGCTTTGTTATAAACGGGCAACTCGGAAGAAAAGGGGTCCCATTCTATTCGAGGGATTTTGTTCCATATATGACTAGAGTAGTTGGAGATTGGATAGGGAGAGAACAAACAAAAAGGATTTTTGCATTGTAGAAGCCCATGAGCCACAAGCCTCACTTCTTTGTACTTGCATCCATTTTCCACTCCGAGAAAGAGAGTAGAGCAGCCTCACCTTTCAACTGGGTTTTCTCCTGAAAGGGTTCCCAGGTTATATCTTGTGTTAATTTGTGGTTTTTGAGTTTTATTTCGTTGTTAACAATGTTACCGATAAAACGTGAACTATTACCTCAAAACAGGTACTCTAGCCCAAAAAGACTCAAAAAACATGAAAAAACGCCCCAAAAACAAAAAGTGTGTGTTTCAGAACGCATTTGTTTTTTTCTCAAGGTCAAATTTCACCTTTTTATAAAATTATGCTAAAAACGAAATGTTTCTTGAAAAAATTATTGAAAAAAACACCCTCAAAACAAAACGAGTTGATGCTGGAATAACAAAAAAAAAACATTGTGTCACACTTTTGACACATTGTAACAATGGAATTAAAGACAACATATTAGGACATTGAAAAATCGTAAAATTCTAAATTTTTTTATAGATGATGTTAAATATAAACAAAATCATGTCTGAATGGCTTATCATTTCGAACAATTTTTATCCATGTTGTTAAACATAAAATATCTTGACTCTAAACAACCCTAAAATTGTAATTATTTTCAACCATAACATTAAAGATAAAATTTCGCAGCGCATAAAAACCTTAACGACAAGTTGTAAATCTCAAGTTTTTAAATCTTAAGTTTTCAAGATACTTGAACCATGAAATTATGGAGAAATTATATGACTTAAAAAAAATTTAAAAATGAACAAGTAAATGAATAATTTATTATTCATATATTTGTTTGTTTATATATAAAAACATATTTTTTAATTTTTTTTATTGTTTTTCTATATTTTAAATTATAATTGTTTTAGTTTTAAGAAAATTAAAATCTTCTTATATATGTTTGTTTATATTTTAAAACATATTTTAAATTTTTTTTTATTGTTTTTTTATATTTTAAATAATAATTGTTTTAATTTAACAAAAAAAATAAATAAATAAATAAATAATTAAAAAATAATTTATTTATTTTTTATATTTGTTTGTTTATATTTTAAAACATATTTTTTAATTTGTTTTTATTGTTTTTTTATATTTTAAAATTTTAATTGAATAGGCCTTTTTTTTTATAAACAAGACATTTTGTTTTTATTATAATAGTTTTTGTTTAAAAAAAAAAATTTAAATTATTTAAATAGTTTGTGTTTGAAAAAAATAAAAATTAATTTGTCGCCCGTCAGGGGCCGGAAGCAGAGTGCGCAGCCCTCGACGGTGTCGTCGGGCCGGCCTCTGGACCCCGACTGGGCGAAGGGCGATTCCGAGAATCACCCCCGGCTGGGTGGAGGGTGATTTTCGGAATCGCACTGTGCCCAGTGGAGGGTGATTCTCGAAATTGCCCTCCACCCAACTAGGGGTGATTCTCATAATCGCCCTCCGCCCAACCGAGGGTGATTCTAGGAATCGCCCTCTGCCCAACCGGGGGTGATTCTTGGAATCGCCCTCCGCCCAGCCGGGGGCCGAAAGCAGGCTGGGTGGCACCGTCGAGGGCTGCCCAGCCTGTCTCCAGCCCTAGGCTGGGCGGAGGTAGGCTGGGCAGCCCTCAATGGTGCCACCCGACTAGCCTCCAGCCCCCGGCTAGGCAGAGGGAGATTCTCGGAATCACCTCCGGCTGGGCAGAGGGCGATTCCGATAATCACCCCCAGCTGGGCGGAGGTCGATTCCGATAATCATCCCTGGCTAGGCGGAGGGCGATTCCGAGAATTTCCCTCCACCCAGCCGGGGGTGATTCTCTGAATCGCCCTCTACCCAGCCAAGGGCAGGCCAGGCTGCGCCATCGAAGGCTGCCCAGCCTGTCTCCGACTCGCAGCTGGGTGGAGGGCGATTCTCGGAATCGCCCTCTGCCTCGCCGAGGGCCAGAGTCAGGCTGGGCAGCCCTCGACGGTGCCGCCCGGCCGGCCTCCGGCCCCCGGCCGGGCAAAGGGTGATTCCGAGAATATCCCTCCACCCAACCGAGGGCCGGAGACCAGTCGAGCGGCGCCATCGAGGGCTGCCCACCCTGCCTCCGCCCAGCCAGGGCCCAAAGGCAAGCTGGGCAACCATCGACGGCGTCGCCGGCCCCCGGCTGGGAGGAGGGCGATTCTGAGAATCACCCCCGGCTGGGCGGAGGGCGATTCCGAGAATCACCCCCGGCCCTCGACTGGGCCGGAGGTGATTCTTGGAATCGCCCTCTGCCCAACCGGGGGCCGAAGGCAGGCTGGGCAACCCTTGACGACATTGCACAGCCTACCTCTGGCCCCCGGCTGGGCAGTCCTCGACGGCGCTGCCCAGCCTGCCTCCAGCTCCCGACTGGGCAGTCCTCGACGGCGCTGCCCGACCTGCCTCTAGCCCCCGACTGGGCGGAGGGCGATTCCGAGAATCACCCCCGACTGGGCGGAGGGTGATTCTCAGAATCGCCCTTCACGCAGCTGAGGGTGATTCTCGGAATCACCCTCCGCCCAGCCGGGGGTGATTCTCGGAATCACCCTCCGCCCAGCCGGGGGTGATTCTCTGAATCGCCCTCTACCCTTCCAGGGGTGATTCTCGGAATCGCCCTCCGCCCAACCGGGAGTCACTCTCAGAATCGCCCTCCGCCCAGTCGGGGGTGATTCTCGGAATCGCCCTCTGCCCAGCTGGGGGTCGGAGGCAGGCCGGGAGGCGCCATAGAGGGCTTCTCAGCCTTGACTCCGAACCCCAGCTGGGTGGAGGGTGATTCTCGAAATCGCCCTCCGCCCAGCCGGGGGCCGGAGGCAGGCTGGGCAACCCTCGACAGTGTGGTCCGGCTGGCCTCCGGCCCCCGACCGAGCAAAGGGTGATTCCGAGAATCTCCCTCCGCTTAGCTGGGGGCCAAAGGCCAGCCAGGTGGCGCCATCGAGGGCTCCCAGCCTTCCTCTGTCCAGCCGGGGGACGGAGGCAGGCTGGGCGACCCTCGATGGTGCCGCCCGGCCTCCCTCCAGCCCCCGACTGGGCGAAGGGTGATTCAGAGAATCACCCCCGGCTTGGCGGAGGGTGATTCCAAGAATCGCTCTCGGCTGGGCAGAGGGTGATTCCAAGAATCACCCCCGGCTGGGCGAAGGGAAATTCCGAGAATCGCCCCCGGTTGGGCGAAGGCCGGCCAGGTGGCGTCGTCAAGGGCTACCCAGCCTGTCTCCAGCCCCCAGTTGGGCGAAGGGCGATTCTAGGAATTGCCCTCCGCCCAGCCGGGGGCCGGAGGCAAGCTGGGCGACGCCGTCAAATGAAGGAGATTGTGTTTTGGATCTATTTTCATGTTCAAATAAGTTTTATTATACAAATTTAAATTTAAATATTTTATTTTTTACTTTTTATGTCTTTATACTAATTTTCTTACTTATTTCTTTTGTACTTGATGATTAGGTACAACAATAGCATGTTGCCTACCAAAAGGAAGAAATTGCATTGCCATTGAGAAAGAGCTAGTGCAATGCAAATTTATTCAACAAAGAATTAATGCTCTTGAATTCCTTCCAGATGCGAAGCAAGAAGTTGGTTTGAAGAAAGGGGATTTTAATGAATCAAGTGTGGCAAAAAAAGCAAAGGAACCTCAACCACCATTATATGGAATGATTGGAAATGGACACTTTGGAAAATTTGCAGACATGAAAGATCCATTAGAAGATGACAATGACCAAAATGAAGTAGAAAATGTTGCGGAAGAAGCCATCAATGATGTTCTAGATGATGCTGAACATGTATTAGTTTATATTGTTGAGGATCTTTAAGTTATGCTTGCAAACAAAGCTCATTTTTGAGATCTATTAATCAGTGTTACTTGTAATGTTTAGACTTTGATATTTTATGAGAAGAATCCTTATTTTTTGCAAAAATCATGTGATTACTATTATTTTTTGACATAAAATTCAATAAAAATGCTATTTTCTTAAGTTTTTTTTTGTTAAGATTTTCCCAAAAATTAGTTTATATAACATGTTTTTCTTAACAAAAAGTCTCTAAAAGTGTATTTTTTGCATTCTATTTGTATTGAAAAATTGTATTTTTTGTCATATCGTTCAAAATATTGGTTTTTTAGCGACAATTATTTGATGTGCATTGAAAAATTAATTAGCAATACATAAACTTGTAGAAAATATAAACTTTATAATATTGACCATTTTTCATTTTTTATCCGTGTGAAAAAGTGAAGATATCATTACAATTTTATTTTATTTTATTTTTTTTTTTTTAAACACAAGTACATAAATGCACTTAAAAATAAACATCTCACGGAAGAAGAAGACATTAGAAAATGTATAGTGTCAAAATCAATCCTCTAAAAAAACGTTGGTGATGATACGCCACCACAATTCAAAATCGACATAAAAAGCATCACACAAAATAATAATAATAATAATAATAATAATAATAATAATAATAATAATAAAATTGAAGTGCCAAAAATATGCTCCAAAAAAAAAAGACTATGCATCACCACTTTTCAAAATAGGGTGTTTTTCTTGCTACGTCAAAAAGTAGGTACCAGTGCAGTTACCTATTTCATCAGTAACAGTCTTTGTTCTCTATTTTCTGCATAGTTACAATTTGCATGCATATGAAATAAACAATAATTTATCCATCCAGAAATCTAAGGAAATATTTAATAAACCCTCATAGCATATTTCTCGCATTTTATGCATAGTTTTACCAAATCTGTTGTGATGAACTGTCCAGTGGGATATCCATGTCAATTTACGAATCACACCCATATTGCAAAAAAGCAACCCATTGAATAGGCACACATAGGAATAAACATCAACAAAGGAGTGAACAAGAAAAACAAAAGCAAAGGAAGATTTTGTTAATTTGTATTTTAATTTTGTACATTAACACAAAATTCATATATAAACCTACAAAAACACCAAATAAAAGCAAAAGTAGGTCATCAGATTCACCTTATGTGATTCGCAAGCAATACTAGATCAAGGTCACATCGAACATCTTTGTACAAGGGTCGCCACTTTGCAAAGAGAATGCCAGTTACAATAATGTCATCTAAACACCAAAAGCACACATTATATCATATGAAAAAAACTATATATATATATATATAAGAACAATGAAATTTTTCAAGAAAGTGTGACATGTATAAAACCAAATATATTCAAAGTCAATAGAGAAGGATTGATCACAAATAAAAAATTTATTAGTCCAAACAATAGCTCAAATTCTCCAAATAAAAAATAAAAATAAAAACGTAATTATATGCTTGCATGAAGAAAAACAATAAAACATGAATTATATAAAGTAATTCAGAGTTTAAGTATTTGTTACCCCTCATTTCAACAAGGGTACACATTCTTTATAAAATCTAACGGAGTCTTGTGGAGAAATGCCTACAAGGCAATCCTTTAGACTAAGTAATAACTATAAGGTAATAATTACTACTCCCATTGGCTACTACCAATGCTCTTGTAGTTTTCAACAATGGGAGGAGTCTCGTCCTCTCGTCACGACGAACCAACAATCACCTCTCTCCAATCAGGCATGGATGGCTCTCGTGAGAATATCTCCCTCCTGTGGATCCTCCATCTCCAAGCAATCATCCAGAAAAAGTGAGCCACCTCCCAACAAGGCAACTCCCAGAAATCTCCTTCCACCTCAAGCTCTGGTAATGAAGGTGGGCTGAAAATATGAACTTGGCAAGCATCATAAGCATCATAGCTTACCCCATGCTGTCCCTCTCTCCACTCATGACAAGTGTAGAGTCTATGCTGATCCTGGGCTGCAAAATCATTGCCCTCCAATGGAAAAGTGAAAAACAATCCACCATAGAAGGTTCCTCTATCAATGGAGAACAAGCTGGCCCAACACAAACCATCCATGAAGAATATGACATGGTCATCATGGATCATCCTAATGAGATGTTTGCTGAAGGTGTCACATGAGGATATATGATGCAAACAATCCCTCACAAGGATACAGCGCAGTCTCATCCCCTGCAACCTCAGAAAATCACATGGAAAGCAATGTACAAGATCCATCACATCTACTAATGGATAGTAAATGTCTGAATATGACAACAACATAAGACCAAACACTTGCCCATAGCTGTACAATGGATGAATATCAATCCCATGGCCCAGCTCAAAAGAGAACACATATGTAGTAGTGGTGGCCATGCCTCCTCCCATGCTCCTATTAGAACATGTAGTGCAGAAAATACTCAAAGGCACATTCAGCTCATGTGTCTCCCTCATCATCAAGCCTCCTATACAAATCTGGCCAAATGCTGGAAGTAAGATGGTACATGGATCCATAGATGAGTCCTCCATAGTGTCTAGGCATGCTATGAAGAAGAATGAACCATGTGCTGCAAGAAGATAAGCCTCCTCATGCTTGGAAATCCAAGTCAAGAAGAATATGCCATAGATGTCTCTATCATCATTACCTCCTCTTTGTGCACCAAATATGAAGTGATCCTGGGACCTATGGGTTATAGATCCACCATATCTCTGCTGCGCACACTTCATCCATAATGTCCTGCTCCAAGGTGACAATGCTGTGAGCTCATGCAAATAAGCTCCTGTCAATACAAGACTCTGTCCTTTGACATGCTCCCTGTCAAAGACTCCTCTAATACTGTTGCAATAAGTGTGGAATACTCCCCAAGATGGAAGTGCTTCCCCGTCATCATCAAAGATCAAGGAGATAGTGCCATCCCCTCTTCCTGCAACATCATGCAAGGTGTGAGAGCAGATCTGCCCTTGCTCTCCCAGAAACAAACCAAGCATCCAAACAATTTGCTGCCTCCCCATACTTCCATCATGCAACTCATGTGATGAAGACATAACAAGTATCATAGCAACACCATGTATACATACTCCATGCTGCTCAATGATGCAAGTATCCAGCCATCTTTCCTCCACCCTCCGACTCTTAGGAAGAGTGTTTGCCAAGAGATGGCCAAACTCTTTCAAGAGTAACCAGCGCAGCCAAGCCTGCTGCTGCCTGGTAGCACAGATCTGCAAGTAACCTCCTAGCTCCTTGCTCATCATCCCCATCCACTCAATCACTTGTGGATGCCTCCTTCTCCTCATCCTGGTACTCCTCCCATGAGGGCTACCATCCTCCCAAATCAAATTTCTGATTTTGCACTTCATGGGATTTTGGAATATAAACTTCTCAAGGATCAATGAGACCCTATCAAGACTCAAATAGGTGGTAGGCAAAAACCTCCCATCACGATGTGTATGGCTCAAGGGATGTCCAACACAAGCATGAGAGATGTTATCCATCCGAAGATGTCCTCCATATTCTATCTGCTCTCGTGAGAAGGGAACCAAATCATTGTGTTCCATAGCCCGCTCCACCGAGTACCAACTCAAAATCTCTCTCCATCCAATCTCAACATATGGATGCTGTATCCTGTACAACTCTGATCGTCTCATACCACTATCCAAGTCAATATCTGAGATCTGACTAGGTGGTTCTGCCTCTCTCTCTCCAATGGGAAGAGATGACCCAACAACTCTGCTAGTCCCATCCATGCATACCTGAAGGGGAATGATCTGACGCTGCAATGTGCTCTCGGGTTGTACCATCAGGGAATCCAGCTGTTCCCCAATGTGGACCAACTTGGCCGCGGACTTGGCACAAGTCGCTCTCATACCCTCCAGCTCCTGGTCCTGCAACAAAATGGTCTCCCGTACCAACGCGGCCTTCTCCCTCAAAACTCGAAAGTCCGTCCGAAGCCTATGATACTGCTGTCTGCGACCATCATCCAATATCTTCGTACCTGCCGTTACCTCATCGAGGGTGGATACATCTCCTGACACCTCACCCATCTGTGGTGTGCTGCTACCATCCGAAGACTCGGACACGGCTCCAGTCATCACCTCACTGGATGGCTCTACCGGGGTAGGCTCTATCCCCTCCACTACGATATCAACCGGCACGGTCAAGGAGGTCTCTAATGATGGGGAGTCCTGTGTCACACTAGGTGTATCCTCGAACCCCCTGCAATCCTGTGTGTCCTCATCCTCCAAGTGCGAGGTAACCATTTTAATGGTTTTCCTCTCCGATACTCGGTCAAGCTGGAAAGAGGTATCCAACTTGTCCTCCCAAGCTCTTCCTGAGCGCCTGGATGACCTGTCAAATGTCGGTAAATGGAATCTGCTCGCTGCACGGTGACTATCACGGTGGGAGCCACGTCCCTTGTGTCGCTCCTGCTCATAAGTCTTGCCGCCACATCTGAACTGGATATATTGATTGAAAGGGAGAGCATCCATGAATTCTTGTCCCATGCTCCACCAATCCGCAAACAGAGTCGCATGTTGAGCTAGATTCACCTCTCCTGGTTCCGTTCGCTCCTCTTCCTCTACCGGGAAAGTAGGCATGGTAGGCCGCGTGTCCAGGGAATCGACTTTCTGCGTCCCCTTTGCAACCTTCTTGGTTACCTCCTGCATGAATGCATCCATCTTTGCATCCATCCTCTCAGTCAACTTCTCAGTCAACTTCGCTAACATGGCCTCCATTGGATTCCGCTGATCTGTCTCCCTAAATCTCCTCTTATCCACATCACCTGCCATCAGCTCCTTCTGCTATATGTCTACAGGCTCTTCAGAAACTGCACGGCTGCTGCAAAACCATACTGTGGCTTAACTTCAACCTCCGATTTATCCACTGAAAACTGTTCAGAAAATTCCAGGAATTTGGGAAAGTGATCCTCGCCCAAAACCCAGAAAAACCCAGAAAACGTTTTTCCTAATTCCAAAATTCAAAATTTGACCCTTTTCATTTTGGCCTTTTTTTCCAACTGCGTTTCTGGAATTGCAACTGCTATTGCTCTGTATGATTTCTTTTCTGATGTCATAGACCACAGGCTGAGCCAGAATTATGCTCTGATACCACTGTAATATCCCCAAAGGGGAATAAGCAGTAATAAACAGAAATATGCCAGACAGATATAAAAGGAAACAATACCGAACCAGATCACTGAATCAAGACACATGTAATACCAGAATCTGAGCCATTTTATTAATCAGAGAGTACATGGAGAGTAATACAAGAAATCAGAATCAGTGCACCTATCCTTGCCCTAGGCAAGTGATGACCCTCCCATACAAGAAATGGCTGCAAATAATGACAGCGTCCAAGCTGCCCTGGAGACTGGTGATGATCTGCGCAGAAACTGGGCTGATCCCAAGCGAAAAACCCCCTCTGCTGGAAAACGATGTCCCTGCTAGTGACAGCGCAGAAACAGGTGCAGCCCAAGCCCTCAATCCTCCAGACAAATGGATCTGCTACAGGATGCTGGAAAACGCTGATGAGCCCTTCTCACACTAGCCTGCTCCTCAGATCTGTGTCCCACCTGATGGATCTGAAGCCTCCAATCAGATCTGCGTCCTTCCCTCTCTGAACTGCGTCCTCCAATATCGGATCTGATATCAAACCCTCAGATCTATACTAGATCTGGAACTATCTCTTCAGATCTACAGCCCCTAGGGCTAGATCTGGTGTTACCCTTTCAGATCTGGACTAGATCTATCAATATCTCCTCAGATCTGTCACTCCTTCAGCTGGATCTGGTGCCAAACCTTCAGATCTGCAATATACAAGACTAGATCTGCCACATACAAGACTAGATCTGCAAGATCTACCCTTTCCACAACTGGATCTAGCAATAAACCTTCAGATCTGCAACTCTGACCTTCAGAAATGGACAGCGTCCTCACTCTAGGGCTTCACAGCGTCCTTCTGCCCCTCAGAACAGCGTTTTCTCCTGCTAGACTGGACTGCGTCCTTCTTAGCCAGCGTCCTCCCTTCCTGAAAGGTACAGCGTCCTCTCTCCAGATGGGACAGCGTCCTTCTCCTTCGAGATTCAGCGTCCTTCCTCCTCTTGCTCTGCGCAGCCACAAGAGGGCTTTCTCCTCCTCAGATAATCTTCAGAAATTGCTGCTGCTCTACTGAAAAATGACTCAGAACAACCTCACTAGGGCGGGCACTCGAAGTCCCCCGAAGCTGAGGGTAGAACCAGAAAAACCTTACCAGGGCAGGCACTCGAAGTCCCCCGAGGCTAAGGGTGAGATCTCCGACCGGAGACACTCGTGCACTAAACAGTGTTGCAGACCGACTAAACAACCGGCGTGCTGAAGCAGACAAGTCTGACTATCAATAAGAATATCATATCATGAATGATCAAAATGAGGTGAGAACCTCTCCTTTTATAATGCCAAATTCCCTCCAAAATTTAACTGCTCCCTTACTCTTCTCTGACCTGCGCAGTTTACCTTGGGTCAGCCTGATGCCTCCCCCCATCATAATCACGTGGACCCCCAAGGCCCCCTCTTTAAGTTACAGCGTTCATCTACTAGGAAAAGAACACTTTATTTATAAAGTGAGATGACTAAAGTGAGGTGACCCCTCTTATTTCTCACTTTATTTATTATGTCTAGCTAAAGCGGCAGAATAAAGCAAAAATGAAATATTCCAATTAGCAAGGCTAATTGGGAATATTACACGGCCTGCGTACCTCTAGTGTCCTTGTTGTAAGGGTGAGGATGGGTTTGGACTGTCACCCTCCTCAATTGGGCGAACCTCTCATTGTCCCAATGGATTCCAACCCAAAAGTTCTGCACATTGAACTTCTCTTGAGCCATGGTTTTGTCTATGGTTTCACCCGTTACTATGTATTCATACCCAAATCTCCCATGATCTAGTTGGCTACCCACAACTGGGCCAAGATCAAGGCTCTGATACTACTGTAATGTTCCAAATTGAAATTTGGAACTAATAACAGACACATGAACTAGGCTATAACAAGTAAAATCATAAACACACATGCACCATCAAAAACACCAAGAAGCTGGGCATATAAGTTGAGCCATTTTATTAAATTATGAGTTGTAAGGAGTACATATAGCAAGGAACAAGTGCACCTGGGCTTGCATAAGCAAGTTGGAGCAAACCCAAGTGGAGGAAATGACCCCAAGAGCTAGGAAACTTCAGCCCAATATCCTTCTGCACAAACCCAGAAATTGGCAACTGTTGTTGCACTAGAAATGCTGAGAATGACCTTCTATGATGCCCTGAATCGCCTGAAAATGCAATTGTAGCTTATCCCAAAAATACTCATCCAAACCCAGAAAGGAATCCACCCCAAACCAACCACCCGAAAAACCCACAAATTGGTGCAATTACTGGCTGAATAATAAAACATATTGCTGGAGAAAAAGGGGATTTCTGGCCTAAACATTGCCTAAAAAATTCTACAAGTTTAACCTCGGACTCCTCTCAACAAACCCACAAAAACCCAGAAAGGGTTTTGGCTAATTTTGGCCTTCTAAAATTGCCCTATTTTGGCACTACGCCCTCCAGAACAAAGATTGCGTCCCCTAGTGATGAAATTTGTTGAAATCCTCCTTATTTCTCCTCAATCTGCAATAGGAATGATAAAGGAAGTTTTCCCGGATGTAGGGGAGAAGTATCACATCAAATCCCGACACAAGATAACTGAAATCAGCTCCATATAAACGTTGTCCAGTGACCCCCTGCGCAGGCCCTGTTACCACTCAAACCAGCAGGGGACCTAAAAGGGGATCTTATGAGGTCAACTGCTAGGCTAAGGGCAACGATGGAGGCTTAGCCCACTGTCACCACAGTTAAGTCTCCATGCCCTTTACGGACTTTCACCTATGGGAGTTGTCACGATAGTATAGGAATCACTTGTAAGTATATGTCAATGGATAGGTAATGAGTGACCCTGAAAACCCTTTCCCTAAGGTGGATTAAAAAATGAAGCTTGCTTACTCTTTAAGCAAGGGGCTTGGTTCATTAGGGGTAAGGGTTAAGGATTGGAGGGTTGAGGTAGGAAGAATAGGCTTGTAGACGAGGTTCCCAATCCCTAAAATCCTTGGGGAACTGTGATTCCCAAATGGCCTTTGACTAATAATCTTTGATGAGAAGCGAAACCACACAGGGGCAAGTAGACCCAGTCCAAGTTCGGAGATGGAATATATCAACGAACAGTGTTCCTATCCTAGACAAGGTAAGGGGAAAGAACCAAAAAAGAATATTCACTTCAAAATGTTAAATTGCTCCTATTGAGGTCTACCCTTGGGGATGCCTAGGCAGATTTCGATCCTAGAGCTAGGGCTCAGGATTCCCAGAGATCCCACTGTCAGAATAGCTTGAAAATTTATGGAGAGGGAGGGGACCCACCAGCGCAGTAGCCTGTAGGAGATCGAAATTTTTCCTTGGGTCAGCTCCCAGGAAATTGATGCCCTAGGTGACCTTTGAGGGATAGACTTGGAAAAGGTGAAAAACAGGTAAAAAGGTGAAGGGGTGACCACCCTTTTTAAGGGATCAGTGCGTATTCCACTTGGGGATATGGAGTCAAGGATGATAATGAGTAAGAACTTGGTTTCTTGATCAAGGAGGCCCAAAAAGTCAGCTTCGCCCAATGTTATGAGAAAGAAAGAAAAGTGACTTTCAAGTGTTTATACTTCCAAGCAAACAATGTAAGTTTATCGAGACAAAATAATCTCTATGACAATTTCATTCATATAACATTGGCTCATACATTTAATTAGCTAAAACATGCTCAATTCCACATTTTAATCATGCGGCATCTAGCCCTAGCTTTAGCAATATGCAGCAACAAGAATAACGACATTAAAATTTACTCACAATGTTATAGAGTATACCCAACCAGCATTTCGTTGCAAGAAAAAGCTCCAAGACAAGAAAAAATAGCCCAAATTCATCCATCTCCAAAAAAAATCCTCCAAGGGAAAAAATGTGAAATTCTCTATGATTAGAGAGATCCCAATTCAAGTGATGATGAAAATGAGTGGAGCTAACATCAATATATAGGCTCCTAAGGAGCTCGAATTAGCCTAAGGGCCCCTAATGGCTCTAATAATAAAATTATGTGTAAATAACACCCCTATTGGTGACAAACCCACCAATTTAGCTCATAGATGTATAAATAAGCCACAAAAGGGCCAAATAATGATATATACATGTCGTAGGGCCCTCCAAGCGGCCTAGTAACATCCTGAAGTGCCATAATGAGGAATAAATCCCTCGAAATATGATGGACAAGGGGGTGGCCCCTTGTTCTCCAAGTAGTAGACCTGTGGTGCTCCCAGTGGGTGTGGGGGCACATAAATAATCCCATGGGTCTCCAAATGGATCGGAGATACCTGTAGATGCTCTGTGAAGACTCAGATGTTGTAATAAATATCATCTGGTCCTCGTACAAGCCCTGGGGCACCCTCCAAGTGTGTGGTGCACTTGTGGGGTTGGTTGGGCATAATGCATCTTCCTCGTCCAAGAGTGGATCTCTAGTAATCCCTGAACATTTGAAGGGGTCCATGAAGCACTGTCTCCTGTTGTGGAGGCCCATACCTCTCAATACACACCCTATGTGTGCCAATGTAGTCCTCGGGAGTCAAGATCTCATATAGGGAGGCCAGTACCAAATGGAAACCACCTGTAATCCTGCATAAGATCCAATGTGTCCCCTAGCCTTCCAGTACAACCAGTTATTAGAATAATCATGTAATAGAGTTTACAAACCATGGATGACAAAGTGGGCACTTCATAATGGCATGCCCTTCCATAGAGGGCTTTGGCATGTGCTAGTGTCTACAGGCTCCAAAGGGGGTTGACCAAACACCTTATTAGGTGGTTTCAGCCCTTAAAGGGGATAGTATTGTGAAAATTTCTAAGCACAGAAATCCTACTGCTAAATATTGATTTACTTCTCCTACTTGTTTTATTATACACAAGCTATTTAACTGAATATATTCAAAAAAACATCGAAGTAAACACAATTAGTAGCCTACACAAATACAGATCATTTACATCGTGCACATATGACAAAGGACACAGATTTTTCGGACAAACGTCCCTGGAAAAACCCAATGTGGGAAAACCGATGCAGCAGATCTAAGGGTTTATTATTATTAAGCAACAGTGTTCTGAGTACATCTAGGGTGCCATAATCCAGCTCACCCAAAAGAGAAAACCTCGGCTACAGAGAAAATGTGAGTTTTACCTCACTCTGCAAGTCCCAGATGATCCAGATGAGCCAGTGGTGAAACCCCAGCTAGCTCTGCGCAGTCTCTACGCTGCCACTGTGTCAGCCTACGTGGCCCTGGCTGAGGGATTGCGTCACCCTTGCTTTGTGTTGATCAGCTTCTCCCGGAATCTGGTTTCAGCCCTGCCAGCTTAGAAACCCTAGTTTCCATTGAATTTCAGACTTTTCCTTGGAGGTTTTGCACTACCCCTGCATGAGCCCTACATGGGCCTACGTCACCCTCTCTAGTGTCTGCATCACACTCCATGATGGTTGCGCTACCTCCACTGCTTCTCTGATGCCCTTGCTCTGCGTTGTACTCTTGGTCCTCCGACCAATCACAGCATCCGCCCCTCACTCCTTCTCTGAATCACTCAGATCTAATCTTCGTCCGAGCACTGCTCTGTCAGAAGAATTCGATCTCTTAGATTTTGTGTGTGTGTTCTCCAACTGACCCCAAGCCTTTCCTTTATACTTTTCTTGTTGACAAATCAACGACCGTGATCGAATCTCTAATCAACGGCTAAGATTAGAAGAAGCTTGATCCACGTCACTTAGAAAGTTCTCATCACATGTGTGAATTAATTCACTTTAATTTTTAAATTTCCCTAAGTTAGAGTTAGGGTCCCCATTAAAAAATTCAATTATTTGAATAACACCAGATGGAATTTCTCCAAACACTTTCTGGGTCTTGGAGATCTTCTGTGTTCTAGCCACTCCACAAAGTTTTGGAGCTAGAGCACATCCGATGCTACCCAAAATCTCAACACTCCCTCCTAGTGAGGAGTGTGCTCTAGCAATACTTCACCACTGAAGCATCACCCTGATCTCTGGCATTGGTCCCCACACTGCCGATGCTTGGCCTGCTACCCTCCATCCACTACGTTGTTGCTCTTTGTACTGCTACCCATGTCACTGCCACTGACACTGCCACACCTGTACTGCAGCTCCCTCTCAAATTGTTGCATCATGTTGCCTATGGCACTGCCACTGCTAACTGTTACACTGCAACTCAGTTGCTGAGATGTAAGCAATTGAAGGACCATCACCCAATCACCGACAGACAAGTCAGTCTTGGTTGCATCTCATCACTGAAGCACCCTCTGCTGCTGCTCTGCATTGTCTCTCTGTAACACTGCGCTGTCTGTTGCTCTGCACTGCATAAGTACTGCCTCTGCGCTGCTCCAGACTTCAGCGTCCTAGCTCTGCCTCTACTTCTTCATGATCTTCTGCGCCCACTGACTCTAGTCATCCTTCTTCTGTCTTTAGGCTCCCGTAGCTTGTATGTGATCCAAGAGTTTGGGCACCTCAAGGATCCCGCCTCCACCATCTATAGCTGCTCTACATATCTATATTGCCCCACCTTTTCTCTCGAAGCACATAAGCACTCATGGCCACATCATCATCATTGCCATTGTCCCCTTTTGCTATTGTTACCTTGGAATCTGAAGCTTCCTTGTCCTTCCGCTTAGGACAAGTGTTGGCAAAGTGTCCAAGTTCGCCACATCTGAAGCATCGAACCTTGGATAGGTCCTTCTTCTTCTTCCCTTACTGTCGTTGTCCCTTATATGCTAGGGCTGCATCTTCCTCCTCCTCCTTCTTTACCTTGACACTACCACTGCTAAATTCTCTCTTGGTCACCCTCCGGATCTCCTCTTGTCGAAAGATTCCCCACATGTCTCCCCAATTTGGGAATTCTGCTCTGCCCAAGATACTTTGGACAAAGGTCTCCCATTCATCGGTGACTACATTCAGAGCAGTCCTCACCATGGGCCCATCATCCGGAGTTGCCCCCATGGCAATCAGCTGATCTCGAATAGTCTGCAATCTGAAGAGGAAGGGATCGATCTCCTCTCCCTTGTGCATTTGGAAAATCCGCATCTGGTTCTCTAGAAGCATTTTCTGTTGGACGGAGCTTCCTTGATACAGCGTGGTCAGAGTTGTCCACACCTCATTTGTCGTCTTCTTCTCGGCAACGTGTGGGACCACGTGATCCTTTACTCCATCCATTATCAAGCGCTTAGCCCACGCCCGATTTTCATTGTACTTCTTCAGAGGATCCGCATCGGTTGGCACAGGCAAGACATTCTCTGCGTGGTCTCTGATACTGTACTCCTCCAAGACTGTCAGGATTCTGGCATTCCAGATCGCAAAGTTAGACACGTTGTCTAATCTATCCTAATCTCTCAATATTTACGGGGCCATCTCTGCTCAAACAGTCGAAACAGGTCCTCTTCTCCCTTCTACTGCTGCTGCACTCAACAGAAGATTGGATCTGGGTTTCTTGGTAATAGAAACCCTCTAGAGAAATTTCTCCCTCTGACAATTGATTCCCCTCCCGGAAATCCTCTGCCAATTCTGCCGAATCAGCCCCTTCGATCATCCTCCTGATCGAATCTCAGATTTCTTAGAGAAAATCTTTTGAGGGACTGGTTCCCCTTACTTTTTCACCTTTGCTAGGCACTGTTATGCACCGACAGAACCGATGCCTCACCAACAACTTTTGAAGATCAAAAGTTGCACTTCCAGCCCTGACAACCAGCACAGCGTCTCTCCAACTCGGACTGTGTCACCCTTTACGGCCTGCGTCAGCCACTGTGTCAGCCCGGCATGAGCCTGACAGGCTTTGCGTCACCCACTAGGGCCTGCGGCAGCTCTGCGTCCCTTCCGCTGGGTCTACGTCCCTCCTGGTGCTACGCTGCCTTTTCCTGAATCTGTGTTGCTTCAGCGGCCCTTCCTGCAGCAAAAATCTTCATCCCCTTGCTGATGGCTTCAGCTTGATCTGCAATGCTCTGATACAATGTAAAAAAAAATTAGCACGTAAATCCTACTGCTAAATATTGATTTACTTACTCCTACTTGTTTTATTATACACAAGTTATTTAACTGAAAATATTCAGGAAAACATCGAAGTAAACACAACTAACAGCCTACACAAATACAGATCATTTACTGAACATCACACACATATGACAAAGGACACAGATTTTTCAGACAAATGTTCGCAGAAAAACCCAATGTAGGAAAACCAGTGCAGCAGATCTGAGGGTTTATTATTATTAAGCAGCAGTATTTTGAGTACGTCTAGGGTGCCATAATTTGGCTCACCCAATAGAGAAAACCTTGGCTACAGAGAAAATGTGAGTTTTACCTCACTCTACAAGTCCCAATTGATCCGAATGAGCCACTAGTGAAACCCCAGGTAGCTCTGCGCTGCCACTGCGTCAGTCTGCATGGCCCTGGCTGAGGGACTGCGTCACCCTTGCTCTACGTTGATCAACTTCTCCTGGAATCTGGTTTCAGCCTTGCCAGTTTAGAAACCCCAGTTTCCAGTGAATTTCAGACTTTTCCTTGGAGGCTCTGTGATGCCCCTGCGTGAGCCCTGCGTGGGCCTACATCACACTCCCTGATAGTTGCATTGCCTCCACTACTTCTCTGCTGCCCTTGCTCTGCATTGTACTCTTGGTTCTCCGACCAATCACTTCATCCGCCCCTCACTCCTTCTCTGAATCACTCAGATGTGATCTTCATCCGAGCACTGCTCCGTCAGAAGAATTTGATCTCTTAGATTCTCTGTGTGTGTTCTCCAACTGACCCCAAGCCTTTCCTTTATACTTTTCTCGTTGACAAATCAACGGTCGTGATCTAATCTCTAATCAAAGGCTAAGATTAGAAGAAGCTTGATCCACGTCACTTAGAAAGTTCTCATCACATGTGTAAATCAATTCACTTTAATTTTTCAATTTCCCTAAGTTAGACTTAGGGTCCCCATTAAAAAATTTAATTATTTGAATAACTTTTACACCAGATGGAATTTCTCCAAACGCTTTCTGGGTCTTGGAGATCTCATGTGTTCTAGCCCCTCCACAAAATTTCGGAGTTAGAGCACATCCGATGCTACCCAAAATCTCAACAAGTATGTCCAAGGTACATCCCTCTAACGGGGGTGGCAAGTGATAAATAGGTGGAATGGAGTAGGGAGTGAGAGGGGCAATCCTAGGCCACATATCGGGGCACAGGGTAGCCAGATAAAGGGAAGCCCACACATGGTTATATAATGTGCAAGAGGGAGCAATCGTGGTACATGAGGTGCCTCGACCTTGATTTTTCCACCCTTCTTTATATGCCTTTTGCCTTTTACGAATTTTCTTTAATTAACTGCTCGAGGCTCAAAGGGATAAGAGCATGATGTGTAAGATACAGTAGTAATCACCCATTTTTTGGTAGGGCGATTCATTGCCCTCCAGGGGTTGGGACAATCATGGGTTCCTGAATGATAAAAGAGGCTAATATAGGGCTTATGGAACCAGGGTGATGGCCATGGATTGGGGTAGAGCTCATGTATTGGCTTTTGCCTATGTGCTGATTATTTTTGTTCCAACCATATTTTGCATTTTGTGGTTCAATTTCCTGTTAAATGTGGCCAATTATGCTTTTTCTTTTTCTTTTTGTTGCATCAACCTCTAGGGCATCATTCCAGGCCTAACCCAAGGTGGCGGCAAGAGGATAGGTAGGTTGGCCCTATGGGGACCCAAAATGGCAATGTGGACCCAGGTGGGATAACTGATGAATGGGGATATAATGAGTGGCAAGGGAGTAATGTATACGGATATGGGGAGCGAGACCACGCACCCAAAGTCAGGGTTTCCCAAGTAGTACCACCCTAAAACCAAATGGTCAATGAAGGAGGTCCCACGGGACTAAGATCCAAGGGTAACATCCAAAAGAGATCAAGGGGACAAGATCACAAACTAAGTCCACTCTCTCTGCCAAATCGTCCGATCAATCCATACCCATAAGTATCCATGATAAGTAAACCCAATACTCAATTATCAAATGACAAGACATACCTTTAGATTCGGGAGGCCCACCTTCAAACATATGATCAATACAGGGGTTGTTGGCTGCCAGCTGAGGTCCATCATGGAGAAAAATTTCTCCTGGGGATATCACCCTCGAAGTGGTGGGTAACAGGCCCTAGGAAGATAAATTCGTTCCCATCAATAGCAGCCACCTCCAGCTCCAAAACTTTCCACAAAGGTTGAGCTCCCCCTCAAGCAATTCCATTAATTTTCTCCCGACACAATACCCTCAGAAGCTAGCTGAAATGAGTGGTACGATTTCTCTACTGCGTCCTTCCTAGAGTATGAATTGGATGAAAGAATCTGCTGAGATGTGCCACAATACTCCACAACCCTCTCACCAAAGTCGCAATAGCTTGCCTCCTTAGGCTGGCACTCCAAGTCCACCGAAAGAAGGGTGAGTTCTCCCCTTGGAGAACTTTGTTTTAAGCAACTTGAGCAACAAAGGAAATAGATGAGTGAACAAAAGACCCCAATAGCTTTTACGATCCTTCTATTTATAATTTCTTCTTGCCTCCTCATGTGGGTTCCTCCATCCAATATTTCGACCTCCTTCCCTTAGAAATTCGATATTCCTAATGGGTTTCAATTCCCCCTTTTTAGGTGGCCCCACATCCCACTACCAATTTAATCTTTCCTTTTCTCTAATGTTGGTGGCCTCCATCGCTCTAAAAATTAAGTGGAGACTCCCTCCACCCACTTTTCCTAAGTTTACATGCCAAAATATTTCCCAACACCCAATTGCAAAAATAGAAATTCATCTTAGCAAAATTAATTTAATTGGGACATAACATTTATTGATCCAACGCATCTTCTCCAAAGTCAAGAAATTAGCTCCAATGAACAAGAATATTCCATAGATCACATCTTCACCAGGAAACAAGAAGGCTGAAATCTCTATAAGGAGGGCCGAAATAGTCCAAGAGATGATGATTAATATCAGTGATCTTCTCCTTTATTTATATGAGGATAAGTCCTAATAATTAGCCTACAAGCCCCTAATGACAAGTCAAATCATAAAAATGCCTTGGGTTCCAAGCCTACACACTAGCTTTGACCTAAAATGCAAAAGTAAGCCCACACATGTGAGTTGTTAGTCTTCTAGGGCTAACCCCATGCATGAAGAGTTCTCCAAATGCCAAGTGTTGATGCTACAAGGTGCCAAGTGTGATGTAGTAGCATTTAAATATCATCATTTGAGGGTTGTCCCTCAAATTTCCATCAATGGTTCTCTGTGGTCACCAAAATCTAGCTAGGGAACCAGAAAGTGGTCTCCTGGGTCTCGAACTGTGAAAAAGTGTCCATCTTTGCTCCAACATTGAGGGATTTCCAAGTGCTACTATCCCTCACAAGTCTCTGAAGGTGAGATCATCCTCATTTGGGCCCTAAATCAACCGCCATCCCTCATATGGTGCTAAGGTTGGCTTGGGGGCATGCAAGGTCCAAGTGTATCATCCTAAAGAATCATCAATTGTAGTGCAAAGTGGCAGAACGTCCTGGGTGCAGGAGGTGTCCAAGGTCATATGTGATGTGATACTACTGCTTGGAGACCCAAAGCTATCAACACTTCATTTGTGGGTGCCAATATACTTCTCTAGTGGCCTGGGCACCTATGGGTAAGGTTCCCAGGACATGGGTTGTTGAACCACCTGACAATCACAACATAATTTCTAGTGAAAGCAACCAGCCATCAAGGACAATAATCATTATTGCATCTAAGGGAACCAAGCTTGAATATAATGGGCTATTTAACGCTCTAAATAACGATTCCCTTCCAAAATCAAGGCCTTGAACTTGCAATGGAGTTTCCTCCCGAGGTAGCAGTGGCTAAAGGACAACCTTATTAGGTGTTTCCAACTCCCAAGGGGAAGTAACATTTCCTCAATCCATCATTCAATTGATAGGTGTTAGTGAATAATAATGATGGTACAAACTATAAAGGGGAGAAGACTTCATGGCCAAGTGCCATGGTGAAAGGGACCAACATGATGGGATCCACATCTCAGGTGTATAGATGTAAGGAGGGAGCAATTGTGGATGCATGAGTTACCAATTTGGCCTTGTTTATCCAACCCTCTTGTGCACCTTTTACTTTTGCTTGACTTTTCTTTGTATTACTTCTCGTAGCTCCAAAGGTTAAAGTTTGATTTGAATGATATTGCAGTTGTATTACCACTTAAGGTTGAGTCATTTCATTGCTCATCGGGGTTGGAACATGCAAGGGTTCCTTTTATGATGTAATGGAGCAACAAGTGCTCCGAAACCGGGTAATGGCCATAAGGAGTGAGGTAGAGCTCATGCTAGGACTTTGCCCACATGTTAATCTGTATGTCCATGCCATCATTTGCATTTTGATATTCTTTCCTTTGATTTTGTTTTGTGGCCATGATATGCTCTTTCTTATTCTTTTAGCAGCATCAACCTCCCAGGGAAACGTTCCAGGCCCAACCCAAGTATGAGGATGTATGAGTGGCAAATCCCAGCGAACTAATAGTCAGTTGAACTCGAAGAATGGATTTGAGATAAGGGCTTGTAATGGAGGATGGAAAGTGGTAAGTACGGAATAGGAATAGATGGAACTACGTTATCTCAATCGGGGCTTCCCAAGTAGTGCCCCTCCTATATTGATTGGGCCATTAGTGGAGGTCACACTGGACTAGGATCGAAGATTAACCCCCCATTTAAGGTTAGGGAACAAGATTACGGTCAAAATCCATCCTCCTTCTAGTTCACCATGTTACAAACCAAAAGTGGGTGACCCCATACAAGAAAATGTTTCTCCCACACTCCCCATCCAACTGGCCAACCAGCAACCCTTGACAGCCACCACTAGCCGATGACATGCCAATATTCATCTTTGCCACCTGCATCAACCTATGACTTCTCACACATCTCACAGGAGCACATGAAGGGAGATGGGCTTCAGGTTCATTGACCACTGAAGTTGCACCTAAAATTTTTTTTGAAGACTCCATGCCCAAGGATATGTCAAAGACTTCATGTACCATCAAAGTTCATATATCATCAAAAAAATTTAACTCGAACTTCTTCTTCTCATCTTCTATATTGTACTCAGATTATGTAAGCCCTACAGGGATGTTCTAAAGTGATGCTAGTGTGACGAATTGACTCGTGTAAAAGGACTAGGTAACTTGAGACAATGTCATCAAATGAGCTTACTCTGGGAGGTTTTTTTTACTTGGTTAATTATTAGGTATTTTCTAGCACTTCATAATTAATTGAGTTTTTTCCTCCAAGCATAAACCCAAAGACAAAGTATGACTTGATGGCAAGGCCTTGGGTGAGTCCTAGTGTCTAGAGTCATTGTATAATATCACTCATAAAATTTCGTGGAATTTGATTAGGTCTAGGGGTCAGTTTTTTAATTTTTAAAATTTCTCGCTAAACAGAAATTTTAATAAATTATGCTTGTAAAATGTAATAAGTGATGTATAGAGAAGTTGTATGGGGTATGTGTGCTCAAAATTACACCTCTCACCCTCAACCTTCTTCTAAGACACACTTTGAGGGGTAAAAAATAAGTTCTAGGCCCTCAAAACCCACTTTTCTTAAGTTTAGTGGAAAATGTGGCAATAAATTAGCTCAACAATTAAATAAATGGAGAAAAATAAATATCCACACATGCTGAAATGATGTGGAAATGAGGTGGAAATTCATCTAAAGGTCAAAGTTGAGTTAACAAGTGATTTGGACTCCACATAAGCCACAAGTCAAGCAAATAAAACTTCTCAAGGAATCGACCACGAGTTCTAATGACATATCCCATGATTTGTTGAAGCTAGCTCGAGTTTCAAGCACAAGTCATGAGTTTGGCTGGAGTTTTGACAGAGTTCACTAAGTGAGAGGTGGAGAGTGGTCTCCTACCACTCCACTTTACTCTCCCACATGTCCACAATCCTCTTCAATGTGTGCCTCTTCAAGGAATGTGTACTCCTCATTGGGGAAATTCAACTTGCAACTTGTGGGATTTGATTTGCATGGTTTGGCATTGGGATTTCCACCCATTTGCCTTGAGATTCTCTCGATTTGCCTTGGGATTAGCTCACACACTCTCCTTTTAAAGGAGCTTTGGGCTCTCACTTTGTAACATTGATACGAGCTATTGGGCTTAAGGATACTCTGTTGGATTGTACACTCGTTTCCAATTAATATAAAAAACTTTGGGTTTACATTTGAGCTGTTACTCTCATCTTGTATGGTAATATCTTGATCTCTTGCTTTCATTTTTCTACTCATTTCATTGTGCAATTATTTTCATTATGCTCTTCAAGTTATGTTGATGTATAGCTATCTTACATTAGCATGAGGTTGATTTACTTGCTCTAGATAGAGAATGTTTTAGTTGATGTCCAGTATATATATCTAAATTTTTCTCATCATTGCATGTGATTTAACCCATATGGATCTAATTTGTCTATGTGAAGTTTTGTAGAAAAAATTTATTGGATCAAGCTTCAAGTGTGAGGGGAATTTCTAGGAGGAACCAACCCACTCTTGAAATACTTGAAGGAGAATCCACATTTGTCAATTCTGAAAGCTTCAACTTTCGAGTTGTCTTGTAGGGATTTTTCTTGGGGCTTTGGGCTCATAATTGAAGCATAATCAATTTAATACTTATTTCTCAAAACCTTGTGCTTCATTGATATAATTTTGTTGTTTTAGAGCTAAATTATGGCTAAGCAAAGAGGAGAGTTTAGTCATACTCTTTAGCTTAGCCTTTGTAGATTATATTGCACATATAAATTTGCAATTTTCTTGATTAGTTTCATGGCTAATACTTTGTTTGTCTTGCAGCCCTCTCTAACTTGTTCTTGTGGCAGCTTGCAGGATTTATTTTCTAAAACATTTAACAAGTTGTTTGCAGGACATTGGTCCCTCATTTCAAGGCTAGCATTTAAGGATATTGTGAGCATTTGGGGCTCTATTTTAGCAAGGCCGAGTTCTCTTCAAGGGCATCACTTCTCTCTCTAGGTCATGGCCTCTAAGGAGGCTTAGCCTCTCTTTCCTTGTGCAAATTTCTCTGATATTCAAATCTGATCTTTATATGTAAAGTGAGCCTCCAAATTTTCAGAATTCAAGGCCTTTTTTTGGCCTCATTCGTATCAAGTAACTCATCAAGAAAAAGTCTATTGCTTAAGGCTTTCACTGTAAAGATTTTCCTTGAGCTTGGTTGAGGCCTTTAAGGGCTCTCATCTTTTGTAACTAAATTAATAAAGGGCTGATTTCTTTTGTGGGAGCTTGGGAATTTTTCCCATGGTATCTCTTCTCTCCATTCAGAGGGAGAAACTTTGCTGGTGGGTTGACTAATTTCTTAGTCAGTTATTATAATCTTCTTCACTAATCTCACTTGCTAATTTCATTCCATGCATGATTAACATAACACTCATAGCCTTTTTTGCTTTAGCACATGCTTGGGATTAGTTTATAACTTTATAGTTTGTCATTTCCATTTTATTCAATACTTGTGCATTCCATTTACCAAAAACATTGCAAGTTTCATTTGGGCAAGCAAGCATTTCATTTTGGAAAATTTAAACTATGTCACTTTGCTCTACAAGTTCATGAGAATATTGCTTCAATATCTTTATCAATCCATGTGCATATGGCACCTTGGTCATTTATGGTTATTTCTTGAAATATCTCTTTTTCCATTTCGTTTTGAACAAATTTACTTCATTGCAAGCAACATATTTTGGAACTTGTGGTTTTACATCAAGATAATTGTTTCACATTTCATTTCCATTGAAAGATATTGGTGACATTTACTTGAAGATTTTCTCTCATTACACTTTCTTTGGAAACACTAATGTTCACATTCATCTCATTTAGGCATCCTTAGTACTAATTTGTATCTTTAATTAATTTACCTCCAAGCATAAGCTTGGTTGAAAGACTTTTAGGACCCTCTCTCTCGCCCAACTTGAGGAACATAGACCCTCTTTTGTAGTTAACACGGTGACCTTGCAATCGTCAAAGCCACAGTCTCTGCATTGGTGCGAAATCTTTTGGAGGAAGACGTTTTGAATTTCATTTGGATAGAATTGTTCCTTTGAGTCTCCTCTAGTGATCCTCAAGTTTTGGTGGAATTCCCACAGTGGAGTATCCATATATTTGATGCCCTAGCCATCATACCAAGAGGGAACCCTAGGAGCTAATCCTTCAACTTGAGGATTCTTTGAAGACATTTGCTTTAGTACTTGTTGACGTAAATCATTCATCGCCTTTTCTCTTATCTAGCTTGACCTTGGATGCACTCATGTCTCGTCATATATCTCAACCCTAGGTCTCGTGTAGCCATCTTCAAAGGAGTTTTTCATGGAAGGTCTTACTAGCTTCTCTCAAAGCTCATACTTGTTGAACCCTTCCATTGAATGAGCCACCTTCCCTCACTTCAAAATTATCATAGATACACGTCTATCACAAGTGAATAATACTGGGACTCCTCCCATCGGTAAAAATCAGAGAAGAGTAGGGGACTTAGGGTAAAGATAGAATTGTTCCTTTGAGTCTCCTCTAGTGATCCCGAATGTTGTTGTGCCCTCTAGTTTTTGCCTCTTTACAAGGCCTGCTAGTTTGTGCAACAACACTACCTAGGTAAAAAGTGAAGATGTGATGAAATATACAAATTATCTAGGTGCAACAATATGTGACAAAATATGAATAACACTAGCAAAACACTAGATAAATACACCACCACGCTAAAGGGCACTAACAACTAATCATGCACTGACGAAGTGAAAGTAGTAACTAGAACTAATCCATGAAGAATGCCACCATCATACTGAAAAGAGTATAATGCACAACTAAAGCAACTTTCGCTAAAACTCCATAATTAAACCCCTTGAGAGCCAAAACCATCAAAACATCTTGCAAATATTTGAATCATATGCAAGATGAGGAGTAAAGGCTCAATACATGTTTGATGGTCGGTTACCCTCTGCTACAAGTCAACCCTCAATCCCACAATACCTCATGTAGACCAATGTTGCAGGAAATGTCCCCCCCCCCCAAGCTCCAACCCCCGAAACACAGTCCATACGGAACCGTACAGGATCCGCCCCCCGAAACGCGTTTCGGAAAAAAATTTGCGTTTTCGGGTTTTTTTGGAATCGTACGGCTGGATCCGCGGTTCCGTACGACAGATCGTCGTACGGACCGCCAACGGTTCCATACAGCACCGTACGGATCCGACTAACGCAGTTCAGAAAAGCGATTTTTTTTTTTATTATTTTTTTTTTTTTGTCTTTGGATGGGTTAGAAGGTGAGTTAGTGTTGAGTTAGGGATAGGATGAAAATAATATAAGCTCTCTTTTACCTCCTTAGATGTTTCTTAGATGCTCCCTCATGGTAATGTTAAATTCTTGAAGTAAAAGTCCTTTTACTTAAATTTTTAACATTACCATGAAATGACTCGGGATGTTTGAGAGTGGTTCCAGCCTGATCAGACTTCATATGGAGAAAATAGAATTTCATATCCTATTCAAAATTCAGCAGACTTAACAGTTTTCAGGAATTCAGGATCAATGGTATGGTGGCATGTCATTAGATTATATCCTGTATGAGGGTATGTGATTAGAATTTAATCAAGAGCACCAAGCCCTATATGTACCCTAGTGTTGGTGGTGTTAATTGTTGAACTCCTTTGTCATGTCGTTAGCAAAAAATTACATTTCAATCAAGTCAAAATAATCAATCAAGCCTGTTAAGTTCTTTCTACCATATTTTAAGGCTTGCATTAGGTAGTTTGATCAAAATTGGGCAATTTTAACTAATGTCCTTAGATAATCAAGGTAGAGGCAAAGGCTAGACAAGAGGAGAAGAATCTAGATTATAGATGGTTGATGCTCAAATAATTAATCATTAATGTACAATGGATGTCATATCTATCTTGATTTATGTACAAATATGCATGCTTCCATATCTTCTACAATTAATTTGGTATTTTGGATGTTTTTTTAATATAAATGCAAAAAAATAAAAATAAAAAAAATATATATAGTAGACACTTCCGAGACGCTTCGCTTCCTAGATTTTTTGGAAATAACGCTTCCGCGTCCCCGCTTCCAAAAAACGTCCCCGCTTCGTGCAACGTTGATGTGACGTCATCACAGGAAATATTCTTTATTTGGACCCTCTTCTCCTAACAAAATTCAAACCAATTATACATCCACTCTTCCCCTACAATAGTATAGTTGACCCCATCAAATAATACATAGGTTTTTCGTTTGACCAGTCAACCCACTTAAATCTTTACTATTTGTTAACATTTCAACAATAACTACTACAACCATTGCCTCCACTACATCTAGTCTCAAGGTAATCTTGCCCTACTTTGTTCATCACTTGACCACACAATCTCTTTTCACATGACTTCCATGGGTATAATAACCCTCTTCATAGATTAGCAGTTATAATTTCTAACAAAAACACCTATGGAAATCCTTCAACTCTTCTTCACAACTATTGCTTTTCCTAGGGCTTCCTAGGAGCTATTTAACCTCAAGACTCTTACAATACTAACCCGACAATGACCTTGATACTCACACAACATTAGTTAGGAGATTTCTCTTCTTGATAATTGCTTGTGATATACTTTATGCTTCTTCATTATGCTTTTTTCTTTTATGGGTTATTATTGTGTTCTTTTCATCAAGTCAATTATCAAATACACAATAGACGACAAGACACATAGTATGTAGGCTTGTAAGCCAGGGCCAAAACCTCTCACTCTTTGAGAGGAAAACTCGATCATAAATTCTTCTTATAGATCTTCAATTGACGAATACCAAGACCATGACAAAGACCCTTGACACAAGTATCCTCCGAAGAACCTTGTCACTAGCCTTTGCTGCTCTTTTCAGCCTCTCTTCGTTTCTTCCTTTTCTGCACTGCACTTTTCGGCTTGACCTAGAGTATCTCGGTCTCTATACTTCAGCAAGTGCTCCTTCTCGGCTTCCTTTACTCTTCTCCTCGACTTCCTTTTCTCGGCCTTTATGAGTGACCTTATACCCAAACCGAATTCCCTTGAAGCTGCAATAGGCCCTAATTCAGACCTCGACTTTTCTGAATTATGTGTGAGAGAGAGTGACCCAAGACCGAACCACTGTAACCCTTTCTTCCTCGCTAATTAGACTTCTTCTCGCACTTTCCTTGAGTTTTGCACTTCGCACTTGTGACTGCAATCTTGATCGAACTTGATGCTACTAAATGAGGTTGAGTAGGGTTACTTACACAGGCTATCTTATGTCCTTTCGGCCGACATAATCATTGGAGGAGAGTCGACTTCATCTTTGAGGATCTTCATTAGATTTAGGCCGACTTGGAGAGGCCTAGTGACAAGGTCTTGGAATACTATTTTTCATAGATAAGAGTGACCTTTTACAAAGTGTACCATGACTTCATTTACATGACAATGACTATTATTTTATGACAAGATGACAAAACTTCTAAAGACTCTTAATGAGAGTCTTGACTCAAAAGTAAAATGCCTTGCTCATGAAACCCATGATGCAAGTAATGCAATAAATTTATTTTATTTTTCTTCTTTGCATCTAATTACATAAAATCATTATTACATGTCATTATGAAGACCGAACCTAGTTACACTTTTCAACAATGTTTGCCTAAAACTCAACTTCGACTTGGATCTAACTTGCCTTAATCATTTTTCTAGCCTCTTGTGTATTGTATATGATCTCCAACAATCCCTAGGTCTCTCGCCCGCTTCTTCTTAACCTCACTCTAATACCATGTGAGTTTTACGCACAATAATGCGAACATAAAATGAAAGCCATAACACATTACATGAGAGAATGATATGGTTGGATCATCCACAATGTGTTTTGGATGTCAATACATATAAGGGAAACAATATCCCAATACAAAATCCCATAAAACCAATTTATCATTTAAGTCTCTAACTTAACCTAATACTATTCTCTTTATGACATGTGGCATAAGTCACTTACCAACCTTAAGTATTAGATTGCAACTTTATTATATGACCATCATTATATGCCCACTCTAACAACTCTTTCTTTGACATAATATAGTTATGTCATGGTTTAATTGGCATACAAGCTTTTGTTTACATCTCGTGAACATAGTGCAAACAAGGATTTAAACTTGCATATTATATTTGAAAAGATTTGAAAGGAGAAAACTATAAGTTGTCTTATTGCCACGTTGTGAAAAATATAATTCCATTGCATCGCTAAAAAAACACCAACAAAAAAACACATTTCAATTAAAAATATCCTAAAATTTTAATAAATCGCATCTTCAAACTTGAAAGAAAAATAAATGATCAAAGAACATGTATAATTCAAATAATTCTGCTTAATAAAGTTCCTAGGCAAATGCGAATAAAGTACCATAAAGTACCATATTCAACATATGCGAATAACATCTAACATGGTTTCAAAAAGAACTCCCTTATTTCAACTCATTAGAAAAAATGCACGCATTCATATTAAAAATACAAATTATACTCCATAATGTTTGTAAAATAAATGTACTCTAACCATGGAATAACATCTAACATGGTTTCAAAAAGCGCTCCCTTATTTCAACTCATTAGAAAAAATGCACGCATTCATATTAAAAATACAAATTATACTCCATAATGTTTGTAAAAAAAATGTACTCTAACCATGACCAAATTTAAATTTAAAAGTAAAATAAAAAGTTTCAAATTTCAAATTTTGAGGGAAAAAAAATCATAAGATTGATGAATGTTGGAAATGTCTGATATTAAATATATTTCAAGGCAAGAGAAGGTAAATGGCAAACACATTTTGATGCCAATATCCTCTATGTATTCAACAAAAAGACCAATGTTTCAAATGCACAACTTTGACAATTATTTTAATGAAGATAGACTCAAGCTCATTGAACTTACCACCAGCTTTCACAAAATCAACAAGATCATCTTTCAAAATGACAAGCATTGAACGAGGCACTGAACCAACATCAAGCGCTTGTATATTTTCTTGGATTTTGATCTCTTGATAGTCATGACAGACTTTGCTATCCTCTATGTACTTGAAGCTACTTCCTTGGCATGCATTTGCTCTCTACCAAACCAGAGAAAATTATGAATCAATACATTATTGCCTTACAACATTAAAAATTAGCTTACAAGTATGACTAACACCCAAAACAAGTGCCATATTAGAGAATCGATCCTAGTTCCAAATTAGTACATGGCCTATCAAGTTAGGAAAAAAACATAAATATAAAAGCAAGTAAACAACCCTATAATATACCAAAAAAACAAGCAATATGTATAACTAGGCATACTAAAACACAATACGAAAACTTCTCTTTTGCATTTCATGAGTATTCTACATCTACATATGTTTGCTTGTTTGCATGATCTCATTTTCTATAGAAACGATGTATGGAATTATAATCGTAGTAAGAAGACTTGATGAGTAACTCTAATAGTCATCGACTTAGCTCTACCTCAAAACAAACCCATTTTATTCACCCCATTCAAGCTCACAATTTAGTGGGGAAATTTCACGAAGCTCACAAGTACTCAATCATTCTTAAAAATACTTGGTGAGTTCCATGTTAAAAATGAACCATGACAAATAGGAATGAAAAAAAAAAGTGCCATTTGATCATCCAAATGTTTCAATATTTTCTAAACGGAGATTGTCAACAAAAACATAGACATCTACATGAATTTTGTTGGAAATACTGAGAGGGGGGTGAATCAATATTTCTTTTCAATTATTAATTTTACCAGTTAGATCACTTATATTTAGAACACAAAATGAACAATGATGGAATAAATACTTTTATTAATTTCTTCTTTACAATAACTCAAGTACAATAATGATATAGGGCTCAACCCTAGATGAAGACTCCAATCTTCCAGGCTCCAACCTGTATTGTGCCAAGCACCGACTTGGTCTTTCCAAGGCTCCAACCTTGTCAATTTGAGGCACCAACCTCTAGGGCCCCAACCCTATCTTCCAAGGCTCCAACCTTGTCACTTTGAGGCACCAACCTCTAGGGCTCCAACCCTATCTCTGGTACAAGCTCCAACCTGGTCTCTTGAGGACTCCAATCCTCTAGATCTAGCCACTTGCTACAAAATTAGTGCCATGTTAGGAAGTGTAAAATTATCTTTTACACTTGTCCTGTTCAAGGCATGGAAATCAACACAGTCTAATGTCTCCATTCATTTTTGCACTAGAACAAGGTTTGCTACCCATTCTGAATATTTTACAGGAAAGATTATATGAGCAACCAACAACTTATCGACTTCCTTCCTTATTTTTACCCTAAGTGCATGATTAATAGGACTTTGCCTTTATCTTACTAGCCTCACATCCCCTATGACAGGTATCGCACGCTGAATAATAGTTGGATCAAAACCACAAAAATCTTCATAGGACCATGCAAAGTGTTGGAAATGTAACTAGTTTCGGTCTTCATAATTGTTGTACTCTTCAAAATGTATCCTATGTAACAAACAAGAGAAGAAAAGAAAATTTTATTACTATTAAAGCATGAGCTTCATGCTCTTTATTGATGGTTCATGCTTCTAGGGTTTGTTAGGTCTTCAGATTTATTGTCATGAGTCAAAGGATTCAACATCATGATTATAAGACCCTTCCGGGCAAAATGTAACTGTAAAAAGAATTGTTTTTTAGTCTAGAAAGTCCTGGAAACTCCAATAGTACAAGTCGGCCTAAAGAAGGGAATTCGACCCCTTGGAAAGGCTATATAAAGGAGCAATTTGACCTCATTTGGGACTCACTTATCCACAAAGTTCGATCCACAAGAAGAAGTTTGATCTTTAGTTGGGAAGCAAGAGAAAAGGAAAGCGAAGGTCTAGGAAGCAAGAAGAATCGAAGAAGGAAGTAAAATTCTTCGTTTTGGGCTCCATCTCTCTCACACATGCGAAGTTCTAGGGTTTCTAGTGTTGCAGAAAGAGGACGATGTTGCAGGTCCGAGTTGTAGTAGGACGAAGTGCAATATCTTGTAGTCGAAAGGAATAATACTCTATCTAGACCTCGTTGACCTTAGGGAGAGTTATCTTGCTCTAGGAAGGTCTCAGAAAGAGGCTGGATTAGAGTTTCTAAAGAAGCTACAAGGCCGAAATTGTAGGGTAAAAGTTGTAGGATGAGTTACAATATTGAAGTTGGTAGGTCGAAGTTGCAGTTTGTAGTTGGCTGGTGCAGAATCAAGGAAGGAATTGTTGGAGGGTTGACTTGGTACTTGGAGAAGGACTTGGTCTAGGGTTTGGGTCTTTGTGTCTCATCTGAAGCAGATTCTATAAGAAGAGAAGAGTTTTTCAGGTTTTCCCCTTGGAGGGATCTTGCCCTGGTTGAGAGCCTAATTTTTCTGTCCTCTATTGTTGTTGTTTCGTTCTTGATATTTGTTTGATGAAAATATCTAACTAAAGAAGATTAACAAGGTTCACAAGCAAATATTAAGGTTAAGAAAAATAAGAATTAATAGTTGCCACTCACATTTTCCAACATGGTTTCAGAGCTAAGGTGAACAAGGAAGGCAATTGAAAGGACACTAGAAGGAATTACTTGTCAAGGGGAAGAAAAAAGGAAACTCTAAAGGAAAGCATGAAGACAAAGACTTTCGAGAGGATTGTCTCTTGAAGGGATCTAATTGACAACTTATTGCCAATTGGTAGACCTCTTTAAAGGAAGTATCAAATGATCTTGTTAATATTCATCATTCTTGGAAGTTGTTGTTGGAGAAATCCTAGGAAACATCTTTCAAGGATATTGTTAAGGCATCTAAGAGGTTTGAGACATCATCAAGAAGAACCTTGGTTGTCAAATAAGTATCATATTATTACATCATATCTGAATCCACAGGTCATATGGGTTCTTTCTGCAAGGAGAGCAACAAACTTGTTGGAGCATCAAATTACCTAGCATGGAAGAAAAAGATTGACCTGGAGTATGCTACTGGTGAAATTACTGAACCTGGCAAAGACAAGACTCAAGATCTAGCAAAGTACAAGAAGGGGGAAGTAAGGGCACAAAGGATCATAGATGAATCGATCAAGGATCCTCTTGTTCCATTTGTTGCAAATTTGAAAGCTAGTAAACTTGTACTTTGTGAGTACATCGGGACAAAAGATGTCTTTGCGTAATAAGCTATATAAGATGAAGTCAAAGGATGAAGACATGGCATCCTTTCTAATGAGAATCTCTCAATTGAGAGATCATTTGCAAGGGCTTGGAGAAACAATCTTTGATTCAAAAATGACTATTTGTGTGTTAAATGCATTACCACCAGAATGGAGTTGCTTTTCAACAAGCATCTACTCCAAGAAAAATTCAACTCCCTTTAATGAGTTGTGGGGGCACTGCATTTTGGAAGAATCAAGGATCAAGGTAAAAGATGACATCAGATCATATGAGTCTCAAGCCTTTCTAGCTAGAGTTAAGAAGTTGAAGAAAGGAAAGTTTGGAAAGTTCAAGAGGAAAGATATGTTCAAGGTTCAATGATTTGAGTTTGGACACTTTAAAAGGGGCTGTCCAAATCAACAAAACAACAAGAGAAAGGAAATAAGCGAAGCTCATGCAGCTGAGGTCATGGGAGAACCTAAGAAGAAACCGAAGAAAGAAGAAGTGAAGGATCTTTACTATTAAAGAAGTCATCTTGTTTGTCAAGCTCTTGGTGAAATTGGTCTTTCCTTTAGGATAATATGCATTATTGTTTACTTTAGAAAACTCTTGATTTTGCATAACATCATAGAGAGAAGGGTGTGTTAGTAGCATATGAAGAGTCTTTTACTTGCGGATACTGGATTATCATATTGTTTATATTAGCATTATTACAAGACTATGAAGTCTGCATATCTTGCAGCTACATGATAGCATACTCAGTAAAATGTAACATGTAATTTTCCTATTTAATGAAAGATTACGAATTTTTCCTCTGTGAAAAAAGCATATGAAGAGTCTACTTAGTTAAGATTAGTTTGTAGAAATCATCTAATCTTTAAAAATAAATAGATAGACCATTTTTGCATATTGTTCATCGAGGCATTACCTAACATTATGTTGGAGGTAGTCGTCATCTTGCTTAGATGGATCATCATGATCCTGGAAGGACCGTCATTTTGGAAGGCCCCTGAAAGAAGCATTATGACAAGGATAGTATACATTCAATGTAATATATTGGTAAAGGGATGAAGGAATGCAATGGGTCAAGATGCAGGCTCATTATGAGACATATAGCTAGATGATGGAATAAGAAGCATAGGAATGCACATTGGAAACGACTCTTGGATCATATTCATGTAGAATCTCATAACATGCTTAATGTGATTGTATGATGTTTAAAAGGAAGAATTTGACTTACTTGAGGATGTATAAGAGATTAAGACTTTCTCCAGAATACGTAAAATAATGATTAACATCTAGTATAATCTTCGGAAGAAAATGTTGTAACTTGGTAATCAAGTTTGATCCTTGGCAATCTAATGCAAGAAGGAAGATTCATATGGAGATGGACCATGGCGATGTTGATGGAACAAAAAGGTCATCATGATGAGGTAAGTCTGATCTTCATTATTGTCGGTTATCTGGTTAACATATAATTTTGCTAACTGGAAAAATGTTGCAGGAATTGATGATGACAGTTGAGGCAAGTTCAACTGTATGAATGGAAATGTATGAAGAATGTTGAGGGAAGCTCAATATCTGATGCCCGGTAACTGTGAAGTCAAGATGTGTCCATCTTGGGATTGAAAGGTAGCAATGCAAGAAGATAACCTGAAGGTCAAAAGGAAGATCACTTTCATGGAAACTTGGGAAGGCTCAATACCATGCCTTCATCTTTGATGACAAAGATGAAAAGTGATGAGAAAGAGAGATGATCTAGATCTTGTCACAAGATTGAAGAGAGAGAAGGTGGCTCCATGATACCTCGAAAAGAAGTATGAGATGCGAAGAAAAGAGGGAGCGAAGCAACTATAGAGAACTGGTAGTTGATACTCTTATGAAGACAAGTTATAAGGCTTGTGGTGTTGACTTCCCTTATAGAAAGGAAGTCTAGAATCTCCTCTAGATTTGAGAGGGAGAAAAGGAGTCTCCTTAGATAGGAGCAAGGATCTATTCCCTAGAAAAAGGAGAATAGGGATGTCCTCTCGGTTGAGAGGGAGTGATGTTGAACATCACTTATGCATTCTCTTCTTGAGGTGATGGAGAGAGAATGGCGAAGGATTGGATAAGCATTTGTGGTTTCGTTGAGGATAAAGCATCCAAGAAGGGAAAGGGACTGGCACTCTTTAAGGATAGGACAGGTATCCAAGAGAAGAGTGGTCAAAGAGGACCGATATTCTTTGAGGACTCAGGATTAGAGATCCATGATAAGAATAGTCCTAAAAGGACATACCTTGAGGACATCTGGATGGAGTATGTGCCTTGTAGAGGTATTGTGGTATCACATGTAAAACCTCCCAGCATAATGTTCTTGATTAAAGAAGAGTTTGTCTAGTTAGTCCTCGAAGACTGAGTTGGTCTTCGTGATGATGCTTGCAGTTTGGCTTATTAATCTTACTCTTCTTATGAGAACTCTTTAGTTTGAGAATGATGTTGTACTAGTTGTACAATTACGAATACCTCCCTAGTTAAGAGGGAGTGTTGGAAATGTAACTAGTTTCGGTCTTCATAGTTGTTGTACTCATTTCAATATGTATCCTAGATTCCTATGTAACAAACAAGAGAAGAAAAGAAAAAGTTAGATTATTAAAGCATCGGTTTCATGCTCTTTATTGATGGTCTTCTAGGTAAAAGCATGTTGTTTATGTTTCTAGGGTTTGTTAGGTCTTAGGATTTATTGCCATGAGTCAAAGAAGCCAACATCATGATTATAAGACCCTTTCGGGCAAACTTTAATTGTAAAAAGAATTATTTTTAGTCTAGAAAGTCTTGGAAACTCCAATAGTACAAGTCGGCCATGGCAGCTTCAAGTCGGCCTAAAGAAGGGAATTCAACCCCTTGGAAAGGCTATATAAAGGAGCAGTTCGACCTCATTTGGGACTTGTTGACCAGTTTATGTCAACCACCCATACACTTTTTTCAAAGCAGTGCATCATGCTCAAGCAGTAAGAGATCATCATTATCTTTCAACAGTTTGTCAAGTCATGTAAACCCAAATTCTGCAGCCCTGTGGGCCTTCATTGTAAAAACGATTTTATTATGATTATAAAGCCACGCAAAGACATCTAGGTAGCCTATGCCCCTTAGCAAAGAGTTTCCTCTAAGGAGGTTTTTACCCTCCGCCAATTATTCGCATTTTTGAATCCAAACAATTGGCAGAGTCTTTCTCCCACGCATCCCCCAAAGCTAGAGTGGGGCTAGATGGTAAGATCTTGGGTGAGTCCTACTGTTATCGAATCTATGGATAATTATCATACTAGATCATGTCTTGAGTCTCACAGAATTTGGTTAAGTCTAAGTGTCGATTCTTAACTTTTAAAATTTCCAACTGGTTATGAATTTAATAATTATTCGGATGTAAATTGTAAAATCAAATGTTTGTAAAAGTTGAAAGGGGTAGAACACTCATAATTAGAACCTCTACACCTCAACTTTGTGTTTAGACACCTTTTGAGGGTTGAATTTATGTCTTTCCCCTCAAATTACTTTTCCTTTTGGTTTTTTGGCAAAAACTGGCAAAATTTTAGCCTGAAAATAGTCAAAAATTTAAAATTACTAGAAACTAAAATTCTCTCCAAGTGAAAAAACGAATTTTTGGAGAAGGTGGTCTTTCCCAAGGAAGAATTAAATTTGACAAACTCAATTCCAAGGTAAAAAGAAAATCCACAAGAAATTCGATGGGGCCAAAAAAGAATTATTTTTCAAGAAAAATATTTTTTTGGGTCCAGTTGGTTGAAGAAAATTCATGGGTCCAAAAGAAATTAATTTTCCAAGGTCCTCCATCAAGGGAAAAATCAATTTTTTAAGGGAAATTGAACTTATGGACCAAGGTGGTTAAGTGAAAGGTGATTTTTTGAGGAAAAATTTTCAAAATAATATTTTTTGGACCAAGAAAAAAGGGGTTTATTATGGAATTCGAATTTCTTCATCCAAATCAAGGGACGAGATTTAATCTTGGCATGGATCAAGCATCTAGCAATTGTTATTCTCCCGGACCAAGTCAAACTTGTCCACTTCTTTGGACTTAGCCATTTTCCACTTGGAGAGGGATCTAGATCTCTCTATTTTCTATAAATTGAACCCGAGGCTCCTCATTGTAACATCTTTGGATGGTGTAATTAGTTGGGGAAGCTCTATAATATTTTTCTGATCAATAATATCAAAGTCTTTGGGGCAAAGCTATGTGTGTATGTCTTCAACTTGTTATGGTAAATTTATTTTAATGTTCTGTACTTAAATTTCTGCTAGGTTTTAATTTGTTATTTTGATAGCCATCTGGATTTATTGTAGCTCGTTTGCTCCTACATTTGGATTGGGAAAAACATTTGATTAGGCAAATCTAGTGGATCCTTGCTTGGACACTAGACTTCCTTCTTGTTGTGTTAACCCACCCCTATTGAAACTAACAAAATCTTTCGAAGTTGTGTAGAAAATATTTTCTGAGCAGGTATCAAGGACTTCGGCAAATTCTTGCTTGAATCAGCTAAGTACTCGAGTCGAGCATTTGTTGTAATCCTTGTTTGGATCTTCATCTCCTCGACCCATAGAACCTAAAAACCCATAGTGGGACTCTCAAAGGCTCATCATAAGACACTTTAAAGGGATTTTCTTGCCTTTTTCTCTACCTAGATCACTCATTTTAAAATTAAATCTTTCATTTATTTTAAAGGGCTTTCAATGACCTATCTATTATTTCTAAGACCTATATTATCTAGTCTGTGGGCGAAGGTGTCCTCATACCCATAGATTAGACTTGTAAATTGTTTGTAAATTATTGTAAATATTTTTCTATAATTTTCATTGTAAAATTTGTAAATAAATTTGTGAAAAGGTTTTTGCATATATTTTTCTATAACCCTTGTAAATATAACTTTCTTCACATTGTGCATTTTTTAGGGTTTTCTCCACTATTTCATTGCAAATCTGAAGAGAGGGCTTGGGGTTTGGATTAGAAAAGTTTCTTGCAAATTTTTCTTGCGAATTAAGGCTTGAAGATCAGATACAAATCAAAATTCTTGAAGCCATACAATTGATTTGCTCTCAGACCTTCGTTTTTCTTGGACAGCTAGGATTTCCAACTAATCAAATTAAATTTATTTGAGCTATCCTCCCTTTTGAAGCAAATCAAAAATTTTGGGGTCATTTTTCTCTGTTGAAGCACAAATTCGTGTAGGGCTCTTTCCAACAAGATCGATTTTTTTTTTTTGGGCAGATAGAAATTTTTGGTGGTTGTCTTTTGTTCTAAAAGCCAAATCGAATTTGTTGAGGGTCGTTTTCAATTTTATGATGAATCGAAAATCTTCTTTTGAGAGGGCATAATCAATTTTAGGGGAAATTCAAAAAACAATTTGTGAAATTTCAGATTGAAAGTCTTTGTGGAAGTCGTGAGGTTTTGTGAGCCTTTTTTTTGTGGTTGGGAGCTTAGAGAGGCCTCTCCTCTCATCTAGTGCGTAAATCCCTTAATAATTTCAATAAATTAATTTTTCCAAGGAAAATTCCAAATCGAAGATTTTGCAGACATGGAAATCCGAAAATTTTAATTTCTAGAAGCTTCTCCCTCAAGTCCTTGCGTTAATTCATCCTCCTTAGACATCTTGCAGTTCAAATGGTATTTTTGGAAGGGAAAGCAAATTATTTGTGAGAGAAAAGTAAATCTCTAGGGGAGAAATTATCATTGAACCTTCGTAAAATTATTTTCTCCTTATTGTCACTTCGAGGAAAAGGTATTTAAATTTTTATTTGTAAACCCTCCTTATAGTGGTTTCAAAACCCTCCCGATTGTCTAAGGGGTTTTCATTGTAACTTTAATAAAATCGTATTTTTCCTAGGGGAAGCTTAAGGTTCCCCCCATGGTATCCCACCTCCTATTTTGGTAGGAGGGTTTCTATTTGATTACTAACTTACTAACTTAGTAATTAGACCTCATTACTACCTTTTCCATCTTGCACTTTAAAAAAAATTGTAAGTTTGGGTGGGACTACATCATTTTCATGTCCAATAATATATCACCTCGATCGGGGCGGGGAATTGAACTAGTGACTTCACATCCACGAGTGCCTTAACAAGCACTCTATCACCATCTATCCAAGACCCTGTGGACATCTTGCACTTAAAATTTTATAATATCTAATTGTTAGATTTAAATCTCACATTTTATAATAGCTTTTAAATCACTTGTTTTTACCTTGATTTAGCTATATGGTGGTTTTGTTAGCTATTTAATTTAATTCGCATTTTAATAATTTCATCTAATCATCATTGCTTCATTGGGTAAATTTTTATTTGCTTCATTAATCATTAGCATAAGTTAAATAAATTGTGCTCAAAGTGCTAAGTTCTAATATAATCATACAAGTGGAATGGTATTTGCTATTGATGAATTTTAAATATATTTCACATTTTGAAGCTTTTGGTTTTTAATTGTTAATCTCATTAAAGCATTTGATTAAGATCTCATTGCTAATTTGCATTATATCTCATTTACTTATGCTTTATTGAGAAACCCACAATCATCTTTTTAAGATTTATTGATCATATTAATACTCCAAAAACACATATCCTAATTTGATCATATAAGTGGAATTGTAGTTTGTTATTGATATATTTAAAGCATTTCACATTTGAAGCATTGTGGTTAGTCTCATTTGGGGCATTTGTTTAACATTTGCATTTCATATTAAATCTAGGTTTGCATCCTTAAAATTTACCTCCAAGCATAAGCTTGGTTGACAGAGAGATAAGACAACCTTCTCCATTATTCAGTTTGAGGAACTTGACCCTTTGGCAAAGGTTAAAACAAGTGACCTTACAGTTCTCTTGTGGGCAATCTGTTGATTTCTGGTAGCATCGGATGTGCTCTAAGTCTCAAATTTTACAGGGAGGCTTAGACACGTGTACTCTAAAATACCCAGAAAGTGTTTTGGGAAATTCCACCCAGATGAGGTTTTATTAAAATAATTATTTATTTTTAATGGCAGCCTAAGTCTAAACTTAGGGAATTAAAATAATTAAAGTGTATTAACAGAACTAGGTGTGAATCGTCTAGAAAAAGACGAAGATCAAGTCAAATTAATCTTAGCCCTTGATTATGTTTTAATCTGGGCCGTTGATTTCTCAACAAGAAGATAATTAGAAGGAATTCGATGGGCATTTGGAAACACACCTGGCAAATACTCAGTTGCCCAAGAAGATTGATTTTCTCACTGGCTGAAGTTCGACAAGAGAAAATCAAATCAGTGGGAAAGTTGCAGGTTGGAGAGAGAGGGTATCAACAAGAGTCGAGAGTGCATGATCAGACTAGAGGAATCAGCGCAGAGGAGGGACAACGCAGAGGATGTGACGCAGGGACAAGGACAGTGCAGAGGTTGTGACGTTAGGACTGCGCAGAGGCTGACGTAGTGAGGTTGTAGGGCCTCTCCAGGGTTAGAATTTCACTGTGGAGTGTGAGAAAAATTGGTTGTATAACTTCTCACAGAAATTCCTCTTCTATTTTGATGGTTGTATTTTGTACAAGAGATTTTGTTGAAGAATAATAAAGAAACCCTCGTCTGCTGCACCAGTTTTCCCACATTGGATTTTTCCGGGGACGATTGTCCAAAAATAACTGTGTCAATGTAATTGTACTTGTGCTAGCATTTTTCCTTGCATTTACTTTCCGTAGAATTTTAATTGTGAAGGCTGCAGTAGAATTTATTTCGATATTTACTGTATAATATTGTAAATAACTTAATTCTTAATTAATAAGTAGAAGAAATAATATCAGTAATTGCAGTTGGGGTTCTATTGTAGAATTTTCACATGGTATCAGAGCTAAGAAAACAAATCCAGAAGAGCCAACGTTGAACAAAAGGAGATCGGAAGACTGCATAGGCAGTAGATCGAATCCCCTGAGGAATTGCACAGTCCAGTCCAGGAGGGCAAATTTTCGTAGGAAAATCTCTCTCTGAGTGAGCCGACAAAGAGAAAGAGTTCCAGATCAAAAATTTGCTAGTGACAGAGGGAGCAGCGCAACAACTTCAGCCCAGTGCAGTCTTCAAGTGGGACGCAGTTTTTGTTGGGCAAAAAAAGCGTCAGAAAATCAAAGAAAAAATAGCACTATTAAGTATGGAAAACCAAGATGTCTCTGAATTATCTTCCAGATTAGACGAAGACTTCGCATGCTTGTCAAGTTCAGCATCTGCAAGTGTTTGGTATATTAATAGCGGGGCTTCAGCTCACATGACTAGAGTACGAGAATATTTCTTAAGCTATCAGGAACAGCAGATGAACTTCCAGATAACTATGGGAAACAGAATGAAATGTACTCCAACAAGGAGAGGTACCATAGCGTTTCAGACAGAGGTAGGAACCAGCATCAGAGCCACTAATGTGTCGCATGTGCCCGGGTTAGGAATGAATCTGATTTCAGTGTCCCAGTTACAAGACAAGGGATACGATGTATACTTCATTGGAAAGAAGGTATACGTCAAACATCCAAGCTGGAAGAAGATGAGACAAATTGGAGCTTGAAGCAACAGACTATATAGATTGCAGCTCAAATCTCCAATGGCACTAATAGGCAGCAATCTTAATGGCAAAAAAGATCTGAATGAACTATGGCACAAGCGAATGGGACCCTTGCACCACGGAGCACTAAGGATGCTCAGAGAGACTGTTACAGGAGTTCCAGTCCTCAGTACTAAGCGTGATGACGTATGCAAAGGATGCGTACTAGGAAAGTACGCTAAGGCAACTTTTCCCAAAAGTGACAACAGAGCAAAAGGCATATTAGGATTGATACACTCAGATATTTGTGGCCCAATGTCCACAAGAGCTCTTAGCGGTGGCGGATACTTTGTCACCTTTATTGATGATTACTTTAGAAAAACCTGGATCTACTTCCTAAAAACCAAGGATGAAATCTTTGATCGGTTCAGAGAGTTTAAGGCTCTCATTGAGAACATGACAAGGAAAAAGATAAAGCATTGAGAACATGACAGGGAAAAAGATAAAGGTATTGTGCTCAAATAACGATGGAGAGTATACGAGCAGAGACTTCACAGATTTTTGTGCAAAGGAGGGCATCAAAAGGGAGTGGACAGCTCCATATAATCCACAGCAGAATGGAGTAGCGGAGTGGAAAAATAGAACTATTGTTGGGGAGGCAAAGGCTATGTTATATGACCAGGACTTGCCTAGATTCTTATGGGCAGAGGCATGCAACACGGCAATGTATATTCAGAACAGAACCCCTCACTGAGCATTGGGGAAGAAAATGCCTTAAGGAGTCTTCACAGGGAAGAAACCTGAAGTAAGTCATCTCAGGATATTCGGAAGTCTGGCATATTGTCACATTCCAGACGAGAAACGCCAGACTGCAGAAAAGGGGTATCTTGTAGGATATAGCGAGACCTCAAAAGCATACAAAATCTACATTCCTAGCAATAGGAAAGTTGTAGTAAGACAAGATGCAAAGTTCATGGAAGACAGAGCTTTCAGGAAATCTCGTGACATGCCAGCAATAGAATAGTCAGCAGATGTTCCATTAGTCCAACGACAGCAAGGGCAGCGGGTAGGACAGGCAGGAGGACAAACACCAGGATCAAGTACAGTGACCAGTACCAGCATTTCCTCAAGAGGAGGAGACTCTGGCAGTTCTCAACAAACGGAACAGCAAGAACAGGAGGAGGAATTGAGGGAGCCTCCTACCACCAGTGGTAGAACCAATAGGAAAGTACGGCAGACACTGAGGGACGCAGAGGAGTTTGTTGGAGATCCCAGAACCGACAAAAGGCAGCGTAGGCAACCTGAGAGATACAAAGCCTTGGTAGCACAGGTTGAAGAACTTTCTAGTTTTCAGGAAGCCATACAGCGCCAAGTATGGGTGGGATGCCATGGTAGAAGTGTACAGCTCTATCATGACAAATGATGTCTAGGAAGTAGTACCTAGACCCTAGGATAGATCAGTTGTAGGATCAAGATGGATCTACAAGATCAAGTACTCTGCAAATGGCAATGTAGAGAAGTACAAGGCAAGGTTCGTGGCAAAGGGGTATGAACAAAAGGAAGGAATAGATTATGAGGAGACCTTCGCCCCTGTAGCCAGGTATACCTCTATCAGATTTGTTATATCCCTAGCAGTTCAGATGGGATGGAAGATTCACTAGATGGATGTCAAGACAGCATTCTTGAAAGGGGTGATAGAAGAGGTGTACATAGAATAGCCTGAAGGCTTCGAGACCCATGAGAAGAGAACTCATGTATACAGATTGAAGAAAGCCCTATATGGGCTCAAGCAAGCACCTAGAGCATGGTATGGTCGGATTGATAGTTCTTGCAGCAGTTGGGATTTTTCAAGAGTGATGCAGATCCCAATCTCTATTATCTAATGGTGGAGAATGAGCCACTCATTCTGGTGTTATACGTTAATGATTTGTTTCTTACAAGACCGTCTAAGCTTATAAAGGACTGCAAGAAGAATGTTGAAGCAGAATTCGACATGAAGGACATGGGGTTGATGCATTATTTTCTAGGGTTGGAAGTTTGGCAAAAAAATGGAGAGATCTTCCTTGGACAAGGAAGATATGCTACAGAGATTCTGAAGAGATTCAAAATGCAGGATTGTTGACCCATGGCGACACCTATGATTACCAACTGGAAGAAAATAGATGCATAAAGAGACAGGGAAGTAGACCCCACCTTGTATAGACAGCTCATTGGGTCACTCATGTATCTGGTCAACACCAGGCCAGACATTAGTTTCGCTGTCAACACCCTTAGTCAGTTCATGGTGGAACCGAAAAGGGTACATTAGGCAACAATTAGGCACATTCTCAGATATGTGCGTGGAACAGTTGGATATGGGTTGAAATACACCTGAGGAGATGATGTCAGATTGAGCGGGTTCACAGATGCAAATTGGGAAGGGAGTTCAGCAAACCAAAAAAGTACCTCAGGGTACTGCTTCAGCGTTGGATTAGGAATGATCTCTTGGTGCAGCAGGAAGCAGAATTCGGTAGCTCTGAGCTCAGCGAAAGCATAATATATGGCAGTCAGCACAGCAACGTATGAAGTTATATGGCTTAGGACGCTGCTTGTGAGCTTGTTCAAGAAGAGGATGGAAGCGACCAGTGTTTACTGTGATAATAAGAGTTGTATCAAGCTCTCTAAAAATCCAGTTTTTCATGATCTTTCGAAACACATAGATATCAAATGTCACTTGATCAGAGATTATGTTCAGCGTGGTGTTGTACAGCTGCAGAATGTCCACACAGGAGATCAAGTAGCAGATGTACTCACAAAGGCTATAGGAAGAGCTAAGTTCATTCAGTTCAGGGAGTAGATGGGTATGGTAGAAAACCTGTTTCAGTAGCAAAAACAGATGGGACCTGGGTCCTCAAATGCCACAGCAGCAAATGAGAGGAGTTGCAATGCAGATGCAGTAGTTGGCAGCAGTATGCAGTGTCAAACATCAGCAGCGCAGTAGTTGGTGGATAGCAGTGTCAGACATCAGCAACGCGGAGGGAGAAGTTACAGAGTCAGGGTGATGCTTCAACAGGTTCCATTACTAGAGCACATTCCTCGCTAAAAAGGAGTGTTGATTTCTGGTAGCATCGGATGTGCTCCAAGTCTCAAATTTTACAGGGAGGCTTAGACACATGTATTCCAAAATACCCAGAAAGCATTTTCGAAAATTCCACCCGAATCAGGTTTTATTAAAATTATTAATTATTTTTAATGGCAACCTAAATCTAAACTTAGGGAATTAAAATAATTAAAGTGTATTAATAGAACTGGGTATGAATCTTCTAGAAAGAGACGAAGATCAAGTCAAGTTAATCTTAGCCCTTGATTATGTTTTAATCCGAGCCGTGGATTTCTCAACGAAAAGATTATAAGGAGGACTCCGATGGGCATTTGGAAACACACCTAGCAGATACTCAGTTACCCAAGAAGATCGATTTTCTCAATGGATGAAGTTCGGCAAAAGAAAATCGAATCAGAGGGAGAGTTGCATGTTGGAGAGAGAGGGTATCAGCAAGAGTCGAGAGTGCAAGATCAAACCAAAGGAAGCAGCACAGAGGAGGGACAATGCAAAAGCTGTGACGCAGGGACAGGTACAGCGCAGAGGCTGTGATGCTGGGACTGCGCAGAGTGGAGACACAGTGAGGCCCTGTGAGGCTGTAGGGCCTCTCCAAGGTCATAATTTCACTGTGGAGCGTGAGAAAAATTGGTTATATAATTTCTCACAGAAATTCCTCTTCTATTATGTTGGTTTTATTTTGTACAAGAGATTTTGTTGAAGAACAATAAAGAAACCCTCATATGTTGCACCGGTTTCCCACATTGGGTTTTTTCAGGGACGATTGTCCAAAAATAACTGTTTCAATGTGATTGTACTTGTGCTATCATTTTTCCTTGCAATTACTTTCCGCATAATTTTAATTGTGAAGGTTGTAGTACAATTTATTTCGATATTTACAGTATAATACCGTAAACAACTTAATTCTGAATTGATAAGTAGAAGAAATAACATTAGTAACTGCAGTTGGGGTTCTATTGTAGAATTTTCACACAATCCCTGTAGGAATGGAGGCACTTGGGTTGCTAGAAGTCCTGGGTAGGTATCGTTAATGAGGGCTTAGCCTCCTTCCTCAACACCTCTCTCAACGACCTTGCCTAAGGCTTGCTTCAAAATAATTGAAGAGAAGGCCTTCAACTAGACTAAGCATTTTAATTATATTTAACCAAGACTCTTGCATCACACCTAGTTTAGTCTTGCATTTCATTCATCTCTCATTTGGTTGTTGTAGCTAGAATTGTTGGCTAATTTATTTACTTGTAAGTTTCACTTTACGTTCTTGTACTTGTCAATTGTATCTTAAATTGTTAAACATCTTCTTTTTTAAGTACAAGTTTATATTTTCTTGCAAGTTTCATCTCAAGTTTTATTGCTCGTATTTTAGTTGCTCATAATCTTCTAATCCCATACTAACACTTGCCTTGCAGCATTGTTGTTATTGTAACTTGAATGATCCATTTATTTGCAAGTATCTTGATTAACATTGAGCATTGTTTTAAGGCACTTGTCTACCACCTTTGTTAAAATTTGGCAGCTCAGGGATGAATTTGTCCTAGAAGAAAACATATCTTTCGATTCTATTTGAACCACCTATAATAAAATGTCATTCCTGACAATTCTAATATGACTTTCCAAAAATAGTAAGTCACATCCCAATTTGGAAGTGACTTTCCAAAAATAAAAGGTCATTTCTAAAATACATGAATTCGGCCTTGGTCGTCTTACACAAGATCTTGCTCGGCTCATTGGCTCATCATTGCATTGCATGATTACTTGGAGAGGTTTATCTCAACTCCGGACGAAAGTGGCATCATGGATAGCCCGCATCCTTTCTCAAGTTTGTTTATGTTTTTAGCACGTCGTCCTGTAAGGCATTCCTCAGAGTTAGCAATGCATTTTGCCTTTTTCTCATCTATGCAGGGACATCATGCCTATGACGCTAATATTATCTTCCAATTCCCTAATTGGTCCATGTCTTGGACTATTCTAGCATTCTCAGCGATGGAGGATCAATCTCACAATTTGCTTAGCGTTTGGCCACCTTCAGCCTCCCATGGTCACAAGGTGGCCTTGGAATCTCAATTGGCCTCCCAGTTTCACCATTCTGATTCGACCTTCCCAGAGGGTTTTCTGCTTCTTCAAAATTCATAGGCTATATTAGATCGGTCTCAATCTCAATGCAATTCCCTGGTTACTCTTTTGTGGCTCCACTCCTCGACTTTGAAGCTTGGCCTGGGGGTCATCAAAGCTTGTTGGGGTCTTCTCTGTCCTTTTCTTGCTACGAGCTTCATGGTGTTGGCAAATTCAAGGTGTTGGGGAAGGGCTCACGGTGTTTGCAAGCTTAGGTCGAAGGGAAATTGCAGCTTAAGATTCGGCTCCATTTCACCAGTCGAAAGCATGGGGGTCCTTAAAGCTCGTCTGGGTCTTCTTTGTCCTTTGCCTGTTGTGGCCTCCATGGCATTTGCAAATTCAGGGTGGTTGGCAATGCCTCATTGTGTTGGCAAGCTCAGGTTTGGGGCTCGTGGCTCCTTCGGGAATGTTTTGGTTCCTCTATGGTACATCGTTCGTGGATGGAAATGGATGCGAATAGAAAAAAGTGAGGCCTCTGGCCCATGCACTGTTACAGTGCACTAACCCTCTCTGTTTGCTCTCTCTCTCTCTATCCACTCTCGACTATTCTACTCATCTATGGAACAAAATGCACTCAAATAGAATGGAACCCCTTTTCCTCCTAGTGGTCCAGTTAGAACACAGTTCAATAGACTACTAGTAGTTAAGTTTGACTCCTTCAACTCTTAACTAGAGTTACAATATCGACTCTTCTAGAGTCTTCTTCATCATAATCATGTGGCTAGACCCCTTCCATTAATGAAGGGGGCTGACCTCACATCCTCTCGAATCATGGTGGTCAAAACAGGAAAGTCAACTTTGGAGTGGCATAACTTTTGCATATGGATTCCGATTGAGGCAATTCTTGCGCCGTCGGAAAGTTATCTATGTAGAGTAGTGCTAAGCAATGCGGCACTTAAGCAGTAAAGTTTTACCTCCAAAAAACATCATTTGATGTCTTTCGTTCAATTATGAGCATTGACCCAAATAGAAGAAGGATAAAATCTTAGCAAAAGAGCAACAGAAATTCAGATAAGCAACCAGAATGCACAAGTCAAATACCAATTTACAATATCAGAGCAATTATTTTCCGCCTGGTAGCCCAACACAACACAAACTGAAGAGAGAGTTGCAAAATATGGTGATGAATAAGCAAGACATGTTGAAAACAATAAAAAGCATGAAGTTGGCAAACCTGTGAAGGGCATGAAGTTGGCAAACCTGTGAAGGGCATGATGTCGGTTGCCTTACAATATTTCCTGCCTCCAATTCTGGAAAAGCTTTAAACCTGAAAAGACACAAATATGAGCCCAATGGAAGACCACAGACATAAGCCAGTTGCGATAAGATGCAATAATATCTCACTTTCCAACAGCATTTTTATTACCCACAAGAGTAAGCCTCTTTCGGAAACTTAGAACTTTAGAAGCCTGTTTTCATAAATTGAAACTACAACGCTGCAGTAGTTTGCTCTAAAACAGTCTAACGTATGTCTGACACAGGCATATAATTTAAACTCCTTCAGCAAAGGGCAAAGGAATATGAGTGAAAGATTAAACCAATGAAGGGTGTTTGGAGCAGATACTTTCATAAAATGATCCAAATGATGAAAATGATCCATCTGGCAACCAGAATGAAGCAACGTAGCTTTAGTGGCTAACAGGAAGTAATGTGGAAGGGATGAAAAAAAGGTTCAGTTCTTGTCTAGAATCATATCACTTCAACAGATAATGTAGAACTAGACACTAACTCCATGCACGGATGTACCTTTCAACAATCAACCTGAACTGTTACCTCTGAGAGTTGAACTTCCTGCATTTCAAACTCCATCCAAAACACAATACCACTCCAAAAGTCCAACATTGGCATGGTATTCAATTTTTTTCTGGCATCTAGATGTTGTCAGAAGACAGCAGTTTGTTCGGAAAATTGATACCTGTGCTTGCATTTGGTGCATTGATATTCTCGTTCTCCTTCAAGCATTTTTATACCACCAGAACGAATTACGGTCCCTTTAAGTGTAATTAATTTGCCAGTGTGCTTGACTCTCACACGTCCAATAGATGGATGGGTTTCTGGTAAATTCACGGAAAGATGTAAGATATTGCTCAAACAAAAGATTCATCCAAACTTATGAGTTATCTTTAAATCCATTATTGGCAGATTTTTCTACAAAGATCAGGTAAAAATTAATATACATATACATAATATAGCCTTCATTGCTTAACGGCCCAAAATGTGGGAAGGACCAGTGCCAAAAAAATTCCCTTTATTCGATAAATTTTGCAATTTCACAAATGGTACATTACGAAACTCTGTATAAAGAAAATCACTGGGCAATATTTTCTTCTAATATCCTAAAATGACTAGATCCGATAAAATACTAAGCCCTCCATAAGGGTTCCATCCTCATTGTGTTTTGCCCCATCCGAATGGCATGCTGACTAGTGGAATGGTGACAATGCTTATCCCAGATGATTTGATAAAATCGTTACCTCTCAGTCCAGGTAACTAAGTATGTATGTGGTGTGTGTATGTATATAAGGACATAGCTCTGATTTTGTTAAAACCAACCCCAAAAAAAAAACGAAATAGTTGAATCTGTCACCTGGACATTCCATAGCAGACCCACTGACATTGAGACGGACATGAACATTCTCCTTGATGGCCATGTTCCCGCTGTGTTTGTGTGCTTCGAGCACCACGCCCTGTAACATTCCATCAGGTTGAACCAAGAATTAAGCATTATTTAAACGGTCCGGAATGGATATATGGATCGAACAAAATTGCAAAATTACGAATCCGCAGACTGAATAAAAATACAAGCAAGATTATAAATGAGTGGCAATATAACCTGAGCTAGGAAAGCTGCGTCGTCAAAAAGAGGCAAAAATTTGGCAGGTTGTGTGTAAAGGAGTTTGGCTAGAGGAGGGCTTGCTTCCAGAAACTCTGCAAAGCTGAATCATTTGAACAGAAAAATAAAACGATTTTCAGTGAACTTTAAATTATGAAGTTCAATTAAATGAAGGTGCCAAGGTTAAGCTTACAGGATTTGCAAGGGATAATGGAGTAAATCATCCTCTGCTAGAAGAATGGCTTCTAATTCTTCGAGGTAATGATGAACTAGAAATTGTTGTAATGCATCAATGTATTCGGTGTCGTCCACCGTGATGCCTTCACCATTCGGCCCCCCCTTCGTAGCAGTAGCCATTGCTAATAATTCAAATACAGTGAGTCACAGAATGATCGCGCACTGGGCTAGTGAAACAAAAGCGCACACTAAGCGAGGCGGGAATGGGGAGAGAAGTACAACTGATTGTCAAATCACCGTATGAATGGAAATTAGAAATTTAGAAGGTTTTTTAATTTTATTTTTTTTCCCAAGAGGTTTTTTAATTTTATCTAGTCTTTCGAGCATCTTTGAAACATTTAATTCCAAAGGTTCGTGTTATATCGAGTGTGTTGTTCCTACATTTAAAAAAATTAATGGTCAATTAATTGCAGAAATTTTTGGATTATTTATTGTATCGAAAAATAATGATTAATAAGAAGAAGTTATTTTAATTTTTACTAGGATAAAGATAGTTTATGGGACAGATTGTTTCTTTATCTCGCTCTTCTCTTCGGCCCTTTTTCTTGTGAAGTTTCACAATAAATGCTCCGAGCATCTCAACAAACCCCTTACTGAATAGATTATATGCTCAATTTTCCACTATATATTACCGTCATTCATAACCTAACTTCTGATACCTTTACACTCATTTCACATCATAATTCCATCACTTATCTCAAAATCACATCCTACACCTCGTGGTTGATTATCATTAGTTTTCTTAAGCTTTTCTATGATTAGAGATGATTTAGTCATAATTTGCTAATGATAATTTCACTAAGTTCATTTGTCGCAGGGTTCTATTGCCGAAATTCACCACAAGTTAGTTACTGCAGGTTAAGTACGGAACAAAACTTGTTGTAGGTGAAAATATGAAGTTTGTGATCAAATGGTGAAGAATCTTGAAATTCCGACATGCGGGTTTTGTTTAAAACGCCCTCATTCAGGTAACCTAGAAACGGTTTGGCAAAATTCAACATTATGAGAAATTTACGGTCAGGAGAATATTCCAGCACCATCTTAAGTACAGAATGAGTTCTTAAGTATGGGAATATCTAAACGTGTCGAGTTAAGTCTGGTTCGGCCTGAACGGATCAATTCGGGTTCGGTTGTGCACGCCTTTTGCCGAACGACCTTGTGATAAACATAGCAATGGTTCCTCCATTCATGCATGGATCATAATAAGCCCAAACATGGCTCTCTAGGAAAATTGGATACGACATATTTTAGTTTGTTGTTATGATTTCTTTTGTTAAAATAGCAATGCTTTGTCTTTATTAAAGGAAATGTAAAAGTTGAAGCTATGCATCTATGTAGAAGGTCGTAGAGCAGGAGGGGAACAATAGGAGAAACATATGTAGAAGAATTGTAATTCTATTTACGTTGGAAGCTTCGTTGTATTGTTGAACCATTAAATAATTCTGATTTTGCACTTCAATTATTGTAAGTTATTATGATTGTATTTTAAATTTTGTTTTATTGAGTTAGTTCACCTTGCTCCAGGCGTGGCAAGGGCCCACCACTTCTGAAACCAAGTTCATCGTTAGTTTAGATTCAGAACTAGTTTATTGCATTAATTTCTCACAATATATTGTGTGGTTGATCAGTTTAAATAGTTTGTTTGATTTTGTACTTAATGTTTCATTTCGTTCATGTAGATCGAATTGTTGAACGAGTTGTTTGATTGGTTTATGTACACTGTGTAACGGTATTAAACGATTAATTGCATGTTCTAAAAGAGCCTCGTCTTGTTAAGAATTGATATGATATGAATACCTCATAGGTTCTAATTTTTACGTTTTACAATTCTTGAGTTTGACAGTGGACATGGATGCTCTGGTATTGTGAGTTTCGATTGATTATGTTGTAGAGTGAATACTGAGTTGTTTGTATTAGAGTCACGTACAGGGTTATGAGATTTCTTAACTTTGGTGAGATTCATGTTTGATTTGAAAATGAAAGTATTTGTTTTGCTGTTCAAAGTATTCATTTCCATTAAACTAAGTGTGCAAAGTGTTTGGATAGTCTTGCAAGTGAAACAAAGTGTTTTTTATAACTGTTTATGAATTTTGGTGTGAGGGAGTGTTGTTTTAATTTATTGTTTAACAACTTTAATCTGAATAACACAGCAAAATAACTTCACCATAAACACACAGCAACATGATGAGGCAGTTCACCCCTCCTGGGCTATATCTGTCGGGTCCAAGGCTCCCAATGGGCATGTTCTTGATATATTATTGTTACACAGTAATTTGTCACCGTCCCTGCAATCCCTATCTCGCCCATTGGAGGGTCGTTTCTGTGACCAATAATCAGTGTCATGCCTTGCAAATACCATCATTGCATCTCTTTCCATGAGGACAACATTCCTTCTGTTGATCATTTCCTGAGCAGACCCCTAAAAACACATGTTTTTGCCTTGGCGCTGGTAGCCCGTTATGTACTCGCGCCAATGAGGAAAATTAACACTGAGCCCGCGCCAATCTGTTTTTGGAAAGTTTTTTAAAAAAAGAGGCGAAGTTTCGATTACAACAACTTCGTGGATGAGTCATCAGGAGTGGTTTCGACTGAATAACCACGGCCTTCCTCCTTTGGCCTCTTGTTTCCACCTTATGGGGAACCTCCCAAGAGATAAGGCCTCCCTTCCACTATTGTAGGGATCCCAACCTCCTCCTCTCCTCTATAAATATAGCCTTCATCCATTGATGAAGGGGCTGAATAGCTGGTCTCCAAGTCCCCAAGAGCCATCAGAGCCTTATGCTGCAAGAGCCTTGATTCATTCCCTTAAGGCCAAATCCAAGCAAGGAGAACATTGTCGAGACATCCGAAGAGAGAGGTTTGTCCCATCCCCAACAGGCTTTGTCGAGACGTGTTCCGCTGGCGACCCTCCGAAGGAGAATTCAGCGTCAGGGCTATGGTTGTATTCTTATTTTGATTAATTAATGATAAGCGACTATTGGTTATGGTTCCACTCTTGTTGTCGATTCTGATGTTGAGTTATGTCTTCTCTAACTGACATATAGTTGCATATACTGGATTTTACGCTTGCGCTTGTTTTGTTTCTTGCGTGTGCAGGTGTCCAATCACGGAGATCGTGAGGATTGTGATCTACCAGAGCTAAGGAATGGGAGCGCTACTTTCTCTACAAGCGACAGCGTTGGATTCCAGGTAAGCCTTCATCGCTAGTTGGTTTATTTGTAATTAGGAACTTGCACTATAGCGTGAACGATTGTTGCTAAACCCAGTCTGGGCTAGTAGGGATCGCCTCTGTCCGCAGAGGGGATTTACCTCCTCAACAAATTGGTGACTCCGCTGGGGATCGTTTAGCTTGTTGTTGTTTCACTTTGTAAGCTACAGACGGAGCCTGAAGTTAGCCAGATAGCCTTCGAAACGCTCTTGCTCTGCATTGGCGAAAGTAGATCAATGTTGCTTCAGTCAATCTCCGGTTTAGTTTATGAACTGAACACTTTGAGTATTGTCTTGTCTTTCGGTCGATTCTTGACTTTGCTTGCTTGATCAGCTCTTTTGGTTGGCTCTTTTCTGAGTGTTTGGCTTTTGGTTCAACCCCAGAGGATCAGATCTGACCTCTGTTTTTCCGAGTTTTCATCCTTTCATGGTTGGCTTGATTGGCGCGGTTTCCACCCTGACAGTCGCGCCAATTGGCGCAAGTTGCCAGTTCATCACTCGCGCCATCCCCTGTCTGGCGCGGATTACATCCAGACAGTCGCGCCATCTCCTGTAGGTTCTAGGGTTTACCCTTGTTCGGAAGTTTCTTTTGGTCAGTACTTTGCTTCTGGGTTTGTTTTAGATTCTGCTTGAAGTGGTGAGTCTGGTCTTGGTTGGGAGAAATTCTTTGTTTTTTCATTTTCAGGCGTTGGCGCTTGTTGTCAGTTAGCAACCCGCGCCAATTGAGCATTGGCGCTAGTTGTCAGTGAGCAAGTCGCGTCAGTTGGCACTAGTTGTCAATGACAAAGTCGGGCCAATTTCAGGGTGTGTGAAAATTGAGATTTTTTTCCCTAAATCCTTCACCAGTGTGTCTTTCCCTTCTGGTATTTTCACTGTATGAGCATAGATTACATTGCTCATTGTTTGAAATGTCTTCTTTCCATCACTGTTTGGTGCAAAAGGGAATGAATGCCTTGTTTTGATCTCTTTCTTTGGAAGTCCTCTTTGTGTTTGACCTCATATGTCTTGTCGCCTTTTGAGGGATTTCGTTACAAAGTGTTTGAAACAACGATTGCATTCTTAGTGTTTGTTTACATCTCTTTTGCATTCATCCTTCATTAAGAGGATTTGCGGTTATTTAGTTTTCATCTCAAGGTGTTATTTTTGTTAAAATGCACTAGATCACATTGCATTGAAAAATATTTTTGAGATCCATCATTGAACTTAGATTACATTGTTTAATGATCGAAAACTAGAAATCGCTTTGAGTGTATTCTCTTTTATTAAAAGCGTGCATTAAGTAGATTCTCATTTCATCGAAAAATGCATTGAGTGAATTCTTATCATTTGAAAAGAAAAAGGAAATTGTGCATAGATTACAATTGCATAGTTTTCGAAAAAGAGGATTTTGCATAGATCGCATTGCATTGTTTGCATCGTTGAATGTTTGAAATTACTTTTGGATAGTGAAAGTCATATAGTTTGGAAAAGATTTTGTTTGCAGTGTTGTTTTATGTCGCATCATTGTTTGAAGCTCTTCCCTTAACTAGATAGCATTCATCGAATTGAAAATTTTTCTTTTCTCATATAGCTGCATATAGGATATTGTCATATGACATATGGTAGGGCCTTAAACCCGAAACGTAATTGAAGATAAACATTAAAATTTACTCAATTTACACTAAGGCAGCATTGAAACATTAATGCAACATTTAGTGGTCTAGGCTAGAGACGTGTTCCGGCGTCTTTAAACCTAGTAGCTGTCGTTCGCCTCTTGGCTTTAGACATCACTAGTACGGACTTGTGCTCCCCGTATCGTCGCGTATATAAAGGGAGACCCCACTAGGTTTCTATCATTTATCTATAGGAAGCCGAGTCTGCCGCCCTATACCCGTGATACACCGAACACAGCATTCGGGGAGATTGCCTGCACGTACGTTAAGTCCTTGGTTGATTTCTCTTTCATTTTGAAACCAAGGTGTATATTGCAGTTCACGGTTATTTGGTACACCCTTTGCCTAGCATTCTTGAGCAGTCATTTCGATCTTTTCTGACTCTTTAAATTTGAAAGGATCATCAAGCGCTTGTCCTTTCACGCTTGTTTCCAATCTGAAAGTGATAGAGTCACCTTTTGCCTGTTTCTTGACTCTTAAAACATGAAACGGTAGAGTTTTGTTTCAATGTCATAAAAATTAACTGCCCACGAAATATTCCTGGTTAAAGTTAGTTTCCTTAGGGTGTTGTTTTGGGTCGTTTTCGATGGCAACTTTCCCGGAGTTCACTAACCAAGGAATCCCCTCCGATGGGAATCCTGGTCCTTTTCCTCCTTTTGGAAATGTTGGTGCTCCTTATATGGCAACATTGTCCCTTCCTGGGTTAACTGTTGGATTGCATGTTTGGTTGTTCTCAACCTCTGTGGTCCCGAATGTCCCAGCTACTGTTCAATCAGTTCCTCCGCCTGAGCAACGTCATGTTGATTCCAAGGTGGACCTCTCCCCTTCTTCGCCTGTTTCTGCGTCCTCCTCTTCTAATTCGCCTGGTAAAAGTTTGGATTCAAGTAACCGGGTGGCTAAGAAGAAGAAGAAGAGGAAGTCCGATAAAGGAGAGGTTAGCTCTGCGGCTATTGCACCTAAGAAGTCTCCTCTTGATAAACCTTCCAACCCTCCACAGAAAGTCAAGTTCCCTTGCATGTTGTGCACGGGAGACCATCTTCTTCAAGATTTCTCTGGCATTCCCAAGGTACTTGAAGTATGGTCCAACGATCGTCCACTGTTGCCTTTGGCTTCTGGGAGTCAGGTTGGGGGCACGTCTTCAACTGATGCTGGTAAAACTCCTAAGAAGCAGGGTAAGATTACCAATCCCTGTAAGTTGTGTGAAGGGCACCATGCCATTCACCTTTGTCCGTATATGGATGAAGCCAAGCGAGTTCTGGACAACTCAACTGTTTCTACACCATGCCTTCCGGCTGGTTACAAACAGCTTTCTTTGAGTCCTCCACTAGCTGATCCTACGATTGGTCAAGAGTCATCCTTGGTCGATCCCGCTCCCCCGGAAATTCAAATTCAGGAATCCATTCCCGACCAACCATTGGTTGTGGGATCGGTTGAGCTGGCCCCGTCAACGGTGCACCAGGTCTTTCCCGTTGGGAGTGGACCTCACATCCCTCAGGTTCTTCTTGTTTCTTCAGATTCCTCAGACTTGGAGAAAGATTCTCCTGTCCCTGTACCTCAAGAAGCGGCTCCTCCACCTCCCGTGATGGAGGTCCCAGAGGATACTCCTCCCACCTTCGAGATGGAGGTCATGGAGGATGCTCCTTCTTCTATCATAACACCATGGGAAGACCATCTCGGTTCAATGGTAACCCCTACGAGTAGTTTAGTTGCTTCCTTTGATTGGAATCGATTTGCAGGATATCGCCTTCCGTCTTATGTGCCTTTCGAGATCACAGTATAGGCTTTTGGTCTGGTTGTACCCAGCACCATTATAGACGAAGGTGCGTCTGTTAGTATTTTATCCTCAACTACTTGGAAAGCTTTTGGCTCGCCACCGCTTGCGCCCGTTACGCAGAATATGTTGGCGTTTAACGGAAGAACTAGTCAACCATTGGGGATCCTTCCAAGGTTACCTGTTACTTTGGGAGGTAAAACCATCCATATGGACGTGATGGTTGTTCTAGGCCCCTTGGATTTCAATCTGCTATTGGGGCGCGATTACACATATGCCATGGGAGTGCTTGTCTCCTCCCTTTTTCGTGTGGTCTGTTTTCCACATGAAGGACGGATCGTGACCATTGATCAGCTTTCGTTCTTTAGTCATGATGTGGCGCTGGCCCGCCATCATCCCTTCCTGGTTTTTATCCACCCGTTGTATCTGCCCCATTGCAGGTCAATTATGTGGCTACCTACCCCGTGCCTGTACTCAGTGATGATGTCGTCGTGCATCAAATGCTGGGGGCATTGGGTCCCGAATTCCAGGATGTTTTCCTTCCATCAGGAGTGGAACTCTTGGAAGCGATGACTTATTGTTCATTATGATGAGGTCGGTCGGAGCAGAGTTCCTTGTCTTGTGTCAAGCTCCTTAAAAAATGAAACAAGGTCGTCAGAGCATAGTTCGTTTTCTTGTGTCAAGCTCCTTAAAAATTGAAACAAGGTCTATCGGAGCACAGTTCCTTGTCTTGTGTCAAGCTCCTTAAAAAATGAAACAAGGTTGTCAGGAGCAGAGTTCCTTGTCTTGTGCCAAGCTCCTTAAACCATGAAACAAGGTGTCCTGAGGATAGTTCTTTTAATGTGTCAACCTCGTTAAAACAGTAACCGTCCATTTCGATTCGAGTCTTTGATAAGATCTCGTAAAATCCCCGGTCGAGTCTTTCTCTTGATCTCGTAATTTGAACCTTCACTCCATCTGCCTTTCATATGGATTGAAGCTTGGGGGGCATGTACCTCGAATTGAGTCACCATGCTGGGGGCATGCTTAACTTTTTCAAGCATAGTTTGTTTCCATTTCAAGCTTGTGTAAAAATGAAAGTGGTTTCAAGCATAGTTTATCTTTGTTTCAAGCTTGTGTAAAAATGAAACCAACTTCAAGCAGAGTTTCCTGATTTCAAGCTTGTGTAAAAATGAAACCTTTCCCATTTTACCTCTTGTGATTGTCATTTTATCAGCCTGTTTTTGCCAGATGAACCTTGGTTTTCTCACTCCATCGTCATTATCTGCTTGGCCGATTATATGCCTTCACTTGGTTGTTTTACCCGTTCCTGAGGAACCGCTGCGATGAGTGGTCTTGTTAGCCAGCCTCTTGACCTTTATTTGTTTTGAGAAGTTCCACCATCACCGGAACCAGTTGCTACCCTTTATACCACTCGTTCCTCTAGGAGGAGTCATCTTTTAGCTATTTTTTGACTCTCTAAATATGAAAAGATTGCCGAGTCCCTTGTCGTTTCGATCTCGTTAAAGTGGCTGCGAATCGACATCTACCCAGTATACGTTTACCCCTTGTTCGAGCTGGAATAGATTATTTACGAAAAAGGAATACCCTAGCCTATCGCGACTAGGAGGTTTTCTCAGACAAAGTTTTCTACCTTTTCGGATATGAGGAACTATTTACGAAAAGGGACCTTTGGAGTTTTCTTTTCCACTGTCTTTTCAAACTCTCTAAACATGAAAAGACGCCGAGTTCTTCCTTTGTCAGACTCGTTAAACCTTGATGACATCGGATTCAGTCGCAATGACGTTATTTGAGTCGCTCCTTCCTAGGGCTCGTTAAATGTACTAGGATGGATTCGTCCGAAGGACGAGCTTATATTACAAGCATATGCTATCCCCTTCAAGCTTGTTATAAAAATAATTGGGGTACTCGTCAGAAATGGTGGGGAAAAATGGAACCATAATCATTGTCGTGTCGGCAGTGTGTCGCTCTCGAACATGGCACTTGTTTGCATTCGTGTCGGGTTGGGGACATCTCATCTCGTTTTCCACTTGCCTCCGTGGGTTTGGGTGATCCTTTTTGACCTCTCATCTGCTCTTTGCCTCGTCGCCATGACCTCTGATCCGTTGATGTCAAATACTGCCAAACTCACTGTCGTGCCGCCATGTGTTCAAGAGAAGTTGACCTCTGCAAGTTTTCAACCTTCCTCTGATTCTCATCTGATCGTGATTCACAAAAACATTATGTTCCTCTGTCTCGCGTCGATGATGTGGGAAACACTATGGCCCACCTTCGATCAAGGTCACTTCCTGTCGACTTCAGCTCATTATCCAGGAAGCTGATCTAGAGACTCCCTTCTGGTACCTTGGAGCCTGCATGCCTCAATGGCGGGTTCTTCGCATTCGACGTGAGGTTTTCATCATCGGCCTTCGATCGAGTGATTCTGCGGGTGTTCGACGTCAGCTCATTGTTCACATGCCGTAGATTGTACCTGTAGTACCTTGAGGACCATTGGCATTAATGGTGGTACCTCTCGCGTCTGTTAACAACTTTCATCATTGGCTGGTAATCAGACGGTGTTCTTGCATGTTCGACTTCAGCTCATTTATTCGCATGCTTGAACTTGTACTTTGTTCGGGTCGAGATGGAGCGCAAGACCTTGGATTCTGCTTGTTATAATCCAGGCTGCGATTTTGTGGATTATTATGATTAGTTACGTGACTCACTGATTGGATGGCTGCGACCATACCTGAGTCTATTTACCGATCCTCACTGGATGGCTGCATCCATGCCTTGGATCTGGATTATTACATACTCTGTTATGGATGGCTGCGCCCATACCACGTATATATCATGTATTTGAGACATCAGTTGTACTTCTCTACGCAGGTTTTCCAACGGCGGTGTTTTCAGTTGGACACGTTCTCGTAAAGAATTTCACCCCTCTCTCTCTCTCGGGCCTCATGCTTTAGGGGGCATCTGTTACACAGTGATTTTTCACCGTCCCTTCAATCACCATCTCGCCCATTGGAGGGTCATTTCTGTGACCAATAATCAATGTCATTCCTTGCAAATACCATCATTGCATCCCTTTCCATGAGGACAACATTCCTTCTGTTGATCATTTCCTTAGCAGACCCCTAAAAACACCTGTTTTTGCCTTGGCGCTGGTAGCCCGTTATGTACTCGCACCAATGAGGAAAATTAACATTGAGCTCATGCCAATTGGCACTCTGTCCTAGTTAAGCACCCGGACCAATCTGTTTTTGGAAAGTTTTTTAAAAAAAGAGGCGAAGTTTCGATTACAACAACTTTGTGGAAGAGTCATCAGGAGTGGTTTCGACTGAATAACCACAGCCTTCCTACTTTGGCCTCTTGTTTCCACCTTATGGGGAACCTCCCAAGGGATAAGGCCTCCCTTCCACTATTGTAGGGATCCCAACCTCCTCCTCTCCTCTATAAATATAGCCTTCATCCATTGATGAAGGGGCTGAATGGCTGAATAGCTAGTCTCCAAGTTCCCGAGAGCCATCAGAGCCTTGATTCATTCCCTTAAGGCCAAATCCAAGCAAGGAGATCATTTTCGAGACATCCGAAGAGAGAGGTTTGTCCCATCCCTGACAGGCTTTATCGAGACACGTTCTGCTGACGACCCTCCGAAGGAGAATTCAACGTCAGAGCTATGGTTGTATTCTTCTTTTGATTAATTAATGATAAGCGACTATTGGTTATGGTTCCACTCTTGTTCTTGATGATGATCATGAGTTATGTCTTCTCTGACTGACATATATTTGTATACAGTACTAGATTTTACGCTTGCGCTTGTTTTGTTTCTTGCGTGTGCAGGTGTCCGACCACGGAGATCGTGAGGATTTTGATCTGCCAGAGCTGAGGAACGGGAGCGCTACTTTCTCTACAAGTGACAGCGTTGGATTCCAGGTAAGCCTTCATCGCTAGTTGGTTTATTTGTAATTAGAACCTCGCATCATAAATAAGTGAACGATTGTCGCTAGACCCGCTCGGGCTAGTAGGGACCTCTGTCCGCAGGGGGATTTACCTCCCCAACAATTATGATGCTCAAATTGGTAATATAGTGAGAAAAAGACCTAAAAATACCAAACCAGCTGTGAAAATGAATTCAAAACATAGAAAGAAGCTAAGAATGACTCTAATTTCACCTAAAATAGTGAAGTGTAGTCCAATGCAGCTCCGTTTCCCTCAAGGCCCCGATGGCTCCCCAAGCTTCTCTGAAGTAAAAATGGCTGAAAGACACTTTCCGATGGCCTCCAACTGCTCCAATGGTCTGCATCGTCGTAGAATACTCCGGGGAAATTTATAAAAAAATAAAATATAAAAAATATAAAAAAAACAATAAATAAATAAATAAAAATAAAAATAAATAATAAAAAATAAAATAAAATAAAATATAAAAAATAAAATAAATAAAAATAAAAATAAAAAAATAAAAAAAAAAAAATCGCTCTAAAAGGACCAGTAATGTGAAAGTTATGACCAACAGAAGTTTTGTCCAATTTGGCCTAAAGAAACTCCACTAAACTTGGGAGAACTGGAGATAGGCCCGCTAAATATGGCAAACTCCTCCCAGAATAGTGCACTCCGCCTAAATTGTCGGAACCGTCATGGGTTAGCATTTATGGTTAGGTGTAGTGGTCACATGGACCAACTAAACCCCCGCCGTCGAAACCGTGGCATTTAAATGTCACCGTAATGTCCGTCGGAGTACATGTGACTGCAACTGTATAACATAACCGTCGGGGTTTATAGATCCAAGGTTCCGAGCCCGCAGTCCTGTGTGTAGGGGGCTGGCCCCCTTTCCGCCCCCAACGAGACCTTTATTAAACTTTATGTAAGCAATGTAACCTTGATAGGTTAAGAACCATCGTGCGGGCAGGTCGGTCAGCCCTGTGGGCTGGCGGCCACTCGACCCAGGGTCGAATCCTGCCAACTCCAATAATTGTTGTCACTATGATTTCTTCAGTATTGGGGCCACGTGGCGGCCTCCGGGCAGGCCACGTGGCACCCTGTAATTGGCTATGAAATCTGAAAGTCAACACGACCTCCAATCCGCAAATGACAAGTGTCGAGCCATGATAGGTTGTTGAAGGAATATTCTGTGGAATATTCTTTTTTAAAATATTTTTTTAATCAAAGTCAACCCAAGTCAAACTAGACTTTTTAGAAGAAAATTGAGAATTTCAAACTTGAATAACTTTCACATACAGTGTCGGATTTGAGTGTCGTTTGCGGCATCAGGATCGTATCAACGAGGTCTATCCATTCGTTATAGTTTCAACCAATTCTGAGTAGTTCAAATTTTGAGCATTTTCTTCACTTAGGACATGATCACCTGATCACACCTCCCCATTGGGAAGCTTTTGGACCCTAAAAGCCTTCAATTACCTGTTAAGAAGATGAGGGTACAGGTCCCTCACCTTTTCCACCTCAATCCAGTTTTCCTTACTCGGTTTGCTGCCTTTAAGACCAACCTGAACATAATCAACATTTCCCCTCCTTGAAGTGCATGTCCTTCTATCAAGGATAGCATCCTCTTTCAAATCATCCAAGAATTCTGGCTAGAAATCCTCTATGGATGCCAGCTAAATGTCACTTTCATAATTAGCAATTAAAGGAGGTTCATACAAACGTAAATTTTCCACATTCACAATGGAATACATTTGCATGTATGAAGGCAAATCTAATTGAAAAGCATTATTTCCAACTTTTTTAAGGATCTTGAATGGACCATAATGAATAGGCTTCAGCTTTTTACCTTCTCCTTGCATTCTTTCCTTAATAATATGCAACCATACCTCATCTCCTTCTTGAAACTTATGATCAATTATGTGCTTATCATGCCTCTCCTTGTACTTGCCTTGACTTTTTTCAAGATGTTCTTGAACTTGCTAATGTATTGTAATATTCCCAATTAGCCCTGCTAATTGGAATATTGCATTTTTGCTTTATTTTGCCGCTTTAGCTAGAAATAATAAATAAAGTGAGAAATAAGAGGGGTCACCTCACTTTAGTCACCTCACTTTATAATAAAGTGTTCTTTTTCCTAGTAGATTGACGTTGTAACTTAGAGAGGGGGCCTTGGGGGTCCACGTGGATATGATGGGGGAGGCCTCAGGCTAACCCAAGGTAAACTGCGCAGATCCAGGGAGAGTTAAGTTTTGGAGGGAGTTTGATGTTATAAAAGGAGAGGTTCTCACCTCATTTGATCATTCATGATTTGATATTCTTATTGATAGCTGGACTTTGTCTGCTTCAGCACGCCGGTTGTTTAGTCGGTCTGCAGCACTGTTTAGTGCACGAGTGTCTCCGGTCGGAGATCTCACCCTTAGCCTCGGGGGACTTCGAGTGCCGGCCCCGGTAAGGTTTTCTGGTTTCACCCTTAGCTTCGGGGGACTTCGAGTGCCCGCCCTAGTAAGGTTTGTTCTGAGTACACTTTTCAGTTCCAGTAGCAGAGCAGCAGCAGTTTCTGAAGCAAATCTGAGGAGGAGAAAGCCCTCTAGTGGCTGCGCAGTTCATTGAGGAGAGGACGCTGTCTCACCTGGAGAGAGGACGATGTTTTATGCAGGAGGGTGAGGACGCTGTCCCAGGAAGGACGCAGTCCAGATCTGGCAAGGGAGAACGTTGTTCAGGAGGAAAAGAACGCTGTCTAGCCTGGGAGCAAGGACGCTGTCTATTTCTGAAGGGAAGGGTTGCAGATCTGAAGGCCCATTGTTAGATCCAATCTTGGAAAGGGTAGATCTGAGCAGATACTTGCAGATCTAGTCTTGTATGTTGCAGATCGGGAGGTTTAGCCCTAGATCCAGCTTGGGGAGTTGCAGATCTGAGGAAATATTGGCAGATCTAGTCCAGATCTGAAGGGTTAACATCAGATCCAGCCCTAGAAGCTGTAGATCTGAAGAGATATTGTCAGATCCAGTATAGATCTGAAGGTTTGGTAGCAGATCTGATAGGGGAGGACGCAGATCAGGAAGGGAAGGACGCAGATCTAGTTTGGAGGCTTCAGATCTAGCAGATATGAGCATTCAGGAGTAGATCCACTTGGTAGGACGCTGATCTGATGAGCAGACTTGGGAGAGGTAGGCTCAACAGCGTTTTCTAGCCCACAGTAGCTGATCTATCTGTTTGGAGGTCTGGGTGACTAGTGCCCCATCTATTTCTGCGCTGTCACTAGCAGAGTCAGCGTTTTTCATTGGAGAGGGTTTGCAGTTGGAGATCAGCAGATTTATCAGTCTTCAGCCACAGTACCAGCGCAGTTCATCCTCAGCTTGCAGAGCAGCTAGGACGCTGTCCTTGTTGCAGCCATTTTCTGTTGAGAGGGTCTCCACTTGCCTAGGGCAAGGATAGGTGCACTTACTCTGATTTATTGTACTCCTCTCTATGTACTTTCCGATTAATAAAATGGCTCAGTTTCTGGTATTCCATGTGCTATGATTCAAGATCCGGTTCGGGCCGTTATATTTTCTATATCTCGTATTGGTGTATTTCTCGTTTATTATCGGTTATTTCCCTTTAGGATATTACATGTATGAGCTGAATTATTTCAATGAACATGCGAGCTTTGTCAATGTCACTATGACCATCAATGGCCACATCCTTCTCAAGAATAAAATCTAAAGGTGACTTAGGCAAATACCCAAAACAAGCTTCAAAAGGTGAAGTATTTGTAGAAGAGTGCTTGGCCCGGTTGTAAGCATGTTGAATGTAATGCAAATGCTCATCCCAAAGCTTGGGATGCTTGTTTCAATAACCTCTCAAAAGATGTACAATGGTTCTATTCACTACCTCTGTTTGGCCATCTATTTGCAGATGGAAAGCAATACTCTTCTTCAACTTGGTGTCCATCATCTTCCATAAATTGGACCAAAAATTCCCCACAAATCTGGAATCCCTGTCACTAACAATAGAAGTAGGCAAGCCATAATGAACCCATACATGTTGAAAATATAAATCAGCAATTTGTTCAGCAGTTATAGATTTCTTACATGGCATAAGAATACACATCTTGCTGAAATGATCAACTACTACATAAAGATAATCATGCTGCTTTCTAGATAATGGTAGCCCTCCAACAAAATCCATAGAAACACTTTCCCATGGTCTAGAAGGTACCGACAATGGCATATATAAACCAAGCTTCCTATTGCTAGGCTTGCTTGTAGCACATAATGAACAACCTCTAATGAAACGTGAAACACTATCTACCATGCGAGGCTAATAACAATACCTCTGTAAATGTGCCACCGTTTTGCTTACCCCGAAATGTCCAGCAATAAGAGAAGAATGAGCTTCTCTCATGATGCTTAGTCTCTCCCCCTGTGGTATACATAACTTGCCCATATGAAACAACAAATTATTATGCAAATGATAATCATTCTCCTCAACATGATTCCCTTCACTCAAGTTAGCATACACATCCTTAAAATCAACATCTGATGCATACTGTTCTATGTAGCTCTCATGCACAATAGAATCATTCTTAAGCAAAGTACTAGCACTAATAATAGGCCTTGAAATCATATCAGCAACCTTGTTGTAAATACCTTTCTTGTACCTTATTACCAAGTGAAATTGTTGTAGGAAGCCCATCCATCTGAAATGTCGTGACTGCTACAATTTACTTTGCGATTGCAAGTACTGTAAAGGCTGATGGTCGGTATGAACAATTGTTTCTTTGCCCATCAAATAGTGTTTCCATTTTTTGACACTTTGTACCAACGCATACAACTCTTTATCATATGTAGGATAATTCACAACAGCACCATTAAATGTCTCAGAATGAAATGCAACAGGCTTACCATGCTGTAAGAGAACTGCACCCATGGCGTAATCACTAGCATCTGTCTGAATCTCGAATGGCTGTCTCAAGTCCGGTAATGCAAGGACTAGAGCTGAACTTATCTTCTCTTTCAAAGATTCAAAAGCTTTCTATTGCTTGCCTCCCCATTGGAAAGCACGCTTCACACTAGTCACTGCATGCATAGGAGCTGCTATGGTAGAGAAGTTAGAAATAAACTTCCTTCTATACTGAGCTGCACCGAAAAAACTTCTTACCTCTGTAATGGATTTGGGAGTAGGCCAATTCAAAATGGCTTCTACTTTGGAAGGATCAATTCTCAAAGCGCCTCCTCCTACTATGTGTCCCAAATAAACCAAAGAAGTCTTTCCAAATTCACACTTTGACATTTTAAGAAATAACTGATTTTTCTTCAAAATATCAAGTACTTTCTTAACATGCATGACATTCTCTTCTCTAGTCTTGCTGAAAATTAAGATGTCATCTAAGTAGACAATAACGAAATCATCAAGAAAATGACGTAAGACATCATCCATTACCCGCATGAAAGTTGCAGGTGCATTGCATAAACCAAACGGCATAACAAGCCACTCAAAGAGTCCCTGTTTGGTTTTAAATGTTGTCTTCCAAATGTCACTTTCTGCAATTCTAACTTGATGATAACCATTATGTAAGTCTAACTTAGTGAAATATTTAGTATCTTTCAGCTGATCCAACAAATCATCTATCCTTGGAAGTGGGTAACGATTATTTACCGTTATTTTGTTCAATGCCCTGAAGTCCACACACATGCGCCAAGTTCCATCTTTCTTTGGAATCAACACTATCGGTGATCCACATGGCGAATTGCTTGGTCTTATGAATCCTTTGTCCAACAAGTCTTTAATTTGCCTCTTGATTTCAACATTCTCCATGATAGACAAGCGATACATGCCGATATTAGGAAGAGGACAATCTTGATGTAAATGGATCTCATGTTGAATCTCCCTTTTAGGAGGCAAACCGGTCGGTTCCTGAAACATCTCATGATGTGCATCAACTACATCATATAAATCTGATTTAAGATTGGAATCACAATTTTCAAATGACTCATGATTCATATCAACCTTGGGCTTAATCATAAGAAGTACAAAACTCTTACTATAATTTACTAGCCTTTTTACCTGTCCCGCATTTACCATCGCTATATTTGTCTTCTTGCGATGTGCTTTGACAATGAACTCCTTGCCATCTTTAAAGAGATGATATTTATTTTCATGGCAATGGAAGATCGCTTTCCTGTCAAATAAGTAAGGACTTCCCAAAATAATTCCTGATATATCAAGCGGCACCACATCAAGTTCAACTGTGTCAATAAAGTGTGCAGTTACGGCGAATCGCACTATGCACTTTCTTGAGACTTGTAAGTTTGCATCCTTGCATATCCACCCAAGTGGATAAGGCTTTGGATGTGGAATGGTCTCAAGTTTTATATGTTTGACCAAGTCTTCTGATATGAGATTTTCTTGTGACCCACTGTCAAACAATGTGTCAATTTTAATATGTTTTGAGACTACCCTCACATGGAACAATTCAATTCTTTCTTCCTCATTAGGAGCTTGTACATGACAGTTTGAAGTACTAGTGCTTGCTTTAGTTTCAGTTTCCTTTCCCTTCATACTTTTCAAACCCATGGCTGCAATTTTGGTTTCATCCCCTGAATCATCACCTAAATCTTGAGGTGTAGTTGTAGTAGTTGCAGTTTTCTTCTTTCCCTTGTTTTTGTTAAACTGGTTTCTTTTTTCAGGATGTAATTTCCAACAGTTTTTATCTTCATGGCCCTCTCTTGAACAATGTTTACAAATGAATTTTTCACCCTCTTGTTTGATAGATGCATTCTTTTTTCCTTTTCCCTTAAAGGTTTTATCTTTGTTCTTCCCTTTGAAAGGCTTGTTTCTACCCTCATCAAAAGTGTTTTTCCCTCTAGCCTCTAAATGCGTAGCTTGTACACAAACTTCGTCTAGACTAGTAGGATTAAACATAAGGATAGTATGTTTAAGGTAACTGTGCAAACCACCTATATATTTCAGCAAAGCATCTTGACTTTGCAAGTCTACCCCTAATAAGAGTGCTCTTCTCCTAAATTCTTGGGTATAGTCTTGCACATTTTGTCCCTTAAGTTGTCTAAAGTTTTGCCAATTCATTATAGCCTTTTGTAGATGAGCTAAAGGATAAAATTGCTTCTTGATTGCAGTAATACATTCAATCCATGATAGAGTAATCTTATCAAGTTTCTTGATTTCATCCTTGGTCTTGGCTTCCCACCACACCAATGCTGCTCCATCCATTCTTAGCGAGGCTAGTTGTATCTTGGTGTCATCATCATGAAGGTTTTGAATCCTTAAATAAACTTCCAATTGTTTGATCCAATTGTCTAGTTTCTCTGTATTGACTTCACCGTTAAACATGGGCAATTCAAATTTGACATCAAGCTTTAAAAAAGGATTTTTACCAGTGGTTTTCGACTTATGTGACTGATTTACTGAAGTCGAGGAAGAGGATGAAGATGGAGATGGTGGATCACCATTTCCTCCATGTCCTTTCTTAGACTAATCATTACCATTCTTTCCTCTTGAGGAACCCTCTCCTTATTTTTGGTTTTTAGACCCTTCTCCATAAATCCTATCATTTCTTTCTTGATAGAGGATCCTGACCATTTCAGTCATATCCAAGAAAGCTTTCCGTAATACCCGTTCTTCTTCCTTGGGATCCATCTCTTCAGGAGCTTCTCCTTCTCTTGAAGACATGCTTGTAGCTGCTTCTAGGGCTCTTGGAGGTGGTTCTCTGATCCTTCTTGGTTGTGGATTAGTTTGTGCACTAACCAAGTTTCCTTCACCTCTCTTGAGTTTTAGCCTAGTAAGCATAAAAAATTGCAAACAAATGACTTAATATTTACACAAAACAAATGATGAGTAAAAAATCTAGCTTCTAAGGCTCTAATCCTAAGCTGTGATACCAACTGATATGAAAATGAAAGTATTTGTTTTGTTTTTTAAAGTATTCATTTCCATTAAATTAAGTGTGCAAAGTGTTTGGATAGTCTTGCAAGTGAAACAAAGTGTTTTTGATAACTGTTTATGAATTTTGGTGTGAGGGAGTGTTGTTTTAATTTATTGTTTAACAACTTTAATCTGAATAACACAGCAGAATAACTTCACCATAAACACACAACAACATGATGAGGCATTTCACCCCTCCTGGGCTACATCTGTCGAGTCAAAGGCTCCCAATGGGCATGTCCTTGATATATTATGATGCTCAAATTGATAATACAATGAGAAAAAAGGCCTAAACAAACCAAACCAGCTGTGAAAATGAATTCATAACACAGAAAGAAGCTAAGAATGACTCTAATTTCACCTAAAACAGTGAAGTGTAGTCCAATGCAGCTCCATTTCCCTCAAGGCCCTGATGGCTCCCCAAGCTTCTTTGAAGTAAAAATGGTTGAAAGACACCTTTGATGGCTCTGTAACCTGTTCCAATGGCTCCAGAATGTTGAGAATACTCGGGAGACAAAAAATAAATAAAAATAAAAAAAATCTCTCCAAAAGGTTCAGTAATGTGAAAGTTATGACCAACAAATTTTTTGTCCAATCTGGCCTAAAGAAACTCTACTAAACTTGGGAGAATTGGAGATAGGGCCGCTAACTATGGAAAAATCTGCCCAGAATAGCGCACTCCGCCTAAATTGTCGGAACTGTCATGGGTTAGCATTTATGGTTAGGTGTAGTGGTCACATGGACCAACTAAACCTCCGTTGGCAGAACCGTTTGAGCCAACGGTTTGAAAACCATGGCATTTAAATGTCACCGTAACGTCCGCCGGAGTACATGTGACCGCAACTGTATAACATAACCGTCGGGGTTTATAGAGCCAAGGTTCTGAGCCCGCGGTCCTCTGTGTAGGGGGCTGGCCTGCTTTCCGCCCCCAACGAGACCTTTGTTAAACTTTATGTAAGCAATGTGACCTTGATAGGTTAAGAACCATCGTGCAGGCGAGTTGGTTGGGCCTATGGGCTAGCGACCGCCCGACCTGAGGTCGAATCCTGCCAACTCCAATAATTTTTTTCACAGTGATTTCTTCAGTCCTGGGGCCACGTGGCAGCCTCTGGGCAGGGCACGTGGTGCCCTGTAATTGGCTATGAAATCTGAAAGTCAACACAACCTCCAATCCGTAAATGACAAGTGTCGAGCCGTGATAGGTTTTTGAAAGAATATTCCATGGAATATTCCTAGAATATTCTTTTTTTTAAAATATTTTTTAATCAAAGTCAACCCAAGTCAAACTGGATTTTTTTGAAGAAAATTGGAAATTTCAAACTTGAATAACTTTCACATATAGTGTCAGATTTGAGTGACGTTCGCGGTATCAGCATCATATCAACAAGGCATATCCAGTCATTCTGGTTTCAACCAATTCTGAGCAATTCCAATTTTGAGCATTTTCTTCACTTAGGACATGATCAGCTGATCAATGTTTGATTTCTTGAGTTTTTTACAGTGGATTTAAATCGATGAGGTCTGAATGAATAGCTTCTTAGTTATTTTGAATTTCATTGTTAAGTACAAGTCTTGTGAAACATTGCAAGATCTCATAGGAGTTGTAATTATAATTTAGGTCTTTGATCTCAGAGTGTTCGTGCTTTCCTTTACTCAATTTTAATTAGATCTTCTGAAGAATGTTATCATAGATAGAAATATAATTTCTCTTTCGAATAGTAGTTAGTGTTTTCTCTCAAATTTTGATTGTGGATAAGAAGTATGCTTGTAATCTCAATTAGTGATAGAGGTTGTGGTTCATCTAGGATTCTTTAGGGTGTCTAATAGGATAATTAATTTAACAATAGATCTCAGATTCTCTGGGCATCATTAATTTAGATTGCTTAAGAATTATTTTTAGAAGTTTATATGTTTAAGCAATTTGATTGAATGTCTTTCTTTGATTGAATTGAATTAGAGAAATCTGGAGTTTGATTTCAGTCTTGCATTCATCAGTTTGATTGAGGTTTCGAAGTTTACTGAGTTTAATTTAGGTTCATGTCTCTGTTATGATTAGCATTATAATAGATAAATGAGTATTTTCCATTAAACATAATTTGAATCCCGTAATTAGCATTTTATAAGTCGAAGTGATTTTATTATTAAGAGAAATAGTGTTTGAAATTATTTGTTTATGTACTTAAACAACAAGTTGATTTCTTACCATAGTTTAGGTTAGATGCTCTGATCCTGCGTTACCTGCACTTGCACCTCGAAGCTTACCAGCCTAGGATTGATAAGTTAATGTTGGAATTATAACACATATAATTTACCCAACATTTTTGGCGTCATTGTTGGGGAGGTGCTAAAGGGATTAGAGCCTAGTTTCTTTCACAAGTTTTTTTTTGTGTGATCTTAGTTACAAGACAATCAAAGGGCGGAGAGTGTACGGTAAGATGTGAGTGAAGATCCATGCATCCACTATGGTGGGGTTGCTCCAAATTTTGGTTGTCCAAGTAAGCAAGTTTGGTGAGTATTATTGAAATTAGCAGCTTTAATTCATTTAGGTTAAAATTTCAAAGCTCTTTTAAGACAAAACATTTTTGGGGTGTTGTAAGAACCCCCAGGTACTAATCCATGTTATGAGACATAGATCAACAACCATAAGGAGAAATTCAAGAATGATTAAGAGCTCGAAGGATGTCCCTCAAGTACTTTCTCAAATCCTAGCAATAGTTGAGATATTTGCCTCTCATGAAGAGTTCATCCTCACCACATTCAGGATATTATCTATTTCTCCACAACCAGAAAAAGGATTTGGAAGTCTCCCTTTATTCCTCTTGCCTATCTACCAAGGAGATCGATGGATTATGTACCAAATCTGATGGGGATCATCCAACTGAACCTAAGATCGAGAAACTTTCACCATGCCCAGCAGCAAGCGGTCCAAATGAAGAAATGAGCCAATACCACCAGGATTACATCGAGCATTGGTTCCAGATCACAATCCAGTCAAAGTACCACTCTCATCTTCAAATACTCTTTGTATCACATCTTTCAAAGTTGTTGATTGTTCATGCTCATATACCTTCTAAAGTTTATATGTTAAATATGGGAATGATTATATCTTTGTACTTCATCCACACATGGATTCATTGGAAGTTCTCTTTCACTTGAAGAAGGACATCTTTTCTTCTGTGTAGTAGGAAAGTTAGTATTGTAAATAAATAAATGAAATAGTAAAGAGAAAAAAAATAATTCCTTTTGTGAAAACCAGCTTGTCTGGTGCAACTGAACAAGGAATTTTCTTGAAATCTAGGTAACTGGCGAGTAAGTTCCCAATAAATTTTGTAAATTTGTATGAATTATTCAAACCATGTATCTTTCAAGTCATTATGTTTGTACTCGAGTTAGTTGATGTGGGATTCCTTAAGGCACACATGCCAACAAGCCTTGCCTCATCGACATCAACACATCATCTGGTACCAAGGTTAAGGTTAGATAAGGTACCTGGGAGCCTGCATGCCTTAATGGCAGGTATCCTTGTCATCTACTAATTAAATACATCAATGTTTCTTGGTGGATTAATTCTGCAGTCCATTCGACTTCGAAAAATACATTCATAGCTAGTAGAATGTACCTGGTGCCTTGATTCCCATTGACATAAAAGGTGGGATATCTCACATTGGTTAACGAGATCATCAATGGTCGGTAATCCAATGATTCTTACTTATGTTCGATATCGACACCATTTATTCACACAAGCAAGATTTCACATGGGTGTGTAGCGATTGAAGACTATATGGTTTTGAGATCTCGACACAGATTTGCAACTGTTTGGATTTTTGTATCAACATTTCCATTATCATTTGAAACAGCAGTCACCTTTCCTCAGTTGCTTGGGAACATACAACTCCTCAGGCATGGGGGAGAAGGGGACCTTCAGTTCATTCTTCAGATTTTCAGTTCATCTTTCAGCCCTTCAGTTCATCTCTTCAGCTTATCCTTCAACCTTCTTTAGCAAATTAGATTAGAAATCACATCAGATCCAGCCAGTTCATCCTCCACTTCATCATGCAGCACCGGGCACATCAACGACAAAGGTAAATCTTGAGGTAGATTTGGCTTATGATTATCTAAGTCATTAGAAAATTAAAGAAGCTTAATGATTCACCACTTCTCATTCCACGCATTTCATCCTTCATAAACCATTATCCTTCTATTAAGTGGCTTCTTTAATCAATATCTAGTGGCAAAGCCATTTATAGATCAAGATCGTTCCCCGGTAGCGGAGTCCTAAGTTCCGAATCCAAGGTCAAATTAAGATCTTAACCTATCAGCAGAGAGAAAGACAAAGAGAAAGGCAATAGTTCCTATATCCCCTATGGAGGGATGATTCAGAGGCAGCAAAGGTATAAGAAGCGGATCTATAATATCTATGTCCATCACCTATTTACCAAGTATATGCAACGGTAGCACCAACAATGGTTGACCTTTCCTTCCATTCATTATGCATAAACTCTGATAACAAAACCATGTAAAAGTGAAGCCTTACGGTGCATTAATCAAAGCAGTCTCTATGGTATCTTCTCCTTCCATGATAACAAGAATTAGGATGAATTCATTGCTGCCATGAAATGATAAAGGAAACCACCTATAGACATTAGCCTTGTGATGACAGAGTATGCAAGTGATCAGAAATTGAACTTTTAGTTCTAACTCAGATTAAATCTTAAAACATGTATACGGAAAAATGATTAAAAAAATAATTTAATTGAATGCTTTAATAAAATATGTTCAATAGCATAAGCAAACATTCACAAGAAAGAGAACAACACAATTAGTGTAGGGTTCACCCTCCCATGGGCTACCTCCCAGGATTAAGCCTCGATAGGATGAATCGATCTATTGTCTTTACGAATAGAGATAAACATACAATGACTTTTATCAGGTGTGTGAGAACTCTCAACTATACATCCATACTGGGGAAATATAAATCCACATTATCAGCATACATTGAAAATGACTTTTTCAAGCATCACCAAATCTCTCCTTACTCTCCTTCTTTCTTTTCCTATACATAGAATGGCATTATATATTAGGCCCAAACTAGGAGGAAATAATATCATATCTAATTTTAGGAAAATAATTATCTAATATCCCTTAAAATTTTCTCATGAATTTCTATTAGGAGAAATATCTCAATCTCTCTACTTTCAGGCCTTATTCCAAAGCCTTTGAGATCAGAATAATCTATCAACTTCCAATATGAATTTAGAAATTGAATTTTTTAATTATTGAGGAAAATCCTCTCAACATTTTCAATTTCTATTTTACAAATTTAAATATATGAGCACATTTAATTAAAAATAAAGACATCCTCAACCTAGGCTTAACATGAGTATATCTTCTTCATAGTGCTCCTTGGGTTGTATAGATCCTCCTGGATCAGCAAGCACCCATTCACCATCTCCATCACCACTTCATTTCATCCATCATGTCTCCTCATCTATTTATTTCTTGTCCTCAATTTGTATTACTCAATAAATTAGTGTGCATACTAAATGTGAAGAGTGTTGCTTCACAAGAACCAACACTGCTCCACAAGAACCAACACCTCCAAGTATTTAAGCGGTGTTGCTCCACAAGAACCAACACCTTCAAATATCCAAGCAATGTTGTCCAACAAGAAACAACATCTACAAAACAATGTTAAGAATCTGTCAATGAGCAAGAGATTTGTTTGAATGAGGACATGCAAATCGTCAGCCATGGGGGGATGTTGGGCCTCAAATATGCCCAATTTTCCACTATAAATTACTGCCATTCATAACCTAAATTTAGACACCTTTACACTCATTTCACATCATAATTTCATCACTTATCGCCAAATTACATCTTACGCCTCGTGGTTGATTATCATTACTTTTATTAAGATTTTCTATGATTAGAGAATATTTATTCATGATTTTCTAATGATGGTTTCACTAAGTTCATGTGTCGTAGGGTTCTATTGCCGAAATTCTCCACAAGTCAGTTACTGCAAGTTGAGTACGAAACAAAAATTGTTGTAGGTGAGAATATGAAATTTTTGATCAAATGGTGAAGAACCTTGAAATTCCGACACATAGGTTTTTGTTCAGAGCACCCTCATTCAGGTAACCTAGAAACAGTTTGGCAAAATTTGACATTATGAGAAAGTTACGGTCAGGGGAATATTCCAGCACCATCTTAAGTACGTAATGAGTTCTTAAGTATGGGATCGTCTTAATGTGTTGTGTCAAGTTGGGTTCGACCTGAACATGTCAATTCGAGTTTGGTTGTGCACGCTGTTTTTTGAACAACCTTGTGATAAACATAAGAGTGGTTCCTCCATTCATGCGTGGATCAAAATAAGCCCAACCATGGCTCTATAAAAGAATTGGATACAACATATTTTAATTTGTTGTTATGATTTCTTTTGTTAAAATAGAAATTCTTTGTCTTTATTAAAGGAGATGTAAAAGTTGAAGCTATGCATGTATGTAGAAGGTAGTAGAGCAGGAGAGCAGCAGTAGGAGAAACATATGTAAAGAACTGTAATTCTATTTACGTTGGAAGCTTCGTTGTATTGTTGAACCATTACATAATTATGATTCTGCACTTCAATTCTTGTATATTATGATTGCGTTTTAAATTTCATTTTATTGAGTTAGTTCACCTTGCTCCAGGCGTGGCAAGGGCCCACCTCTTCTTGAACTAAGTTAATTTTTAGTTTAGATTCAGAACTAGTTTATTGCATTCATTTCTCAGAATATATTGTGTGGTTGATCAGTTTAAATAGTTTGTTTGATTTTGTACTTAATGTTTCATTTTGTTCTTGTAGATCGAATTGCTAAACGAGTTGTTTGATTGGTTTGTGTACACTGTGTAACAGTATTAAACGATTAATTGCATGTTTCAAAAGAGCCTCATCTTGTTAATAATTGATCTTATACGAATCCCTTATAGGTTCTGATTTTTACGTTTTGCAATTCTTGAGTTTGACAATGCACATGGATGCTCTGGTATTGTGAGTTTCGATTGATTGTGTTGTAGAGTGAATACTAAGTTGTTTGTATTAGAGTCACGTACAAGGTTATGAGATTTCTTAAGTTTGGTGAGAGTCATGTTTGATTTCTTGAGTTTTTTATAGTGGATTTAAATCGATGAGGTCTAAGTGAATAACTTCTTAGTTATTTCGAATTTCATTGTTAAGTACAGGACTTATGAAACATTGCAAGATCTCATAGGAGTTGTAATTATAATTTAGGTCTTTGATCTTAGAATGTGCTTGCTTGTCTTTACTCTATTTTAATTAGATTTTCTGAAGAATGTTATGATAGATAGAAATATAATCTCCCTTTCGAATAGTAGTTAGTGTTTTCTCTCAGATTTTGATTGTGGATAAGAAGTATGCTTGTAATCTCAATTAGTGATAGAGGTTTTGGTTCATCTAGGATTCTTTCCGGTGTTGAATAGGATAATTAATTTAACAATAGATCTCAGATTCTTTGGGGATCATTAATTTAGATTGCTTAAAAGTTATGAATTATTTTTAGAAGTTTATATGTTTAAGCAATTTGATTGAATGTCTTTCTTTCTTTGATTGAATTGAATTAGAGAACTCTGAAGTTTGATTTCAGTCTTGCATTCATCAGTTTGATTGAGGTTTTGAAATTTACCGACTTTAATTTAGGCTCATGTCTCTGTTATGATTAGCATTAGAACAGATAAATGAGGTTTTTCCATTAAAAATAATTTGAATCCCGCAATTAGCATTTTATAAGTTGAAGTGATTTTATTGTTAAGAGAAATAGGGTTTGAAATGATTTGTTTATGTACTTAAACAACAAGTTTATTTCTTACCCTAGTTTAGGTTATATGCTTTGATCATGTGTTACCTGCGCTTGCGCCTCTAAGCTTACGAGCCCCGGATTAATAATTTAATGTTGGAAGTATAACACATATAATTTACCAAACACTCTCTAATAAATATTGGCTCCTATGTACACTTTTTGTTGATGATTATGAGTGAGATTAAACTCTTAAATATAATATTTTTTCTTTATCCCTAGCTCCTTCTCCCAAGTACGTTTCTTGAACTTATCCATAACAAAAGCTTTTATCTAATGAGAATTAGTCCTTAATTGAGCTATAAGAATTTTGGCTCTCCAAGAAATATTGCCCCTTATGTACGCTTTTTGTTGATGATTATGAGCGGGATTAAACTCTTCAAATAATATTTTTTCTTTCTCCATAACTCCTTATCCCAAGTACGTTTCTCGAACTTATCCATAACAAAAGCTTTTATCTCTTTATTATTTGTCGGACACATGCTCAATCAAATGCCCCATTTGCTAAACCATTTGTTATTTTGTCGCAACAAAGTCTTCTTTCTTTTTCACAATATGTCATTAAACACAACCTTAGGCCATCTACCCTCTTTCGTTTGCTCGATTTTTTTAAATACCTTATGACCTGCACCATAGCAATTGCTTCAATAGGAGTAGCCCCTGTTTCACTTAACAATATAGCATAAGGAACTGCACTTTTAATTTCTAATTTTTTTGTAATCAAACACTTCTGAATTTTCTCAATTTGTTTCCAATGCATGTTAGATGTACTGCTAGCCCACAATTCACAACTGTAAAGAATCATTGGAATCACTAAAAGCACAAAAAGAGTTAGAGTGGTTTTCCAGTCCCATAACTCTACCTCTCTACACCTATTTTGAAAAACATAAAATGAATTCCAACCCCACAAAGTTCTTTTATTGCTACATCAATTTGATTGAGGTTTCGAAATTTACTGAGTTTAATTTAGGTTCATGTATCTGTTATGATTAGCATTAGAATAGATAAATGAGTGTTTTCCATTAAACATCATTTGAATCCCTTAATTAGCATTTTATAAGTCGAAGTGATTTTATTGTTAAGAGAAACGGGGTTTGAAATGATTTGTTTCTGTACTTAAACAACAAGTTGATTTATTACCCTAGTTTAGGTTAGATGCTTTGATCATGTGTTACTTGCGCTTGCGCCTCGAAGCTTATGAGCCTCGGATTGATAATTTAATGTTGGAAGTACAACACATATAATTTACCGAACACTCTCCAATAAGTATTGGCCCCTATGTATGCTTTTTATTGATGATTATGAGTGGGATTAAATTCTTCAATATCATATTTTTTCTTTCTCCCAAGTACGTTTCTTAACTTATCCATAACAAAAGCTTTTATCTAATAATAATTAGTCCTTAATTGAGCTATAAGAATTTTGGCTCTCCAAGAAATATTGCCTCCTATGTACGCTTTTTGTTGGTGATTATGAGTGGGATTTAACTCTTCAAATAATATTTTTTATTTATCCCTAACTCCTTCTCCCAAGTACGTTTCTCGGACTTATCCATAACAAAAGATTTTATCTCTTTATTATTTGTGGGACACATGCTCAAGCAAATGGCCCATTTGCTAAACCATTTGTTATTTTGTCGCATCCAAGACTTCTTTCTTTTTCACAATATGTCATTAAACACAACCTTAGGCCATCTACCCTCTTCCATTTGGTCGATTTTTTTAAATACCTTATGACCCGCACCATAGCAATTGCTTCAACAGGAGTAGCCCCTATTTCACTTAACAATATAACATAAGGAACTGCACTTTTAATTTTGAATTTGTTTGTAATCAAACACTTCTAAATTTTCTCAATTTGTTTCCAATGCATGTCAGATGTACTGCTAGCCCACAATTCACAACCGTAAAGAATCACTGGAATCACTAAAAGCCCAAAAAGAGTTAGAGTGGTTTTCCAGTCCCATAACTCTACCTCTCTACACCTATTTTGAAAAACATAAAATGATTTCCAACCCCACAAATTTCTTTTATTGTTACATCCATCCCAATGTAGATTTCCGTTGAAATAAATTCCGAGGTATTTGTAATCTGCAACTTCTTCCAAAATGTTGCCTTCAAAGTAGAAGTTATGTTGGTTATGTTTTCTTTTTTTAGAGAAAACCATTATTTTCGTTTTGCTAATATTGACTTGCATCCCCATACTTCTACAAAAATTCTCAAGGGAAAGTAAGTGCTCTTGTAAACCAAGAGCAGATTTAGCAATCAAAATAAGGTCATTTGCGTACAAAAGAAGCCTTATAACAAACTTGCCCAAATGGATACTGTCACCCCCTTGCGAATTTATTCACTCTTCAAGCTTGTCGATATATAAACCAAAGAGGGTAAGAAACAATGGGCAACCTTGTTTGACCCCGATATCGCTTCTATAAATTTCAGAAATGCCTGTTGAAGCTCTCATTTTAACTTTCACCTCTTCATACAGCCTATGCATAGCTGCTCTCAAATGCCTGGGAACACCAAGTTCCTACATTTTGTTGCAAATTTTATCCCTAGTAACCGTGTCAAAGGATTTTCCGAAATCAACAAAGCAACAAAAGACTTCTTCCTTCTTCTCCCAAACTTTTTCAATGATGTGCCTTAAAGTTATAGCATGATCAACTGTGGAATGTTTAGATCTAAAACATGCTTTCCCTTTAGCACGTTTATCTCTTTCTTCTACCCACTTATTGATTTTATTTTCTAACATGCATCCAAAAAAATTTGCAAACAAGGGGTTTATCATTATGGTCCTATAATTCGAGGGATTATTGACGTTGCCACTCTTGAAAAGAGGTATTGCCAGACTAGTTGTCTAATTTGTGGGTAACCCTTGTTGTATGATGTTGTTGAAATTTTTTGTAATGTGAGGTGCAAGAGTGTTTAAGCCCCACTTTAGATACTTTGCTTGGAGTTAAACTAAGTCTTTTGTTTTTCCAACACCCAACTTCTTGATACCCATCTCTACCTCTTGCACCCTGAAGAGTTTTGTATCAGTGTTGACCAAGGGAGGAGGGTCAACCTTGAGATCCTACTCATAAAGTTGTCTTGTATAGTCAAACCATTTAGAAGTTGTAATATTGTTTTCATTTTGCATATTTCTCAGTTGGAGTTCCTTCCAAAATAATTTGGGGTTATTTTTCCCAAGGAAGATTAGTTCTTCTCTCCTCGAAACCATGAAATCGGTCTTTTTCTTTCTTAATATATGTTTGTAAGCTTTGAGATTTATGTTATCCTTGTTTGAATCTTTCCACATTCTCCTTGCCTTTTTTCATTCCTCTTCAAACCAAGCATTAACCGGAAATCAATTTGTTTCAAACTTCTTAATTTTTTCTCTTTTGCACTCTGCAAGTGCGCTTTGAATTAAATGTGTTAATTCGTGACTATGAAGGTCGTGAAATGAGATTTTCTCCTTCTTGGAGAGCCTCTCTAGCGCTATTTTGAAGGTATTACAATTTTCTAGAGTGAAAAGAATTATGCCTTTTGGAAGATTTTGTTGAACACACTGAGTTTTTGACCCTAACTGCTTCTTTCTGGTCCAAGAGAAACTTAAATAAATTGGCTTGTGATATGATTTCAAGTCCCAAAGCTGATCTCCAATAAAAAATTCCTCCATTTTCTCACACAAACTATGTGAGAAAATTACATAGTTCACTAAACTTTCTCCATTGTAAGTATTGCAAGTGAAATTATCGGACTTTTCCCATCTAGTCAAACCATTACAAATGACTAAATTGAACGCCCCACATAGAGTAAGAAATTGTTCACCAAAGAGGTTGTCGCCCTTGTCCTCTGAAATACTTTCCCACTGACGATTACTCTCTTCTTTAAGCCAGATAGGGTTGTAGTCTTATTTACAACAAAGAATGCTAGCTTGCTCACTTGCAGTCCTAGCTTTGAAATCACCCACTATAATGACTTCACCTAGCTGAGAATATTTTTCAATATCTGCCTTTAAGGCTACAAAGGGATTTTTGTGGTCAATCCTTCTACTTTTGTATATTTTTGAAACTTGCTATGAAAAATAGCATGTTGTAATTCTGATGTGAATTCCATTTTATAATATTTTAAACCAAGCAAATTGTTTATATGAGTCTTCTTTTTCTAGTTGAATGAAACGACCTACTTTTTCTCTCACTAATACCATGATACCCCTATGTCATTTGCCATTCCCTATTGCCTCTTTCCACACTGCCATCTTCCAATACCCTTCAAACAAAGGTGTCTTGCGCCCTGCATGCTCATGTCCTTCTATGAGGCAAATTATGTCTCTATCTTCTGCAATAGGCCCTAACCCAGGTCCTCGTTTCCATGGGTAACCTCTGCAGTTCCAAAAAACTAATATTAAGGAAACCCAAGTATGACTTGATTGCTATTTGTTTTGACATGCAAGACTCACAATTGAGTATGTGTCCCTGCTTGCCCATACTGACCTCACTTCCTGATTTTATGCTAAAGAGTTTGTTGTCTCTTCTTTATTATCATCTTGCTGCCCTATTTTGGAAGGAGGTCTAAATCGTGCTATCACAAATTTACCCTTATAAATCCATTATCTCTTTCCCTCATCTCTTGTTTCCCTAAACTTTGACATTTCCTCCCTTCTTTCATCTTGTTGTCTTACAGTTAAATCTTCTTCTAGAAAAAAATGAGAACCCCACAAGAGTTGCTTCTTGCTTAGAATGATATCTTTATCATGCAAGTTATGCATGATGACTCTTATGGGGCTGGCTCTCTCACCGTTAAACTTTCCCACCCTCCGTGCTTGGCATATTTTTCCTTGCCACAACAACTTGTCTATAAAGAAGTCCCTTTCAAGGTCAAAAGTAGATTCATTTTTCTCATAGTCTTTCACCCTTTAATAATTGTGTTTGTTGCTCTATCTTGCTTTTCCTTGCTTTCTCTATCTTGCATGTTGTCGACCCGAATGTTTGCTTCTCCTTCCCTACTAGTAGAATTGTTAATAAATTCAACCTAAGTTTTGGAAACTTTTGTGGAGCCTCCTTTCCTTTCTTCTCTTGTTTTCTCTTCATGGTTGTCTATTTGGGCAACCGTTATCCCTTTATCCTGGGATGGTTTCGCATTCACCACCTCTGTACTCTCCACTATAAATTTCTTCATGTTTTTCACATCTTCATGCATTGCCATTTTGTCTTCCCTATCAGGAGAGATTCCTGTAGCAATGCCACTTTCTCCTTCAATATTTTATTGTTTTCTGCTAAAGCCTCGTTCTCAAATATTATTGCATGAATTGTATGATCCATTTCCTACTCTTTAGCTTCTAAAACCTCCAACCTCTTTTTTGAACTTAACAATTCTTTCACATAGAGATGAGATGACCAGGTGAGAGGTGTGAATGTGGGATTGTACAAGGCAGAATCATCAATGGCATTTCCTCGCGACTTGTTGTTGCCATATGCTTGCAAAGGGGACTCATTTGAATATTGCTTATTGCGAAGGTCCCGAGTACTTTCTCTTTGAGGCCATGTTTTCCTTGTCTGCACCCATTTTAGATGGGCTAGTTGTTGTTTTAAAATTCCCTGATACTATTTGGCATTGACCCAAACCCACTTCCCATCTTTGGCTGATGAGACAATTTTCACTTGTCCTAGATCATTTATTTCCGCATGTTCTGAAATTTATTGTCTCGTTATCATGTTTGAATGCATTTAGAAACTCTATATGTTAAGATCCAGCCCTTTCACTGTTGCAGTGTCGAACTCCTAGTTCCTCCACTCAGCTTCAAACTGTGCCTCTCTCAAACCCAAACTCTCATATGGACAAACCCTCGTTGTCAATTTGGCCAGCTAAAAATTGTAATGATTGTCGGTAATGATTTCCTGTCCTCCCTTGATGTTGTTATTATTGTGCTGCGGCGACTATGGATGTTGATGTAGCATTCTCGTGAGCAGTCTCTAACCACTTTGATGCTGCATCGCCATCTAAATTTTATGGCTTTGGGAAATGGTGGGATGAGTCAAAAGTTTATTGTTTTTCAATGCTATAATCAGACATAAATTGTATCAAAAAAAATTTCTACTAGCGTGTTTGTAATATCCCAAAATAGGGAAAATAAGCAGTATTGGGAATATCTTAAAATATTCCAATATTGGACTACTCAACAATGCCTTCACAAAAAAATTCATTTTCAGAAATGTAAGCCATAAAAATGAAAATCATCACTTGGATCCCATAGATAAATCTATCTAGCATCTAATTCCAAGAGAAGATCAGAAATAAATGAAACTAGGTGAGGTAAACAGACCTCCCACACTAGTGTAGCTGAAAATGACCAAAAACCCCAGACACTGCTACTCAGAAATAATACACAAAAGAGACTGCGCAGTATTATGAGGGTTTCAACTCAGAAAATAGGAGAACAAGTATATCTTCTCATATATTGATCAATAATTCTTAAGAACTGAGATCTAGTCTCCTTATACAAAATACAAGAGAACCCGGGAAGGGTTTATTGTCATACACTCTGCATACAAGTGTGATCTTCAGAAAATTACTGAAGAATCACTGCAACACTGAAGCATAAGAGTGTAGAAGGCTGAAAGATGCCCGATCTGATGTAGATCCATCAAGGGATTCCTCCCACGAAAATTTTAACCTTTCAATCACAAGGAAACACTGTAACAGAGCCACTAGACCATCCACTGAAGCTGCCTCCAAAAATAACACATTCCCTAGCTGGAACATCACTAGGAATGTTGGGGAAATGAGTGGTCTGCTACCACATATCTGAAATGATCTCTAGAACTCTCCAAAGAGCTCTCTCAAGTGAAGGAAACCTTCCCCCAATGAGAAACTAGCTCAGAAAGTGGGATTCCAATCCCTTCCACTGCTGCACCCTCCAACATTGCACAATCACCTGCAGAAACTGCGTTGATGAAGTAGGCTGAAGCTTAGCCTGAAAACCTGATGTGGAAAATGAATTCAAACTCTCCTAAGAGGCTCCTCGAGGAAAGATGTGGGATTCCCGCTCGAGAACACCTGGTGCTAAACAACACAGCAACCCTGCTAAACAGCAAGAGGAAGCAAAAAGTCTGAGCAGACAAAATAATAATCTAAAACATGAAGAATAATGCTACCATCCTCTTCCTCAGATAAACTATGAGTTTTCTTGCCCTTGGCCCCACTCAATTAGGTCATCTCTATCAAAATATTCATCTCCCTCCAAAACTGCGTTATTCCTTCTTTGATTCCTGCTCCTCCACAACTGCGTTGTTGACTTAGTCAAAGTGGACTGAACCAACCTGATATTATCCCTATTCACACATGGAGGTGTTTTATTAAGCTGTAAGGAGTGTCTCCTTTCACACTTGGAGTGTTTTTATTCCTCCTTAGGAGACTTATGGGCTTTTCTACCCATTTATTCACCGGTTAGAGCTGCTGCTAACTGTAATGTTCCATTTAGATTTGAGGCTAAAATTTGGGAACATTATAATCCTCCCCTCCAAAATATTTGCTTATCCTCAAGCAAATGTATAGGGAGAGCAAAATTTCTCCCCTCCTCTTGGGACCTCCCGTCAATAGCCTCCATCACTGCATCAAGATAATCTGAAATAAAATTGTCATCCAATGTTTCCTCCCAAGAGTGCAAAACCAAATGGCCTACACCAATCAAAGGTGGAAAGTATGAATGGAAACCTGGTTGTTGTCCCATGGCCTCCACAAAGTAGGAGTGATGAAAAACATGGTGAATGAGTGACTCCCTCACCCATGCTATCATCCAAATGAAGTGAGCCATCCTAGGTAGCTCATCAAAAGAATCATCAACCCCGATTTTATACAATGTGTTGGGGCTGCATGGAGAGATTGGATTCTGCCATCCAAATGGTTTCTCTCTCCATTTATGGTAAACATGGGGTTGCCTCTGTCCTTGGGCTGAAATAACATGGCCTCCAAGAATGGCCCAAGTTCCCCCATCAAAAAATTCAACCATGAAGTGCCTGCTCAAGTTCTTCAAGTGGTTCCTCCCACAAGAAGGGAAAAAGTGTGATGTGGCAATCATGGTTTGCCCATGGTTTCTCATGAAATTTACAACACGTAAAGTGGGGAGAATCATGCTTCCAATGGGCATCTTCAATACCTCCAACACTCTCCAAACAAAGCTTCCCATGAGCATAGACATATCAGCAATATATGGAAGTAAAGTACAAAGAAAACAAGTTGCCAAATGACAACTGGAGAGTGGTCCATAGTTCCACCAATGGAACCAGCGCAGTGCAGCCTTGGCCTGCATCAAAACATAGATTAAAAAGTGCTTACCCAACCACTTGTTTGCTTCCACAGTCATCTCATAAGATGGAAACATGAAGATACAATGTGGTGTCAATGGTGCACACCAAGAGTCATGTGGCTTCCCCCACAAACCACCAAAGAGATAGCCAAAATCAATGCTACAAGTAGATGCAAGTACATCATCATACAATATGAAAGAAGAGATAATTCCTCTTGATACATCATGCTGCTCAAACAAGGAAAAGAAGTACAATACAAAATGTGAAATTATACCTCCTCCATCATGTACTTGAGATCTTGAGCTGAAATGGCTCAACCATAATCTTTCCCTCACCTCTAATGAGTAGGGAAGTGGCTGTGACCTCCTATCTATCACCATTCGGGCTATGCATCTCTCCATATGCTGAAATATGTCATGCTGAATGCCCTCCCAAGTGAACTCCTCTGCCAAAGAGATGTAAGCATCATAATGCATGGAAAGGAAGTCCTCATGTGCTGCAAGTAGCAACTTCTCCTTGAGACTAGAAGCTCTAGTCAAGAAGACTTTGCCATGTGAATAGATGACCATATCATCCACCATATACTCATCATCTCTATCCGGGTCATCGAGAATCATGCATGCACCAAGATCCTTGGAGTACTCTACTAAGAGCTGAGATCTCCAATAAGGATCAATCCTCCTAAGAGACGGTGCTGGTGATTTAGCATGTGAAGCTTTCCTCATGCTGTTGCCTACTACTTTAGCATCCCCCACGCCAAATTTCTCCTCCAAACCCTTCACCTCTCCAAAATCCAAGAGTGGTGAATCCAAAGACAAGATGTCTTTCGTCAATGCTAGATCTGGTGGCCTCCCAGGTGGAATGCCTCCATGCAGTGAGACATCAATGTCAAGAGTGGACTGTACATGTGGTTGGGAAACCTTGCCCTTGCCTGCACAGCGCAGTACAGTCTGCCTCCTCTTTGCATTAGCTCTCTGAAATAGAGAAGGGTGTGTGCCTCTCATCATATGATGTTGCTTTTCCTTCCTACCTCCTTCCATCTGCAATGCTACACAATCACGCTGCTCACTGATTGTGATTTGATATCCATGTATGAGATCCTGGGGAACTTCTTGCAAGAATACAAGAATCCCTCCTGTTGGAGCATGTGCTCCTCCTCCCTCTGCATTAGGTACTGGATGTGCTCTAGATGTGACAACGATGTTGCCCTCATCTTCATCAATGTGTATGGGCAACATCTCAACAATTGGATCCTCTTGTGAAAAAGAGATCCCCATGCCCTCTTGTTTAGGAATATGAACTAGAGGTCTTGCCTCTAATAATGTGTAATGCAAGATGTCAGCTTCTCCCATGGTTTTCTGAAGTGGAGTCTCCTCCATCACATGCAAGATTTTTGTTCTCTCAATATTTTCTTTCTCATGTGCCTTAGGAAGTTTTCCATCAAACCTTTCCACCAATGTTTCAATGAATCTTGCATAAGAGGAAGTGTTTGCATTTTTCAAAGAACAAGATTCAAAAACCCACCATGGATGGGCCTTACCTCTAAAATGCAGCGCTGCAACTCTGATGGCTTCATCTTCAGAAATATGGTGCTGCTGAAAATAGGAGTCTAACTCCTTCACCCAAGCTCCAGCTGAACATGTAGGTGAGCCTTCAAAAGTAGATAGAAGAAATCTATCTGTATCCTGCTACTTTCTCTCCTCCACTTGGATCTTGAAAAACCCCTGGAAATCAGTATGATCTCTAAACCTCTCATTTTTAGATTCATACTCCTGCAAAAAATCACTAAGAGTCCTCCTCTTAGGCATTCTTCCTCCTTTCATCCATCTCAAGATAGATCTGGGCACTTGACTATGCTGTGCATCATGGTGTGTAGCTGCATGCTCACACTTACCATGTGAAAATCTAGATTCAGATCTAGATTCAAACTCCTCTGGAGATCCCATCTCTATTCTTATTTTCTTCAACTCTCCTTGAAAGCTCTGCATAGATCTTGGAAGAAGCTTTGTAAGCCTGTCTTCCTCTCTCCCTTCACAAAATGGAGCCTTCTCCTTTCTGTCTATCTCTCCTGAAATTATAATGGCCTGAGATCCACAGGCTGAGCCAGAGATCATGCTCTGATGCCATTGTAATATCCCAAAATAGGGAAAATAAGCAGTATTGGGAATATCTTAAAATATTCCAATATTGGACTGCTCAGCAATGCCTTCACAGAAAAAACGTATTTTCAGAAATGTAAGCCATAAAAATGAAAACCATCACTTGTATCCCATATATACATCCATCTATCATCTAATTCTAAGAGGATGTCGGAAAGAAATGAAACTATGTGAGGTAAACAGACCTCCCACACTAGTGTAGCTGAAAATGACCAAAAACCCCAGACACTGCTACTCAGAAATAATACACAAAAGAGACTGCGCAGTCTTATGAGGGTTTCAACTCAGAAAATAGGATAACCAGTAGATCTACTCATATATTGATCAATAATGCTTAGGAACTGAGATCTAGTCTCCTTATACAAAATACAAGAGAACCCAGGAAGGGTTTCTTGTCATACACTCTGCATACAAATGTGATCTTCAGAAAATTACTGAATAATCACTGCAACACTAAAGCATAAGAGTTTAGAAGGCTGAAATATGTATGATATGATGTAGATCCCTCAAGGGCTTCCTCCCATGAAAGGTTTAACTTTTCAATCATAAGGAAACACTGCAACGGAGCCACTAGACCATCCACTGAAGCTGCCTCCAAAAATAACGCATTCCCTATATGGAACAACGCTGGGAATGTTGGGGAAATGAGTGGTCTACTACCATATATTTTAAATTATCTCTAGAACTCTCCAAACATATCTCTCAAGTGAAGGAAACCTTCCCCCAATGAGAAACTAGCTCAGAAAGTGGGATTCCAATCCCTTCCACTGCTGCACCCTGCAACACTGCACAATCACCTGCAGAAACTACGTTGATGAAGTAGGCTGAAGCTTGGCCTGAAAACCTGATGTGGAAAATGAATTCAAACTCTCCCAAGAGGCTCCTCAAGGAAATAGGTGGAATTCCCACTCGGGAACACTCGATGCTAAACATCACAGCAACCCTGCTAAACAACAAGAGGAAGCAAAATAATAATCTAAAACATGAAGAATAATGTTTCCATCCTCTTCCTTAAATAAACTATGAGTTTTCTTGGCCTTGGCGCCACTCAATTAGGTCATCTCTATCAAAATATTCATCTCCCTCCAAAACTGCGTTATTCCTTCTTTGATTCCTGCTCCTCCACAACTGCGTTGTTGACTTAGTCAAAGTGGACCGAACCAACCTGATATTATCCCTGTTCACACATGGAGGTGTTTTATTAAGCTGTAAGGAGTGTCTCCTTTCACACTTGGAGTGTTTGTATTCCTCCTTAGGAGACTTATGGGCTTTTATACCCTTGTATTCACCGGTTAGAGCTGTTGCTAACTCTAATGTTCCATTTAGATTTGAGGCTAAAATTTGGGAACATTACAGTGTTATTATTCTCGCGCCCAAATAAGAAATTTGAAACCCTCGCCGACACGCAGAGCACAAAAACAGTGTTTTCAGAAAGATTCAACCTCTAGAGCAATGGCTTGTATTAAGCAATTTGAGCATGGTTGAATGCTTGGAAATAATGTTTGTGATCAAGTTGCGGTCACTCAAAACCCTAGTGCTTCTGCTCAAAAAATTAGGAAAATAACGTCCAAACCCTCTCATTGGAAAAGACGCTCCATTTTTCATAAAAGAGCCTCCAAAGCTATGACCAAAATGTCTTTATTTCTCTGCTCTGTTGTGTTATGCTGTGCTGTGAGCCGAGATTTGTTTTGGATTGGTCTAGTGAGCTGAGATTCTAGTATTCTTCTTGGCAGAGGCATAAATTCTCTTTGTGTTTATAAACCCCCAAAAAAACAAAAATTAGAGGTTGCAACTCAAATGTCAAAGGATGAATTTAAGAATCACAACTCTCTAATATGCCAAGTGATAAATATAAACATCATAACCCTACACCCTCCAAGGAATGCATTGTAGTATGTCAATTGATAAATATAAGCATCATAATATCACCTCCCAAGGATTGCATTTTAGTATTTGTAGTTCATAATTTTGTAGATAATTTCATTTCATGTTTCATTAAAAAAAAAAATTTAATCATGGATTTGTATACATGAAAGAGAGGTGTGTATTTTATTTTTTAATTTCACTTCTTTCCAAAAAAAAAAAATTAATTTTCAATTGCATTTTTTAAAATGTTTTGTGTTTAACTTAGTGTAGACATGTATGAAATTGTTGAATTGGAACTTAAATTTTCAAACTTAAATTTTTATTTGTTCTATTTTAAAACTTAAACTCCATTTTTTATTTACTTTACATTCATTCAAATTTGAAGCAAGCAAAGAAGATGTATCTAATGTGGATAAAGGATGAATTTGTGGTAGAGTTTCTAGGTTTATCTTAGGAGCATAATTAAGTTTTTATTCAGAGAAGAAGAAGGTTGAAGTTTATGCCTACAAGAGCAGACTAGGCTAAATTTATTGAGCAATAGATTGACTTGTCTTGTGGGCAGTTTGACCAGGTGTGACCAAGGTTGTCAGTTTGACTTAGATGTATCTTTGTTGACTTTAATAATTTCCCTAAGGAAAAGGTTGGTGGGTTTTTCCCCTAAGTGGGTTTTCTTGGGGTAAAAATCTTGCGTTCTTGTTTGGTTGTCTCTTTGTGATCCAATTAGCATTTTGTTTTAATGTTGAAATCATTTGTGTAATTACTTTATGATGAATATGAATGTAATAAAATATTGACCTAATATCAATCATAATAAGTAAATATCATTTTAGAGGATGCTTGAAAAATCAACATGTTAGAGAGTATAAGGTTTGTCTTGACGTTGGATGTGTTTTAGATGCATGGAGAAAATAATAAAATAATCCCCAAGTGGAAAGAGGAGTTGCCTATTACCCTTGGCAATTATGAGATTTTGGGGTTGATTGATTGATAAAAGAAGTCAAGCACTTCAGTTTAGTCATGGGGTTTGCCTACATCTAGTGGTTGTATGGGAATTGGCTAGTGAGAAAGAGGAAACTTGATTCTTTATTTGTATTATATATATTTTTAAATTTTTTCATTTGTAAGGTTGAATGGTCAAGTGGAAAGAGGGAAACAATGGATTCCTTTTAACAAATTTGAAGAAAAATAATCTAATTTATACCAAATTGGGGTGAGATACAAATTAGAGAATGAAAAATGGTATCTTAGGGAAGAATTTGCATGACTTCCATGAGTCTTGACATGCTTGGGATTTTATGTGCATTTTGAGAACTCCTTTAATGTTGAAATGTTCAAGAATAAGATGTAACTGGTATAGAAAATAGGCCAAATATCCATTTATAAATAAAAAAACATATTTTCTACCCTTTTTCAAGCTTGTTAAGTGTCACATTGAGTGTCAAATCAATATATCATGCATGTTGAAGTTTTGATGAATCGTGATAAAGGTTTAGTGGCACTTTGAGAACATTTTGAGCTCATGACATATCACATCTTAGGAAAGTTTCTTGATGTGAAAACAAGGAAGGTTATTGTGACGAGAGAAGTTTATCTTTGTGGGATAAAGGGAATTTGTTATGCAATTTCAAAATTTGGCAAGTTGCAATGTGTTGCAAGGGAAAATATTTTCATGTGATATATGTCACGATGAGTGAAGGCTTTGAGAAGTGTGATATATATAAAAAAATCCATTTTCTTTATGAAGTGTCATGACCTTGGAATTTTTTTAACTCTACAATGGGTCACAACAAGGGAAAAGTTTGTGGGATGTGACATTCACAAGAGATGAAAACTTTGAGAGGTACAATACACCGAGTTTTCCAAAAAAATCCTAGTCTTTTTGTGCCACAGAGAGAATTTTCCATGTGAAGTAGTGTATCACACCAAAGCAAACTTTCATGTGAAGTATCACATGAAAGTAAGTTCCTTTGTGATGCAGTAAAGGAATATTTCATAAGTTTTAAAGTTTGTGTCAATGAAAAAATAATAAGAGGAACCCAAAAGAAATTTAAGCCTCATTGAGATCTAAAAGGAGTGTGAAATAATTATTATATGGAAAGCCTTCGAGTTTATGTGGTCAACTCAAAGATAAGTCGAAGAAGGCTCAAAAGTTTGAAAAGAAAAAGAGGGTCCCCAATCGTTTTTTCTTTCGCAAATAACAACAACAACAAAAAAATGGTATGGGGAAGTTGTTTCTTTCTCAACAATTGGAAACACACTATACAAAACCATGAATCTCTATAACTAAGCTTTTAGACAATTACTAGTTCTTAAGACAAGATTTTACCTTTGGTAGAGCACCTTAGCTTCAACTTAATGGTTTCCCAATATACCTTGCACTTTAAATTAGTTGAATCATTGTTCATTACTACCTTGAGCAAGTCGCTAGTCATAGCTATAAGGCTAGTGCATGGAGTTCATTCTTAACTTATCTTTACTCATATGCCAGTTTGGTGCCACAAAATTAGTGCAAACAAGGGATGTTAAAGATTAATAATGTTATTCATGTTTGATTTGTTGCCACTGAGTATCCATAGCCCTAGTGGAGTCACCCTATCATCACAACCCTTGCTTCATTACCACAAAGCGTTTGTAGCCCCAATGGAGATACGTGCATGTCCCACATGATTTCAAATGCCTTTCCTAAGCATTTACTTTTTTATTTTCTTTTAAGAAAAAAGTGGATGGGGAATTTGTTGATAGGGATAAATGACCCAACAACAATCACAAGGGTTCTCTCTATTATGAGGTCCCAATTAGAATTCACATTGCTTGGTGTAATATGCCCATCTGGATACTGGCCTGGTAGTGATGCTTGATTTTGGATGGTGTGAAATATCGAAGGATCATCACAAAATAATGTGTGAAAACTAAACTAACAACTATCTCACTAAAGAAATGAAACCACTTCAAAATAAATAAATACTAAAAGATAGATGAGGACATGAAAAGATGAGCTAATAAACCTAGCAATTGTTGATTCAAGAAAACAATTAGATGATTTCTTGGCACTTGAATGTCTAACTTATTAGATGAAATAAAGAATAGTCAGTATTTGTTCTAATCAACACTCATTGACAAAAATTACAACAAATAAATAGTAAAAATGTGAGAAATAACTTTCTAGTTCACAAAATAGTCCTTTATCCAAAATTAATAAATCTCATAGAATGCACACATAAAAGACACTACTTGAGATTAGTCTAAAGCAATATCGCAATGTATTCTATATCAAAATTATGGAAATGACCTTCTCAAACTTATCAATATTATTTCTTATAGATGAAAAATGCATCAACTTCCTAGATCTTGTCTTTTAAAATCTGCAAAATTTTACTATAGACCCAAAAGTCCTTATTGCTAGGAGTTTTACAACATTTATAGGCTACATCATTAATTTCCTCTGGGGAAGTTTGGGATTCCCTTGGGTAGTTACAATCTCTTCATATTCTTGATGTTTTTAGATAAATTAAGGAAAAAAATGTGTAAACTCCTAGAAACTAAAACTAACAACTACTAAAATATGATTGGATCCTCAACTATGACCCTTAAGACTTCAAGAAGATAGGCTACGCAAATCTCATAATATGGTGAAATCATATTAATCCTACTAGGTAACATCCCTTCCATGATGAAATATTATTCTGATGTGTGCTTTAAAAGTGCTTGCACATCCTTCTTCAATGAGACCACGAAGGAATTCAAAACAATTTGTTGCTTGGAGGTTTCCACAATGTATTTCTTGAGATTGTATTTGGTGAGTTTTTTTTTTAAGCCACTAAAAAATATTTCTCTAACATTTAGAATTTCTTATAGTTTTGTTCCAATTCTTCATTTAGCATGGCTTCTCCCTAGGCCCCAATATCTAGCAACATATTCATCTTGATTAACTCTTCAACTAAGGAATAATTCTGTTAGTATTGAGCTACAGACCTCAAGATGTACTTTTCAAGATTTTTTTTTATCTTTAGGGATCTCCTGATAGAAATGGAGTCATATGTCAGTTATTTTTCATTGATCCTAGGGATCAGTTATTTTTATTATTATTTTTCATGGATATTGCTTGGGCCATTGGTTCACATCATTTTGCACTCCTTAGAGTTTAAAACCTCTTTCCTTAGCCAAGTCCCATAGTGATAACATCTTGGTGGATATCTTTTGGAGTTGTTAAAGGCATACGTACACTTTTTTTTATCATGGAATTGTAAGACTCATGCACTTCAAAAGCACACGACCTATAATATTCCATGTCAATGCCCTCTTAGTTTAGCATTTTGTTGTCAACCCTCAACAACTTGACTTATTGCTTTACTAGTTCTACTATACAATCACATTTCAACTTCAATTGTTCAAAGAGGTATTTCGCATTTATATTGGTGGATTGAGAGAATTTTATGCTTACTAAGGCTATAACAAGCGGATATTTTATGGTGTTTAGCATGATAGGCCTTTTAGTGTCAACTGACACTAAAGGTAGACGAGGAATTGATAGGGTCTTCTCCTTGTGATCCAGTATCCTATTTAGAGTGTGATCATATTTGAATATGCCTAAGTTAACCACTTTCTTATTCATGATCAATGTGATTCAATCTCTATAATTTTTAAGTGACCAATTGTAATGATAGGTGATATCAGTTGAACTGGGTCAATGTCCATTAAAACTATGCTATGGTGGGAATCTTGTTCCTATGCTTCCTTTTTTGCCTTGAGGGGTTCTTATTTAGATTTGGCCTCAACTTCCTGTTGCTATCTCTTCTCTTCTTCTCCACATTTTATTCTTTATTCCTTTGCCTTTATGTTCCCTTGTTTCTGTCTCCTCATCATTTCCTCTTCCTTCTCCCTAAGCTCAAGTTCCTAAGCTAGCCAGATTGCTTCTTGGTCCTATTTTATATTCTTCCCCTATGCAACTAGAGCTACCTCTTATTGGGCATGAAGATTTTAGGCAAAGGCTTCTCTCTTAATTTTATATTTCTCTTTTTTTCATTTGAGAAGCGCTGTAAGCTATTCTAAAAATGACCTCTCAGAAATTTAAAGCATTTTTTTATCTCCTCCTAAACACATGCCTTTGAATGGTCATCCCACCTATACCTCCATGTTGTTGGGTATGCATATATTATTTCCGTAAATAGGGTGGCATGTTGTTATTTTGCGTCAGGTGCAATAAGGGGGTTGCAAGGGTCAACAACTGCAAACCCAATAATGGTTGGGCGGATCCAAGGACGGTGGGAAAATCCACCCATGGTTTTGAGCATGGTTTTGGAATGATGGTTTTTCCCATGATATTTTGTAGATCTGATCAAGGGAACTACAGTTATGTTCTAATCCAGGGTTAATGGATTGAGGTTTATGAATGCTTTAGCCTATATATAATTTCATGAAACATTGAAAGGAATAACAAAAAAATCAATTTGGTTTTCCCAGTTTTGGGTTCTAGAAGAAAGTATCTATGTATATTTTAATGTTATCATCATTATATATATATTTTTTGTTTTTTTAAGATTTCATTTACAGATAATTTTTGTACAAGGCTAAAACTTACACATGCCTTGAATTATTTTTCACCATAGAGTTGGGATCATATATGTGGAATGCCAATTCCCCAAAATAGAAGGGTGTTAGGGCATTAGATTTTTCTTTGGCTTCTTTCATGTATTTAAAATAACATGAGCCCAGATGTAATAACATCTATGAATAGGAAGCCTTCGTGTCCATGAGAGTGTTCCACCTACCCCTATGTATGCCTAATATGTAAGCTCCTACAATATCACCTTATCTGTTACAAACTTGGGAAATAGGTGAGCATGATTGGTTGCTCCAAATATCCTCATGTATGTGCCATCCTGGTCAAAAATCCAATTACCAACTATGGATATCACCTACCTGACTCTTTTAGACATGCACAAAGCAGGTATATAAAACAATATTTCATACAACGAGATAGGGAAGTCTTGGCAGATTTTAGTGTATGACTGGATATAGTGAGACTTCTACAAGACTTTCTAATATATGTGAATTAGTTTTTCCTAAACTATATATTTCCAACCCAATGTTGAGAATACATGAATTACATAAATAATATCCTAGAGTTAGGAGGCCATGAAGAATTGGGGTTGTTACCCTTCCTTTGGACTCTGAGTTTGCTTAATGTTTTCCTTTAGGGCATAGAGAGGATATTATCCTAGTTGAAAATGATTCCTTCAACTACTACATAGTAAATCAATGGAACCCATCCTTGATAGAAGGTCTATGCATTAGATCGATCGTAGAACTTACAAAGGATATTATCCTAGTTGAAAATGCTTTCTTCAACCACTACATAATACATCAATGGAACCCATCCTTAATAGAAGGTATATGCATTAGATCGATCGTATAACCTCCATAACATATTAATCAACGACTAAAAGGAATTCCTCATTATATTTGTAGGATAGTCCTTGTTTGGTTAGGACTTGAAGCTTCCTTTATTGATCCACCATGTCTTTAGTATCTCTCTGGTTACAAGCTCGAAATCTACTACTTAATATTCATCCAATATCATTTCTTCCTTAGGGAGTTTGTAATACGTCTCAATGTTTAGGGTATTGAACGAAGCAATAGGCTTTCCATCACTATCTCTAATCATGGCTACTTTAGGGTCAATTTTTTTCATAATCCACTAAATTGTCTATACGCATGGAAAGATAAGGGGATGGATGGCCACCTTATACAATGGATATTTTTTATCAACCATATATATTTATGGCAGTAGGTCATTTTGGGGCAAGTTGTATCTTTGGAATAGTTGGTACACCTCTAGCCATGCATATGTTATATATCTATCAATGAAGTATGGAGTATCCAGGAAATTAGGGCTGAGTAAACTAGTGGGTGGCTCTTAATTTGAGGTGTCAACCATGGGGACTTTATAGGCCCTTTTTGTGACATGTACATAATTTCCCTACATAACCCTTTATACATATTAGTTCACAAAAAATAAATCCAAGGAACTTTGAGGTTTGGGCTTGAAGCTACTTATGCTTTCCTACTGCCTAATTCTTCTATTTTGTCAACCAAGATAGGGGCTCCGGGTCCCTGTGGTGAAAGGAAATATAAGACTAGTTAAAGCAACCCATGACATGACTATGAACGACATTATAGTTCATAAAATCACAGTCTTGATTATGATGGTTCCATATATGAGCATAGAGATGCTTCTCTATGTTACAAAAGGTGACTCTATGGTTTCTAGAGGAGAAATTCATGGGTTGGTTCACCTTGAGGAGAAGTGATCAGTTATACTGGTTAATGTTAGGGCCAAGTTTTGATGAAAAAGTTGGACCAAGGGCACAAAGATGATGTTTTGACATTAAACCCTGGGTTATTGGGTGATCTTTACAATGAAGAGGTAAGGATGAGGTTTTTAGTGGTATAAAACATGGGGTTTGGGAGGTTTTATGGTTTTAATGGCCTGAAAAATAGTCCAAGGGTCTAAGAAGTAACTCGTGGCTATAGGGTGAAAACCTAGGGTTCAATCAAGGACAAACTGGGTGATATTATCCAGTTGGAGAGTGTGAAAAGGTTAGGGATCAATGGGAAATGTGATGGCACATCCATCTTCTTGAGAAGGAGTGTTATGCTTAGCTAGTCGATGGAGAAAAAGGGCGAGGGAGTTGTTCGAAAGCGAGAAAGATAAAAAATAGGCAAATTTATTCATACAATAAACAACTTAGACAAAATATGAAGTTTAGTGGGAATAATTTGACCCATACATGAGTTGAGTTGGTTGGCACCTAGCACTGACGTGGACTGGGAAAGTGTTATCACTAGTGTATGCTTTCAATCTCACAAAAACAAGAAAGAACTAAGCATGGTGAAGAATAAGAGCGATATGGGGCCATTATAAAGTTTATATATTGAGTTTGGTTGCAAAAATATAAGTAATAGATAGTCCTTAATGTCTAATTTTATTGTCACATAAGCCATTAATACACTGTAAAGAAGTCAAGACAAAGTGTGATATGGATGAGGGAGGTGGAAGAGAAGGAATCTAGCATTGGGTTGACCATTATCATTATGATATAACAATAATATAACCACTTATAGAGTGATATAAGATCGATTCAAGAAGGTTTGCAAGGCAATTTTCTAAGTCAATTCATTTTTTTATTATTGTTGTGTCACTATGTTAGTCAACATCCTGGTGATATAGTGCTAAGTTAACCCTTGTCAAGGTAATATAGCATTGAGGTAAGCCTCGTCACGATGATATAACACTGAGATAGCCATCCTTAGGGAAATATATTGTTGAGATGGTCATGATCTGGGAAATACAACACTAGAGGAAAGAATTTTAAGAAATTACAAGTCAGGTCACTCTTAAGTGTTGTATTATTGGCTAGAGTATGATAGAAGAACTATATCACTGGGCTAGTCATCTTTTGGAGTGATACAATATTGAAGAAAGTAAGATTTTATTACAAAAATGAATTAAAAGACTTTTCATTGAGTGTCATGTCACTGGAGAGTCACTTTCTAGCGGACTATATCATTAGGATGACCAAGCACTTAGCATTGTATCACTATACTAGTCATCATCCCAACCCTGTATCACTAATTTGAGAAACTTCTCAAAATCTTGCTCAAATTTCATCTTAAGTGATGCCAAATCCAATAGAAGTTTAAATTCAACTAAGGGAATGGATAATGAAGCCCAATAGGCGAAATATGAGACTCTGGAGTTGGTGGGACTGATCCGAATGGAAAGTGACATCTACCCATGGTATTCATTCACCTATGGGTGAATGAATACCATGGGTAGATTCCACTTACAATACCATGGGTGGATGCCACTTACAATACCATGGGTGAATGAATACCATGGGTGGATGTCACTTTCCATTCGAATCATTCCTCCCTCCTTAAGAAACAATGGTCCCCATTACGTGAAGTTACCTCCTGAGAAGTTTGTGTTGAATATGAAGAGCCACTAAAGATAAGTGTTTTGTGTGGTTAACCCATAACCGTGATGAACGAATATCCAATGATAAAGATACCATGTAATGCTTGTGACCAAATGTGATACTAATAGTGTGGGACCTAGCAAATGAACGTCAATGAAGTGGGGGTTTGTGGATGACCCATAACCATGAAAAATGAAGATCCGAGGATAGAGATACCATGTAATTTTTGTGACCAAATGTGATACTAATAATGTATGGCCTAGCAAATGGACTTCGATGACAAGGATTTTTTTGCGGTTGACCCATAACCACGATGCTGGCTGTTGATGAAGTAGCAGGTGCCTACATAGCCTGGGGTGGCAGGGCACGTCTCCTGAAAACCCAAGCGGGATGTTGCTATGTTGAAACTGATGAATGTGAAGCAGGTTTATACTAAAGCGGGGTGGGAGGGCACATCTCCAAAGGGAACCCGCTTCGAATGCTGCTCCAGATATAAAAAATAATTTAAAATGGTCATAACTCGGTCAATATAACTCAAAATATTTATTATAACATGTTTTTGGAAATAGAATGACCATTATGCATATTCCCATTTGATTGAAATCCATATATGGACACTCTGGAAACTCATATTTGCATTGCAATTGTCTCGTCGTAAAAAAAATTCTAAAAAATAGCTGATTTTAAATCAGTGATATCTCCCTCATCCGGACTCCGATTCGGCCTCTTTTTTTTGAATTTGGGTATTTTTTTCGCAAAGAATCCATATATTTTATTTTATTTTGTAAATTTTTCACCAATAGTTTCATATATGATCTGCAAACTCGCTGCCCAAAACATTTCGGCTAAAATATATATATATAAATCTTCCTGCTTTGCCCAACAAAGTGCACTGTGGAGGTCGTAGCACATGCATGAATTTTGTTTAAGATCGCTGCAAAAATTTGAAACTCAAATATGTGTCAAACCCTCATTCCCATGGAGACGTAACCTGAATCTGGTACCATTGATCTAGATCTTGGGGGGAGACCCCCAAGATCTAAAAAATTGAAATGTTAGAGAAAAAAAGAGTAGAACACGTAATAAACAAAAACACACCGATTTTTTTATTATTATTAAAACATAGAACAACTATAAAAGCTACATTGTGGTGGACAATATGTCCTTTTACAAAATGTGACTTGTTACTTATAGTCTTTTTTAGTTAGAATACCACGGGTAAATTCCATGGGTGGGTAAATACCATGGGTGAATGAATACCATGGGTAGATTCCACTTACAATACCATGGGTAGATTCCATGGGTGGATAAATACCATGGGTGAATGAATACCATGGGTAGATGTGGCTTTCCATTTGGATAAGGGACCCTCAATTTTCTCTAGGAAAAGATGACACTTAGAGAACATTTTAGGGTTGTTCTATTTGCTACAAAAATTGGTGATGCACTAGTAGAACCTCTAAATATTTGAGTGTTGAAAAGGAATAAGTTATACATCACTTGTGATAAGTGTGCATGCATGGTGTATTGTTATTGCCATGAAGGTACCACTACTCAGAACTGTGAATGCTGAGCTACATAACCTACCCTTTCTCGATCTTGGTCAAATTTTTAGGAGGGACCATAAGGGTATAAAATACAACACAAACATGCCTCTTCATATTTGGCTTTGATGTTATAGAGACAGTGATATATCAAGATATTGCGAGATCAATAATTTAGTATAAGTTTTTGGTGTTGCTTCACTCCCCACTAGCATCCATAACCCTAACGGAGACACCTCAAAGTCATAGGCCTCGCTTCACTGCTAGTAAGTTTTCATAGCCCTAGCGAAGATACTTAAATGTCCCAACTATTTAGGAAGCCTTTTTCGAGACTTTACCTTTATGTGTATTCACAATTATTCTTTTTTTTGGATCAATTGGGCCATAAGGTGGATGAGGGATCCTATTTTTGTTCATACAAGACCATCGAGATTATTCCTATGCTTGAAACTTTATATATTGCATGTAATATATGTGTCTCCTTGATATCGCTTCTCAAGCCTTTAACCTTGGATTGGAATGAGGCATGAATTAAATTTGTATAGGGTGTTTTGAGGCCCATCAACCAACTCAAAAATAAGCTTAGCCTCCATTCAACATTCTCATTTTTCATAGAGTGTTCCTTACATGGTATTGATCATATTGTCCATAAGGATAATTTTGGACTATGATTATTGTAGACTAGTCCCGAATGTCGCAAAGAGTCATGGTTCGACTTGCATTATGCTTGAAAGGAGTAGCCTTGTGAGGAGAGATTATGTCAGAGATAATTATGGGTAATATAATGTTAGAGTTAAGTTTAGTTATGTATAACTTTAAAACTAGGTAAACTGAAAGATTAAAAGGGACCAAGAAAGAAAATTAGAAAAACCAATACAAAAGCAAGTTTATTTATATATAGGTGATGACAACTAAGGTCATTATGTGAACTATTTTTTTTTATAATTTTTCTATTTACTGGGATAAATTCAATCTCTCCCTCTAGATTATGAAAATAGTATGTTCTTAGGCCAATCTTTGTGTGACTATTTAGGGACCAAGACATAAGGGTTGTAATTTCGTGTGCTTTCCCTTATCTTCGCGTGGTTAATCCCATTTGAGCACTAGGTATCGTACTCGGAAGTCCTTCTCATTAGTAGATTTAATACTAAACCATTTATTGATAATTGTTGGTGGTTGACAAACTTGTGTCGTGCTTTGATTCTCTCTTCTTCAAGTTTCAGTAGGGTATTCATCCTCTCTTGCATTATTGGACATTACTGGCCTCTAGAATCTTGAGATAATTGTAGGTAAGGTAAGAAAATATTAGGTGGTTGTATGGATTCTTTGTCTTAGACTAATAAATAAGGAGATGTCCCTAAAGTATCTTTTGGGGTTACTGCATCAACCCATAATGAAGTGGATAGGGTGTTGTGTTAGTTACTCTATTGATCGACTATGGTTTGCTTCAAGATAAGGATAAGGTTTTGTTGCTAGACTTAGCTAATCCATTAACTTGAGGATAATAACTGAGTTCCTCAACACAATTCCTTTATCTAATGCATATTCAATCAAGTTTAAAGATGATAAATATGGAGCATTATCAAATACTGGAGAATTTAAAACGATAAACCTGGTGATGATGTAGCTCGAGGAATTGTATGAACACCTAATTGCTAATTGTTGTCTATGGGTCAACCTCCATCCAATGAGTGAAATATCCCATGGATGTCAGTATATATTAGTTTTATTGGGAGGAATGGGGGTAAAAACCACCAATTACATCCAATCCCCATTATTGGAAAGGTTCTTCTACCATCACTAGCTGCAAAGGAACATCAAATATTTTCTCATGGATAACACAATTATGACAAACCAGATATCTTCTAAAATAATCATGTGAGTCATTCAACAATTTCAGCAAGTCGTATCTTTCCGTAAGTGTTATAGGTCAATTTGGGCATCATCCCCCAAGACCTGGTCAAACTAGACATCATCCCCAGTACCAATGAAATAGGGTCTATCATCCCCTTATATTTCAGCTGCTATATGCCCTAAGAGAAGAACATTTCATTCATATCTTCTATTGTGAGATTTCCAAGGTTTGAAGTATATGTTATATCACCTATTGACTCACCAACGCTCACCTGCAAGGGACTAACTGCATTGCAGTGCCAAATCCTCCATGCTAGGGTGCACTGCAGTGCACTTCCCGACACTCAAGGGTGCGTTGGTCACCTGGGAGCAGAATTCTCATTGTTCCGGGAATATCCACATGGGCAGTGCCTTCTAGAAGAGTCCATATGTGTCAAAATTTGAATCCAAGTGTCCATATAACACCTATGAACTTGGAAACATGTCTTGCCTATTATTAGAAAGTCATTCATTGAGAAACTACCATCATTTTACCTATAAATTGAGCACTCATCGTAGTATTAGGGAAGGAAGAAATTTGGTAAAGTTATGATGTTGGATTCTCATTTGATAAGAGAGTGAAAGTACTGATATGTTGTTAGGATAATGCTGGATGTGATGAGGTTGGAATGAATTTGGAGCATGTTGAAAACAAATCGATCCATTGGTTGTAATCTTCCCCTTCTACTCTTTAATAAAGATTGTTGTTCATTTTACCATATATATGTATCTATTTCTTGTGCAATGTATTCTTGAATGATGTATGTATTTCATATCTAATCGATTTGATTTGAGTAAGATAAGTAGATATCTGTATATTGCATGTTGTTTGCTGTTCTTTGTTTGTGTTTGCAGGAATCGATCTAGCGACTTGAGTTGGATTGAGAGCGATGACAACAACGACAGAAGGAGAAGGAGAAGCGAAAGAATCAAAAGTAGGCTCCTTTCCCATTTTGTATATCTGCATTTTTTATAGAAAGTGGTAGTTATTATTTCCTCTATTGTTCTAAGTGATAGACACCACACTTAGGGAATTTAGTTTATCCGTAGATCACAATTCTGCATAACAATTTAGCGACTCTGCTGGTGAGTATCCTATCATTCTTGGCAGTTTTTCCTCTGTTTATCCTCATCACTAGCATCTACTTTCTATTATTAGACATTTGAATGAAAAAATTGCATTAGAAGTGTGTTCTGTTGCTTGTTTTTTAAAACCTAGCTGCGCCCAACGCACTGTTGGCCAAGACACAGTGCACTGCAGTGCACTGTCTCCCACTCAAGGGTGCTCTGCAACACACTGTCTCCCCTTAGAGACTCTGTTGCCTCCTCATCCAACCAAATTCCATCAAAATTTGTCATTGCTTTCAATTTCATCCACTTGTTTGCTATATTCTCAAATGTCTAATACCTCTTAGAGACCAGTAAACTTTCCTGATTCTTCCTCCTTTGGAAAGTAAATTTGTTCAATTTCTCTTTAGTGTTTTTCTTTATAATTGGCAAATCAAATTCAAAATATTTTATTTCTGCATTAGATCAATTTTGTTTTCGAAAAGTAAATTTTTGTTTCATTCCTCGTTTCTCATAAGAAAACACTTGTTTAATTGATTTATGCATATGGTTTCCTTTCTTTCATTCACATTAAGGGAACTAGAAAGAAAAACATGCATGTGCATATAGTGAATTTTGTGTGTTGCATAGGAACAAGTTAGGAACGCTGCATTTAGTTTGTGCTCTTTGTTGTTTGCTCAAAAACTGATTGCTCTTTCCCCTTAGTAGCTAGGATTTTAATTGAAAAAGCTAAATTGAAAACTTTGCTTATCATTTAGTTTGCATTTTTAGGAATTTCCATCACATCACGCCATGAACCTCAAAGGAAAATTTTTAAACAATATCAACATAAAATTTATCTGAATTTACCTAAGAAAGCATTGGAACATTAACGATAACATTTAGAAGGTCTAGGATAGAGACGTGTTCCGACGTCATCAAACATAACATCTGTCGTTAACTTGTCTACGATACATTCCGAGTGTGATACGTCACTCCACGTACATAATTATATCGAAGCTCATCGATGTACCTTCGGATATATAGGGCGGTGTTCTAGTACGAAAAGTATAAGGGGGTGCTCTCACTGTGCGGTTTCGCATTAGACAACGCTAATACAGACTTGGGCCTCCACGTACCTTCGGGTATATTTGGGAGGACAAATTTATGTTTCTTATTGAATAATCACAAACCATTAACACACATAAAAACTCACATATTTATATCCAAACACAATCATGGCGGAAAAGGCTTCAGCCTCACGGCTTCCTCACATATTTTATGATTATTAAAAGAATGTGATATTACAATTAAATAGATGAGGAGACTGTGTCTCAAGATAGTGCGTTCTATCTTGGACACTTTGGTTGAGACAATTTCTCAACAATACACACACCAATCTAGGAGCTACCTAAACTAACTCCTAGCTTAGAGGAACAACCCAATCTAGAGAATTAGGCATAAATTCATAACTTTTAATATTTAATTTATTAATTTATTTTGGATTTATAATTGTTTTATGATAGAGGCTAACATTTCCCCCTTCAATGATAAATCCAAAATAAGAATGAGGAACCATCTTCCAAGTTCTCATGTTGATCCTCAAAAAATTGCCTGAAAAACCGCCAAAGCTGGATGCTGAAAAAATTGCAATCTGAAGAGACCATGAGTCAGCTGCATGTCTGATTCATCTTTGAATTTCGCTTGAAAACTTCATCATGTGCCAAGTTGCAAAAGGATCCATTTGTCATTTGTGTGAAATCAACAACCTTTGTCCACTGACAAAATTTGTTGAATGCCCACTGGCTGATAATGTCAAAAAACAACTCACTCTTGCTTTGTTGTCAACTGCCCACTAATTTGTTGATGCCCACTAGCTGCTGAAAGTGCCCACTGACTGCTTTTATTGGTTTTGTCGAGACTTTCAGTCTGAAAACCACCGTCAATTTCAATGACATTTCCCCCCCTTTGTCAGTTGAAAGGAGAGATAATCCTCTGCAAATTATTCCATAACTCCCCCCCTTCAGGTGTAGGAGTGTTGCACTAGTGTACTCCCACGTTCAACTACATGAGAGTACCATCTTCTTTTCATTGTCAGTTGCACTAGGTGTGATTGTATTCGGTTGTAGAACTGATACAATCTTTTGACTGTTACTTTGAATTTCTTCCCATGGCTTGATGATTGGTTTGGAAGAAAGTTGAACTTGAACAACTTCGACACTTGAAGTTGTTTGGATGAATGACTTAGAATCATCTTTAGTTGTATGGTTCAAATACTTGGAAGCATCACTCTTCTCTTGCAACTTGTTTATTTGTAGTTGCGACTCCAGTTGAAGACAATCAATGGTTTCATTTTTCTGTTAAAGATGCCGTGAAAGATAAACAAGAGTTTCTTTGCTGATTTGCACCATGTTTTCAGCACTTGAGAGGATCAAATTGTGAAGAATTTGTAACAACTGGATGTGTTGTGCCATGTGAACTCGGTTGCTTGAATCCAGGCTCGCTTGTCTTGAACTGTCTCACTAGATTTGAACTTTTTTGGATTGAATGTGCTCGCTTGATGTTAATGACACACTCGCTTGCTTTGTTGCTTGAGGAGCACGTTTTCTTGTGCTGGGTCGCTTGATTGAATTTATCACACTCGCTTATTGCAGAATTTTCTTGATCTCTTGGTAAAACTTGTTTTGCTTGTTTCACACTCACTGGAACTCATGCTCTCTTGCTGTAGATTTAAACTTGCTTGATTGGTGTTAGAGTTGAACTTGCTTGCTTGCTTTGATGGTTGTTGCAATGAACTTCACGCTGCCTCGCTTGATGTTTTGAACTTTGTACTAACTTGATGGAACTTGCTTGAATGAATACTCACGCTTGCTTGCAGGAGAGGTGAACTTGTTTTTTGTTTGTTTTAGAGTTAAAACTCGCGCACTTGATGTACTCACTTGATTGTGCTTTAAAGGAAGGGTGTCGAACACCGTCGAAAATGCACCCAAAAAATCTTTAAATGATTTTGATGACTCACTACAATGAATTCACTTTTGACTTAATTTGACTTAATTCAAAACTTGGGTGTCGGTTTCAATCGAGAATGCACCCTTACAATTCAATTCATTTTGAATTTGATTTACAAGTTCTGAAATTTATTTGCAAGAATGTTGATGTAGACTGTGCTTTGAAACACATTAACTTGATTGTATTAAGTGAATTTTCTTGTTGAGGTATAATTTTGATGTTGACAATCTTTGATTATGTGTTGTAGTGGCACAAATGCATGTGTTGAGTTTAATTATCCTTCCTTGTAGCTACTTCGTTATAGGTGTTGTGCTTGCTTGCATTGAACTTTATGTGTGCGTTAAATGAAATCATTTATGTGTCAAAACTAGACAGAAATCATAAGCAACAACATGAATCATGCACCATCATCAACACACTCTTCGTGTACCTAAGATCCTCTTATTCAATTTCGGGCGGATTTAGGACACTTCAACACCACAAATAATATGCCTCTATTAAGTATTGAGGTCATCAACCTTTCATCTTTTACAACATCTGCATTGAAGCGTTCTCAAACAATGAGAATATCACACTCGCAAATTTTGGAAGCAAATGTCTTCAAAAAACCGTATGCACTTATCGCTCCAAATACAGACAAAAAATGACACCTCATTTCTCCAAGTTACAACTTATTACTCCACTTAAAAAGAAGCACACTTATCTCTCCAAAATTTAAAATTTAATGCAACTTTTATCTCATCCAAAAATTCTACGATCACCTATGTCTCCCAAAATTAGATACAATTTTTTTCACACTTATCACTCCAAAAAATTACAAATACTCCTTATCTCTCCAAAGACTTCTTCTTCTTCTTCTTTTTTTTTTTACAATTTTCAAATTTACACTTTATAAAATCACTTCAAAAACTTTCACATTTACCTTATCACTCATTAAAAAAACAGCCAAACCATAACAAAGTCTAAAATCTCAATAAACGACTCTATACAAATCCTTTTTCATTAAATAAAATAACACAATCTCATCACTCATTATCTCTCATGAACTAAGCACTCATATCTCTCCTTCACTAATATCCCACCTTCTTGCAGTAACTTTGTTTAAAGTGCATACGTTTCAAATTTTCCACACCAAGTCTATCATATGCTTCAAGTCTGGTTAAAGCACTTTGATATACCCCTCCAAATACTTCTTATTACTCCATTAAAAAAACAAACCTTTATAATCCACCTTTTGGACTTCCATGATTTTTAATGAAATCACTTTATAAAAAGATGAAAAAATCCTTTACCACCTTATCTCTCCATTAAAAAAAGCTTTCCCAATTCGTTAACAAAAGTAATATATATTTAATAAAAAATGCCCAATTTAAAGCTTTAATCTTTTACCTTTGACTTTCACGCTAATATTCCAGGCATGTCACTTCCAGCGAAGTTATCCATTATGCAGATCTCGTCTCCTTAGTTGAAGGGTAATGCATTTCATTTATTTTCTGCCAAGACAAGGAATAACATGGGATCCATCGTTTCATATGCCTTTCCCCTATCTGTTTGCAATTGGACCACGCTATCTTTCTTCGATGGGTTGGATCTCTTCCGTTACATATGTCACTGGATCTCTTCACTCACTTCTGCAATGTTGACCGTGCGGCAAACTAAGACAACTAATCTTTGAAAATTTCAACTGCAACCTGGTCCTGTGAACCCTGTGCGTTGGAACCTTTAGGAATTTGTGTGGTCCCTTTTGAAACGAGAGAGACTTCTCACGACCACGCTAACTTCTTCTACGACGTGGCGAAGGTTGTTCACGGCAACTGAAGATGTGGTTGCTCCTCAATTTTATGACTTCTATATACTCTGTTTCAAACCCTCAAATGATCTCTGATTACAGAAGATGTAGTGCGGGTCGGCTACGATGCGTTTCTCCACGAAGGCGTGAAGATCTGCTCTGTCACTTTTCTTTATCGTTCTTTATAATGACTCACACATGCCGAGGTCGTAACTCTGTGGAGCACTAGAGATTTTTTGACTAGAGCACGTTCTGAGAAAGTTGAATAAGGTTATTGATTGTGCCTTACATATCCCAGTAGCCAAATGTGCTTTACTCTGTCTGAGCTTTTGACTGTGAGCAGCTGGACATTCACTGTTTTTAATATTTCGGGCTCTATGAATTTCCCAAAATCCATTAACGCCATTGACGCTAATTTACTTCAATCCTTTGAAGATGGGACAGGAAATGTTTCAAATAAAACTCAGTGGATTCACAAACCTGGAACACACTACAACATGCTTCTTTTAGATGGATATTCAAGTTGCCTCCGCCCTTCACATGCGTCCCTCACATTCGACCACAGTCTCAAGATGCTGATTTTGTGCATCGACGACTTCAAGGGGCGGCCAAACTTCCATCTCAAACAATCTCGTTGACTAAAGCCCGCCCATCTGCCAGATGCAGCTCAGAAACATCTTGACACAACTCGATCTGCCAAGAAGCGCATCAAAAACGAAGGCAGATACAGGGAGATGAAGCGAGCAGCGGATCATGAAACTGTGTCAACTCCACCATGAAACATTCTCCACATCTCTTTGGACGCAATCAGCTACCAGATTGACTCTCCAAACGCAGCAAGAAAACTCGCTTGCAAGGTCTGCACGAACGCAGATTTGCTTCACTCCATTTGGATGAGAAATTGCACGAAGAAATATATCTTCTGGAACAGAGAATGATGAATCCTCAGTTTGAAAAGAGATTGCAGACCCTCGAGCAGCAGGCGATGATATGTAAATATGGCATTATATTATGCGTTTGCATATTCACTTTACTCATTACATTGTCATATTATTATTCCCCCAGTGGACCGAGCGATGCCAGAAAAGGTGTCCACATGTTGCCCGACCATAGTGCAAAGGGGAGTTTGCCAACAGCCGTTACTGAATTAGGAAGTGTTCTAGAAAAAAGCTTCAATGCTAACACTCATAAACGCAGCTTGGGCAGAAGAAAACATTATACTAGATTTGTACCTGCAGAGCTTTCGAATTGGCGAAGGGACACAAGAGTTATTGAATCATGTCGTCCTCGTTGCAGTCGAAAAACACGCATTTACGCGTTGCAAGCAGATTCACTTCACAAATACAGACAACAACAATTTGCAGTCCTCAACAACTATCTGAATCTCAAACGAAATTAAACACAACTCAACAAGACCTCCAATATGCTCAATTACACCTCCAAGGACTTAGCTTCAAAACACACAGGCCTCTCATCCTATGTGCTCTGATACCACATATTGAATAATCACACACCATTAACACACATAAAAACTCACAGATTTATATCCAAACACAGTCATGGCGGAAAAGGCTTCAGCCTCACGGCGTCCTCACATATTTTCTCATTATTAAAATAATGTAATATTACAATTAAATAGATGAGGAGTCTGTGTCTCAAGATAGTGCGTTCTATCTTGGACACTTTGGTTGAGACAATTTCTCAACCATACACACACCAATCTAGGAGCTACCTAAACTAACTCCTAACTTAGAGGAACAATCCAATCTAGAGAGTTAGGCATAAATTCCTAACTTTTAATATTTAATTTATTAATTTATTTTGGATTTATAATTGTTTTATGAGAGAGCCTAACATTGCTATCCATCCATAGGTAACCGAGTTGGCCGCCTTGTAACTTGTGATACACTGAACAAAACATTCGAGGAGATTGCCTGCCCGTACTTCTTGGTTTTCCAGGAGGTATTATGCAGTTCACAATTACTTGGTAAACATTTTGCCTAGAATTACCCTTTTATTTTGTTTATTTATTTTTGTCATAAAATCAATCAGTCATCGTGGAAGAAGAACATCCCTTTCCCATTCGTTCGCGTAGAATAACACTTAAACCAACTTTACCAACGAAAGCCATTTCTGGTCGGCGAATGTGACATCATTCTACCGAAACTAGTACTATCAGTACCTCTGGTGCGACATCATCCTCACATATACCAGAGTCGTCTCGAGTTGTTTCTACAAATCCTGGTTCATCTATTGTTGTCGAGACAGAGTCCTCACAGCTACCTGTGGTCACGATCCATCCAATCAGTGAGACCATACCTCCCGAACCCAATTTTGTTCGACTGGAAGTTGATCCAGATCCTATCATTCTTTTACTAGAACATCTAGATCCCGAATTCGAACAACCGAAATTTTTTCCTGTATCGGTCGCTCCACAGTCGATTATAGCCATTGAGTCTCCCATATCGCACAGTCAACCACCTGAAATATACCTCGGGCCCGACGGTGAAATCCTTCCACCTGGTTTGATTTTGATTTAAGAAATACCATAGGACGAAACACCTTCGACTCCAACTCATTTTGGACTGGAGCTTTATCTTCATGATACTTTTCCTCAATCACCTCACACTGCTTTCTTTGATCCCGTGTCAATTCGAGTTCCCGTGGATCTTGTAGGGTATACATTAGGTCGTATGACCATGGCTGAGTCAACATCTCCAGCTGTACCTTCTGTTACAGTTGCAACAACCCCTGCTCTTGTTACCTTGTTGATGTTTACCACATCACCAAAGTCACATCTATATGGTGGCCCTTCCGTCCCACCTGGTTACCAATCTTTATCTGGAACCTTCTTTGGTGCATCCTCAAACCCATGGAATGTTGAACCCTTAGTTAAACTGAGAGGGGGAGGGGGGCGGTGAATCAGTTTAACACATACATGGACTTTTAAAACTTTTCCATTAAAACTTATTTACACCTTCATTTCATGTTCAACTTAATATGTGAGTAATCTTAGAATGTGAAAAGCAAGTATTAATATAATGTAACAACAGAATTAATATGAGAGTAGCAAGTATTAAGCAGATTAGATAAACCATATCAACACATAAACATCATGCACAGAGACACCAGATATAAGTGGAAACCCATAAAGGGAGAAAACCACATCTTATTATTGTTGTGATGCAAAGGAAAGCTCCAACTCCCTCTCACCACTGATTTTTTGTAGGCACGAACCTACAGGAGGCTCCTACCTCAATTCTGCAAGCTACAAATTGCAAGGAAGCTCCAACTCCCAACAATTTTCTGTAGGCACCAACCTACAGGAGGCTCCAACCTCAGTCAGCTACAACTGACATTTTATCAAGCTACAACTTGATGTGGAAGCACCAACTCCCATCTATTTTGTGCAGGCACCAACATACAGGAGGCTCCTACGTCAGTCAGCTACAACTGACATCTATCAAGCTACAACTTGATAGGGAAGCTCCAACTTCCTTACTCTTTCAAAAGAAAAGTACTTGCTGATTTACCTTGGATATCAGCTCTGTTCTGTATCATCTTCACTGCTTTGCATCAGTCTTCATATCTGCCTTATATCATTTCTACATCTTCTCAGATTCAGTATCAACTCCTCCTTCTTCTCTGCTCAGTTCCTCTTTCTTCTCTGCCTCACTGCTTCATTTCTGCATTCTCTAACTTTTCACTGCATCTCGTTCTGCTCCTCCTTCTTCTTATCTTTTCTGCCTCAATTCTGCATTCTCCAATCCCTCTCTCTATAACTCTTTTTATGCATATCAAGATGATATTATTTATAGAAATCCCTTATGACTGTTGGCATTCCTCAAAGAATTTGAAATGGACAGCCATGCCTCTTTGCCTTCTGCCTTCTCATTTATTTTACCCGCTCATTCAAAAAAATATAATAATATGCATTAATTTCAATATTACAGTGGGAGTTTTTTTTTCCTCCAAAGACTTGCCAATGCATCACAAACTATATAAAATCAATTACAACATTTACAGTCACATTTTCAATTACATAAAGACAATTTTACTCAGCCCATTTTCTGGCTTTTGGCTTTGCTAGCTTTGTCTTTTCTGCTGTTGTTAGGTAACTGTTATGCATACCTTTGTTTTTCATGCATGTAAAATGCCCTGTTTCTTTTTCAATTTTTGCATACTCTCCTGTTCACTGCACTTGTGTATCTGCTGCATATATACCTGCTTTACAAGTTTAGCCCCAAACAAATCTCAAATTCTGGCAATATTTACATGCGGAAGCATTTCTTATTTTCTGAACTAGGCAAATTGAATTAATGCGGAAGCTTCATTTTTACATGGTTATGAAACCCCATATCTGTATGGAAGATCTGCATATATAATTTAAACCAAACTCTAATCAACATTCGACCTTCATAATAAACTGCATTACATAGGGCCCACTTTATGGAATGGATACTCATATAGGTATAGAATCCACGGCATAAACCTTTACGGTTTCAACTTTCCTTCTTATCATTCATCAAATGAGTGCAACGCATTATACTATCGACCACCATCCATTACATATCTTACCCATGTTAATATTCCACCCTTGGTTTAAAATTCAACACAATAACTTACCACGGAAGTTTCTTTTCCCTTCAAATAAAGGTTGAGGATACCATTGAATAGCAAGCCATATCATAACGTGGATAAACCAGTGCACCTATGCATATATCAACAGGGACTTGTGGGCCCACATCCTCGTTCAACACATATCATAAATCTACATATTATATGTTGGTCTATATAACATATAACAAACCAACAATAAAAATCTTGCTTTTCTATAAAACCTTCAAATAACTCTCGGCGATATAATAATAGACCCATTTAACATAGAAAACAACCTTTTGGGCCCACTTTCCGATCTTTGTCTATCCGCCAATGTGATGAGCTGCCTCTGAAGACTTCCGATGGCGATTACACCCTTTGCGATGGTTCCGATGCGATTGTTCACAACATTCAGTCGCAATCGCAATCGCAGCATTCAATCGCAATCGCAACTTTCAAACAATCGTTCCTTTGTTCTTCCAATTCGCCGATGCAATCAGCACTCGATACAACGGTCACAAATAACCATGATCTAATGGTTGTGATTCAATCGCTCAATCACAATCACAACATTCAACAACTCGTTCCCTTGCTCTTCCGCTGCGCCAATGCGATTGGTTTCTTCGGACCCGATAACAATATAACTCCGTTCTATAACCGCTTGAAGTCGGGATCTTTGTTTAAACACGATTTCAACCTGATATTTAGTATATTTTGGGCATTTTTTCCTGTAAGACCAGAATGATATAATACGCCCCCAATTTGCCTTTTAACACAACAATTTCCTTTAATAAAATGAAATATGCAGGTCAGCATCAAGGTATTCAGGAAAACAAAACATTCGAGGCCTCCACGTAGGATCGAACTGTGGACCTTCACATGACTGTAACATTGCCTCCTCCTTATGCGTTTTCTTCTGCAAATCGACTCACAGTTCAACTTCACTATTCATCAACCCCTTTATCCTGGGTTTTGTATGGAACTATAGCTCCATTCTTGTAGATTCACAATCAAAATATGGCTTCCCTTGCCTTCAATCGAGCAATCATTTCATCATTTCCATGGATGCGTTACTTACTCTATGCACCAACAAATTCTCCCTTGCCATATGATTTTTCTTCAATCTCTGGTTTGAATCTTATTTGCAGTATGTGTGTAGCCCCTTTCTCAGTTGCGTATATAGAATCCACTCCACCGGTTATAATTGTAGCAAACCCCATGAGGCTCCGATCTTCTATGCCTTCAATTCAACAGTTCTTTTCCTCAACTTCGAACTTCGCTACATTACCAGAGTTCTGTTCCCCATCTTGATTTAATTCTGCGGAATGAATTGATATATTCTTCCCAACAGTGATTCACAGTCTTCCCAATGGAGAAATTCCTTTCAGGCCTGATATTCAATCAGTTTCCTTTCTATCCTCATTACTCTGTCTCTCCAGATTTGCTACTTCTGCTTTGTCCGCTGCCTCTGTTCCTTATTTGCCTTGCTGCCTTTGCTACCTTTTCTGCCTTGCTACCTCTCTACTTCTTTGCTATCTCTGCTGCTCTCTTTGCTGCCTCTGCTACTTGTCTTATGCTCTCTCTGATGCCTCTGCTTCTTGTCTGCTTCTTTGCTGCCTCTGTAACCTGGGCTGCTTCTTTTTGCTGCCCTAATTCTTGAAATGGCCCGGTCTCTGCTGCTCGACCCTCTCTACATCTTGCTGCCTCTTTTTCTATTTCTCTACTTCTATGCTGCTCTCTTTTCCTTGTTGTTGTTTCAGGTGTTCCTCCTTTTCCATCAATGACAACATTTCCAACATGTAATTCACAAATGTCTTCATCTGGTATTCTATCTAGTACATCTCTAATGAGTATTGAACGACTTGATCCTTTATACACATCTTTAGTGCAATATAAAGATGGTATATCTGGGTATATTCCCTCCAGTACCATCTCAATTGGACTCCTGACATTTGGAGAACAATATATTCCATCCTATCACACTCCTAATGCTGGGGGGCAACCTATGGTCACCCATTTTGACAGTACTCCATTGTTATATGGTCATCCTAATGTTGGAATGACTGTTTGTTAGTGGAAAACTATTCTGCCCATTCAACCACAAACGTTTGTGCATTCATATCAACCGGTTCAACTTGTTGCACCCGTCTCTACTCCACTTGTTAATACATCATTATCCTTGTTACAGGCTCAAAGTGTTGTACCTCAACCGTCTCAGGCGGGTCCTTCAACCCAATACCCTCAAGTATTGGGCACTCAGACTCCAATTCCTGCGGTTGGTTTACAACAACCACCTGTATCCAGAATTATTTATTCAGAAGCTGGATTACCTTATTATGGGATGTCACAACCACAACCGGGTTTTACCTATTCACAAATGGGTCCAAGATATTCTAGTTTGGGCTATAATATTGGTGGAAAAACACTTTGGCAGCCATAAGCGCAAATGCCACATCAATCATTCCAACAACAAGTAGCTTACCCAGGTTTTGGTCAATAAAATCCTCAAGCATTTTCTTATCAAAATAACCCCTATCTGGGTTACCAGCAACAAATTCCTTATGCTGGTGCTCAAAGGCTTGTTTCCCAAGAAATTCCATCATATCCTGGCTATGCTCAACATGACTTAAATCGACAATTTCCCTCTGTTGCAACTTTAGAATTATCTGATTTAAACCGACTTACAAATGATCCAATCAACTATGCTCCTTGGTGGCCGGTGATACCACATAAATTACCCTCGGATATTCCTAAGTTCAATGGAAACCCTGGGGAAGACCCGTCGATGCATGTTATGACTTATCATTTGTGGTGTTCATCTAAATCCTTAAATGATGACTCCGTTCAACTACGTCTTTTCCAGCGTACGCTCACTGGTCCGACCGCAAAGTGGTACATTGAGTTACCATGAGCTTCATTTGATAATTTCACTGCCTTAGCTACTACCTTGCTGACCCACTTCCAGTTACCCATACAATATGAAATTGGAACGAAACTCTTGACCAATTACAAACAGACTAATTCTACTCACATTTCTGATCATATTCATGAGTGGTGTCATCGTCGTAGAATGGTCAAGACATTTGTTCCCGATCATCTCCTTGCTGAGTGGTTCATTGTCCTTGCTGCCATCTATCACCGAGGATGTGGCTAAGGGTGGCATTGTCACTGAAGATCAGGTCATTTCTTGTGCCCAGTACTTAGATTTGATTTATACTTAGTCTGGCATGCTCTATGAGGAAAGTTATTTTACTGTGTCAACCTCGTTAAAAAATGAAACAGGTTATGAGGATAGTTCTTTTACTGTGACAACCTCGTTAAAATATGAAACAGGTTATGAGGATGGTTATTTTACTCTATCAACCTCGTTAAAAAATGAAACAAGTTATGAGCATAGTTCTTTTCCTGTGTCAAGCTCGTTAATAAATGAAACATATCCTCTCCTAATTTAGACGAATCTTCCATCTAATATCGTAAATGAACCTTCATTCCATCGAGCTATTAGTAACAAGTAGTCTACTTAGGTGAATGAAATGAAGCTTAGGATGCATGTGCTCTTGTAGGGGGAATTCAAAATGTGCTCCTTCACGGGGCATTCAAAACTATCTCGAGTCCATTTCAGTTATTATTTTCAAGACTCGTTAAACTCATGAAAATCCCAAGCTTCTTTTGCTATTTTTCTTGCTCGTAAAAGACATGAAAATGTCGAGTTCTTTCCATCTTTTCCTGCTCATAAATTAAATTGAAAGTCGAACAAATCATATAGTTGGATTGTATTAATCACTGTTAAATGACTAAGACGGTACACATAAATTATAAATCCAGGGACGTCTTTTATTTCAATGACAGTTGCACTGTCTGTGCCGATACATCAAACCAGAAGCAAATCAAATAAAGAAGAATCGTCGCTGAATAAATTGCTAAAATAAATCACTCATGCAGGAATAAAAACAATCTACAGGAATGTAATCATGCCTCAATTAACTGTACCTAGCGCGCCACACAGCAATTACACCAGCTTTTATTTCTAATCACATATGTGTAACAACATAATAATATCGAAATTGAAGCAGATCTACTCACATCCAGAACAACAAAAATGGTAATTCTAGCAATATGTAAAGCAATTAATAAATATAGTACAACTACCTTAACCGCTGTAGTCCCTGCTAAAGCGGAGGAGCCTTCCTCCCAAGCAGGGTGTAGGAAGAGATAGAAACTTAAACGGAAACTAAATCAGGCAACGCATGTAACAGCATCAATGTGACCAAAATTACAGAGCCAAAAGTAATAATGTTCTTTGCTTCCCTTGACCTCAAGGGTCGAGAGTTATATAATGGTTACATGTTCAGAAAAATGAGGAACATATCAGTCATGGGAATCTTAAGATTCTCTCTCATGCTGATCAAAATTAGATACATATAGTTACAACCACTTCTTAATAAAAAGTCTGACTGGAAGAATATAGATTACAATCAAAACTGCCCAAAAGTTGTCATCCTAAAATAAAATATGTAATGACTTCTACAAATTTCCATGGAAAATGACAACTGTAGCGTAGCAACAATTGTGGACAGGTCGGCATCCAGAAGTTGACAATGTCCAGTCAGCAGTACAACTATAACAACAGTTTATATAGCGGGTCTATAACAACACCGTGATGTAACCGCATCGTGGAGTAGTAGCTCACTGTAACAACACACTTTCACTACTTATGTACGCCTCATTCTCTATATATTTTGTGCTAAGAAAAACATCTGGAAGGACAAAAAAATACCAGAGAACTTCTTCCAACATTTATCCAAGTTAGTTATAGAAAAAAAAGAAACGATACATCATAATAATCGATGAAATAGAAAGATAATGAAAATAAGATAAAAAAGCAGGATACGAGGCAAATATAGTCCCAATGGTTGTAGTCACAAGGTAAAAATGGGGGAAACAAATGTAGGAAATAAGTACAAAACTAGCACCCAACATCTCCCCCCAGCTGAAGCACTTGCATGTCCTCATGATAAATCTCATCTCCCATGAGAAAATCTCTTGTGTAGGTTAGTGAGATCATAAGCGTCGACTGTGTCTTCATCTGGAAACCTGTACCCTTGAGTAGCCATCAAATTTCATACCCAAGACTCTGGTTCATACCTGCTCAATTCATAATGAATATGGTAATCCTCTATTGGTAGCCAAATAAAAGGGAATTTAAATCTTAGCCCAAGTCAGGAAGCGCCAAGGGTCTGTATTATCCTGACATGTGTAACAGCTACCACAAAGTTCTGAAATTCAAACGGGTCCACTTCCAACAGCTCAAGACTGCTAGCTTCTGTACACTTCAGACACCCAGTCAGGGCTCAACTCTTCATAAATGAAAGCTGATTAAGGAAAAAGTTCAAAATCCTCCTTATGTAAGTGGAAGCAAGTTCCCTTATCCCAGGAGTGCTCATAATACTTATAAATTCCTGCCTTAACTCGGCGGCCTGCCTTGTTTCTACTCGGATCCATAATGCTTTCTTTTCTTCATTGGCATCCATAGATTTGGTGGACAGATGCCACTCAATCTGATTCCTCATAAATGACACAAAGGCTTGTAACTACAATTTCCCATGTAGGAGAATATAGTTACCACCATTTTCATACTTGCGCTCTCACAAATAATATTATGCAAAAATAACTTACATAACCGACTTTGTTCGTCAAAATCAGAAGCACGAAAGACATCTAAAATGTGCGAGTGGAAGAACCCATATAGAGCATGTTCTCCATGATGGCTTTTAACTAAAACACGTAATAGCATTCACATAGGAAAATGGGGTAAGATGGGGAAGGTCTCCTACACCCCAACAAATTGAGGGCAAACTCATGGAGTTTTTGCTTATCCACAGTCAGATCCTGAACCTGTTGCTGCAACAACGGCAACTGTTCCTTCTGCTTATTTATGACTTCCTTCCGCTTACACTCTTCCCAACTTTTCTTCAGCTCTTCTTTCATCAATTTTTCCTGTAAAGCACTTATCTCATTCTGATTTTATTTCAATGACATCACACTCTCCCAAAGGGATATTGCTTCCTGTTTCCACTTCTGGAATTCAGAAATAGAAATTTTTTTCTCAGAACTCCATCCCGTGACGGGACTCGAAGTTCCTCTGCATTCATCATCAACATCAATAGTGGGTGTAACAGCCTCATTTGGATGGCTATGCTCCACATGTACTATTGGTTCTTGTGTAAAAACAACTTCATCAGTGGGTTATTGTGTGTCATCCCCTTCATTTTCACCTAGGCTAGCCTCTGTGCCCACTGTTGGTTCTTCTGTAACATCAATGGCCTCCACAGGTTCTTGTGTATTGGCCTCTAGGTTAATTACTACGGGAGACTCTGCTTTAACTGCTGGTTCTTTTATGATAGCAGTATCCTTAGTATGTTCTTGTGGGACAACCTCCCGAAGTTCTATTTCTGTTTCCATTGGGCTGGTGTTTTCCCCACAGACCTTATACCCTCCTGCTGTTAGTCCTTAAGAACATGCTGTGCATATGGATACTAAAATTTCCTTCCCCTCAGCTAATCTTTGTTTCAATTGTTCATTTCCTTTCTTAAAATTTCAAGTTCTAAAAGCAGAACATGAGTTTCGTCCTTACTTGACGAGGAGTGTTCTATTTCTTCTTCTTCTAATCCTTCTGCTTCTTTTTACTTTTCAACTGTGGGAAATGGTTCTGCTGGCAAGAAAATCTCACCCTCGGTTTTTGCCGTCTGTCCCCAATTGGCTCGTCAGTGGGTTATTTTCCAATTCTAACCCTGACGGGCCTAGTCTAGACTTCAGCTTCTGCATGACTTCCTTCCGAAGTCGCAGCCTGTTTTTTCAGGCTTGTTCTCAAACTTTTTCATTTAAATTCTTCCCAGCTCCTTCCCTACTGGATTAGGGCATCCAACATGATCAATCTAATAAATCCATGATTGGTAACACATGCTTCAGGATGTGTTGCTGTCTTCACCGCCGCCGCCATATGCTTAATGTTTCCCAATAGGAAAAATGGGAGGTCGATCTTCTGCTGATGCCGAAGATGATTTAGTAGAGGGAAGTCGTAATTGAAGACGGTTGTGGATCTTCCCTCACAAGTAATGTACTTGATTAGACCTAGGGAAAAATCTGCCCATGGCTGGGGGAGAGATAATATGTCAATTGCTCTCCTCTTCTTTTCCAGCTTTTCCTCTCCTTCAAAAAAATATTCCTTCAAAGAAGGGTCATTAATTTTCCTGTTGAACCATCTCCGCCCTTCTTCTGGTAATGTGGTCACTATGGCAATCACTTCTTCTGTCACTTCAATTTGTAGGCCCTTGACTTGGGTCTGGTGGTTATTCAAATTCTGAGTGAATTCGATTGCAATATCCTCGTCTGAGCCTTCCAATTTCTGAAAATATTCAATCCACCCGGCGTCCCTAAATACTTGGTAAGCTTCCGAACAGTTATGCAACGCTTCCATGGAGTCTGGATCATGCCTTACTGCTGATCCTCCCATCTTGCTGTTATTCTGACTCAGTCCTTAAACTCGAATAACCATAATATCGCTGCATTGCTTGTTTTCTCTCGGCACCCTGCACTGCTTATCCCGGATGAAGAGTTTCAGTCGAGGATACAAGAATTCAGCTAAGGAGGGTGATGGGAGGTGACAGGATTTGCGAATTACAAAATCGTACTTTGCACATTCCTACATAAATGTCTAATTAGGGAAGGTAACAGGCTTTAAGTACAAATGCCTTTTCCGGCTGGATTTGGTCATAATTGGCTATCGTGCTATTTAATTTGATGCATGCGGAGTTAATAACAGTTTCATGACTATTGAATTTCTTGTAATGATTATGAGATTTATCCCCCCTACTTTAATGGTGATGGTCTCCCACGACCATCACGAGAATATCATCACTTGCCATTAATCACCAAACTATTAAATGATGACGTTACCTTTCTGAATGACGTACCTGAAACGATGTGGAGGAGGAATTTGAATTGATGGTGTAACCGCTTCTAGTGATCATGGTAGTCACGTTTGACTGTTGTAATTATTTATACATGCGAAGAAATAGGAAACATTGTTCATGGATGTCAGCTGTTACATGTGTAACAACCAAGACAACTTTTGTGTTATTCTTCAAAAAACATGATGATTAGGAAAAACATATATAGAAAAGAAACAAATAAGTAACATCATCTTGTAAAATATATCGGGAAGGAAGGATGATGTCTTGAAAAAGGGAAAAAAATATGGGTGTAACAGACGCCACAAAAGTGGTTTTCAACCGTTACAAATTGTCTGACTGTGACCCGAAAAGAGGTTTTCACAATCAGATTATTATTATTATTTTTATTATTGTTATCTATATATATATATATATATATATATATATATATATATATATATATATATATATATATATATATCTATATATATATATTAAACATGTGTAATGGCTGCCACAAGAGTGGTTTTCAACTGCCACACTTATTGGAATTTCAAATTTGAGGTTGCACAGGGGAACATTCCCCTATTGCTGTAACATAAAGATAAGAGTCCATGATAATGTTAACAAATTATTCCTTTGAAGCAAGTTGATGATATAACCTCAAACGGTGCCCATTAACCAGTAACAATGTCTTGGCACTGTCAATAGTAACCAATTGTACAGTCCCATTGTCAAAGACCGTGTCTACTTCGTAAGGACCTAGCCATTTGGTGCTGAGCTTGCCTTTGAAATCCTTGAATGTTGAATCATACAAGAGAGCCCAATCTCCTTTCTGAAATTTATTCTTCTTAATGAACCTGTCATGCCATCTAGCTCTTTGTTGTTGAATGATCTCTATCTGTTGAATGGCAGCTAACCGTTTCTCTTCTAACTCATTGAGCTAGTTCAATATTTGTCTTTGCACTGTGTTTAAATCGAGATTGACCTGCAATTTTGTTCTTAATGTATTTATTTCAAACTCTATGGGGAATAAAGGATTCTTACCATACACCAATTCATATGGTGAGAAGCCTGTAGTATTCCTCCATCTTGTTCTGTAAGCCCACAACACTTCTGGAAGTTTTTTGGCCCAATTTCTTCGGTGGCTGGCTACTGTGTTTGTTAATATTCCCTCAATGACTTTATTGTTGCTCTCCACTTGACCATTTTCTTGTGGGTGATAAGGTGAAGTGACCCTGTGATGAATTCCATACTTCTCAACTAGCTTCTGGATCAAATGAGATGTGAACTAAGGCCCTCCATCCATCACTATCTCCTTGGGTATCCCAAAGCGAACAAAAATATCTTCGAAAAGGAAGTTTGAAACAACTTGCTCTGTAGCTCTAGTTAGTGTCTTTGCTTCGACCCACTTTGTGACATAGTCGGTGCAAACCAATATGTATGATATTTGCTGTGATGAAGGATTAATTGGCCCTACAAAATCCAGGGCTCATTTCTCAAATGATTCTATCACTATCGGAGGCTGTAACAACATCTCATATGATTTCAGAGGCTGGCCCATCCTTTGGTAGCTATCACATCCCTTCACAAACTTCTTGGCATCCTGTAATATAGTTGGCTCATAGTACCCTGTTGACAGTACTTTATATCCCATCCTTTTGTCAGCGAAGTGCCCTCCATAGGGTTCCTCATGACAAGATTTCAAGATATCAAAAACCTCATCTTCTCTAACACACCGCCTAATCTGAAAGTCTGGTGTGGTGCGATAGAGATTTCCCTCTATCTAGGAGTAGGTAGCACCCTGTTGTATGATCTTCCTCTTTTCTTTGGAAGATAAATGGTGTGGGAATTTTCCTGCAACAATATAATTGGCTATATCTACATACCACAGTGAGTGAGTAGATATGGAAAAAATATATTCATCTAGAAAAGAATCCTCAATAGGAGTGCAATCATCATCTATAGTTAATATAGAAAGAAAATCAACAACCACATTATCTTTTCCCGGTTTATCTAAAATAGTGATATCAAATTCCTATAACAACAATAACCATCGTGCAACTCTACCATTGGTAACACGTTTATTCATTAAAAATCAAATTGCAGGATGGTTAGTGTGTACAAATACTTGATACCCGGTGATGTAGTGCCTAAATTTGTTGATGGCATGCACTACTGCTAGGAATTCCTTCTCAGTCACTGTATAGTTGAGTTCAACTGTAGTTAAATTCTTGCTGATGTAATAAATGGCATAAGGTTTCTTTTCCTCTAGCTACCCCAAAACAACACCCACAACTATGTCAGATGCATCCGTAGCGATATGTAATGGCAGTCTCCAGTTTGTTCCTCGCAATATAGGTGCTGATGTTACACATTTCTTTAACTTCAAAAAGGCTTGCTCACACTTGCCTATCCACACAAATTTTTCATCTTTCATGAGCAAAGAAAACATAAGAGATGCAATCTTTGAAATTTTTTCTATAAATCTCTTGTAATACCCTACATGTCCAAAAAAACTATGTACCTCGTTTTAAGTTCTAGGAGTTGGGATTTTCGATATTACCTTAATTTTTGCAGGGTCTACCTTGATTCCATCTACCGAAATGAAATGTCCCAGCACAATCCCCTCGATCATCATCATGTGGCATTTCTCCATGCTCAAAGCAACATTAGTTTGTTCACAATGTTCTAGTACCTTTTCCAAATTAAATAATGTTGTTTCAAAAGCATCCCCGTAGGGTGTAAAGTCATCCATGAAAATTTCGAGATAGTCATTCAAGAGATCCGAAATGATACCCAATATTTCCCTTTGAAAAGTTGCTGGCACATTGCAGAAGCCAAAAGGAAGGACCCTGTATGCAAAGGTACCCCACGGGCAGGTAAAGGTTGTCTTTTTTTGGTATTCTGGGGTAATCTGTATTTGATTATAGCCACTGAATCCGTCCAGGAATGAAAAAAACTTTTTCCTAGAGAGAGTATCCAGGACCTGGTCAATGAATGGTAAAGGGAAATGGTCCTTTTTGGTGGCCTTGTTAAGTTCTATATAGTCCACACAGACTCTCCACTTGCCATTCTTTTTCAGAACAATGACAAGTGGAGACACCCACTGATTGTCAGAAATGGGGTATATGAAATTAGCATTAAGGAGTTTCTGTAATTCCTCTTTCACTATCTCCTTAAGTGCGGGATTCATTCGGCGCTGCGGTTGTCTAACTGGTTTGCAATCCTTTTTAAGGTAGATGCGGTGAGTGCATAGGCCAGGATGAATTCCTTTCATATCAGGATAGTCCCATGCAAATGAATTTTTATATTTCTATAACAGATGTTTCAGCAATCTGTTCTGTTCAACAGTCAAGTTAGGATTAATGTTTAAGTACTTCCCTGGCTCAATTTCAACAGGACTACTGGCAGTATGCAAAGTAGTTTTCAAATGTTCAATAATTACATCATCTACCTCATATTCTTCCCCCAGATATTTAATAGAGGAAACATAGAGTGAATGCTAATAAAACCATTAATAATGTCATCCTCTATTTTGTCCTTAAAATATTGTCCTTTTCCGAGTGTGAGGAAAGGTAGGGAAGAATCAGATTCAGGTTCAAATTCATCCCACTAGGGACTATTCACATCCATATGTGGTTTCAACAGGGGGTAAAGGTTCGGGTTCTTAGTGGCCTGCCCACCGGAGATCACCATATATCCAGATCTACGTCCGATATATGTGTCTCCATTGGCTATCCACGATCTCCCCAAGATTAAAGGATGATCCCCCAGGTTGGATTTAGTTTGTAAAATGAGAAAATCCGCTGGGTAATTCCAAGAAGCTACAATGATCACCACATCTTCTATCATTCCCTTGGGCTTGACACCAGACCTATATGCTAATTCAAGCACTGTAGGTGTAGGTCTGAGTCCATGAAGTCATAGGGAGATAAAAATATCTTTGGTAATTACATTAATGGTTGCCCCTTAATCAATCAGAGTGTTAGTTATGGGTTGGTCATCAATATGGACAGTCACTGTAGGATTCCCTGGGTCATTATATTTAGTCAACAAAGGTTGATCAATCATAAGTTTGGACAATTTCCCCATAACATGTATAGCAGCAGGGTATTTCGGTTTCCTTCCAGGATTTTTGACGCACATATCTCTCACTATTTTGGCATAGATAGGTACTTCCTTAAGAGATTGTAACAGTGGAATCCGCACATACAAATTCTGTAATTCCTTAAGGAACTCAAATTCATTTTGTGAGGTTGGCTTAATTTCAATTAATCACTGAGGGTATGGAGGATCCTGAATTTTAACAGCTGAGTCAGCTGTCACAGATGCACCAACCCTGCTTGGGTTGGCTGTTATAGAAACAAAAGGCCTTCCCGAGCTGGCTGCTACAGGTGTAACAACAGGTGTTGTATCAGTTGTTACAGGTGTAACAACTATTTCAGAATCAACTATATCCTTTCTAGGTGACTCACATTCTTCCTCGGTAATAATGGGAGTATGTTCAGGTATGATTACTTTTCCCGACCGAAGCTGAACCTCGTTAAGCCCAATAGGAGTGATAAGATAAGTCTGGAAACTAACCAGGGTGTCTATGCTCTGAGATGCCATATTATTCAGATTGGGGTTAGGTTGCATAGGTAATTGGGGTCGGACAAGAGGTGCAGAAGCTTGAGGAGGAGGTAGTTGTAACTGCTGCTGCATTGGTAGTGCAGGGGGCGCTGGACCTTGGCCATTACCTCTCTAGTTCTGACTCCAAGGATGAGATTGCGATGGAGGATATTGCATTGGTGGAGGCGAAGGCCACGGGTTCCATGGTGAAGGAAATTATGTTAAGGAAGGAGTAGGATACAACCATGGAAAATGCTAACTATTATAAACATTATTCCAAGGATTAAAAGAGGAAAAATATGGAGGCATACCTGTAGGTCTTGGTTGCCATGGTCTCTTTGATCCGATGAAGTAGGAAGACTGGAAATATTTGCTTGATTCCTGAAGTACTGCTTTCAGTCTGGGTAGTTCAGGGCATTGACTAGTAGAATATGCCAACTCACATATGTTGCACAAGCTGACGCTATTCAATCTACATTCTCTTTCTAAATGTTTCTTTTAGCATTGAAAACTTGTGATTCCTTAACTTGTACCGTAGTGATCAAGGTAGAGAGAGTACTGAGGAGGTCAGTTTTAAAATCCTCAAATAGATCCCCGATCTCTGCTCTGTTTACTCCTCCACTTTTGGACTTCTGTATCCAAACTGAACTTCTCCCCTTGAAAAATCCTCTTGAACTCCGCAGACAAAGCTTCATTATTTCTTCAAGCGGTTATTGCGATATGTCTCCTTTTCCCAACAGATTCAAATGCTCCCAACGGTCATCTCTTATACCTCTTAAGAATATAGGTTTCAGAATTTCTAGGGCTAATTTACCAAAATTATACCTTTGTAAATTACAATGGAATCGTTCCATGTATTCTTCCAAGCTCTCCTCCTTCTGTGAAATTTTGAATGTTTGTTCCTTCAAATCCCTGGTTCGATAGTAATCCTGATACTTAAAGAGGAAGGCCTCCCTCATGTCATTCCAAGTTCGGATTGTGCCAACACCTAATCTCATGCACCATCTTAATGCCACCCCCTTCAGAGTAGCATGAAACAATTTCAATTTCTGGGCTTCTGAAGTGTAGTCATAACTCCTACACATCACATCGAACTCAAACATAAAGGTATCAGGATATTCAACATCCATCCCTTGAAAGGACGGTAGAGATGATAAAGGAATATTTTTCATAGGAGCTTCATCCCATGTTGCGACTATCAGGAATTCAAAAGTAACAGAACCATCTGTCTTAATATTCTCGTCCCCCATGGCTGATCCTTCCTGATGGGATGAACTAATCTTGGAATATGCTGGGGATTGAAAAATAAATAAAGGATCAAGTTGTTCCAGGACCAGTTGTTTCACTGCACTACCCACATCCAAATGATGTTCAACTAAATGTTGTTCCTCAGGCCCCTTATGCTCCCCACTTGTCTCCCCTTGTCCTTCAATTTCCAGATTTTGATCAATGACTTTCCACTGTTGTTTCATATCTGGAGTCTTTATATCAGTAGTGGATATGTTGTTTGAAGGGTGATGAGGTCCAAACACAGAAGGTACCGATGCCTCAGGCTTCGATATAGTAGCAGCTTTTTGTGGTCCCATCTTCCTATTGTCTCTATATGAAGTAGACTGTTCCTTTTCTTCTTTTGAGATTAGATCTCCAAAAAATGTCTTTCTTCCCAAGTCTGCACTCTTCTTTTCCTTTTTACGAACCGTATTTCTTGTAGTTAGTTAGAGTGGGGGGTGTTTTGGATTTTTCTATTGTCCTACTGGCACACATGGAGCCTATGTGTATCAATCCTTCCTACAAGTGCTTCAATTTCTACAACGGTGAGCTTGCCCAAGTATGTTAGAGCGATGCGCAGGTTCTTACCTATCATATTACCACCCAACAACTATATAGCTGAAGACACACTAAATAAAACACCGTAAATCTCACACTTCTAAGTGCCTTAGTGTAGCAATGGTGAGCCTGCCCAAGTATGTTAGAGCGATGCGCGGGTTCTTAAATCTCATCTTACCGCCCAACAAATTTCTCACTAGGAACACCCTATCATCAAACAAACAATTCTGGTTGATTGGATCATCACTACCATCCCCGGAAACAACGCCAAAATTTTGGTCTATATTAATCACTGTTAAATGACTAAGACGGTACACATAAATTATCAATCCAGGGACGTCTTTTATTTCAATGATAGTTGCACTGTCTGTGCCAATACATCAAACCAGAAGCAAATCAAATAAAAAAGAATCATTGCTGAATAAATTGCTGAAAGAAATCACTCATGCAGGAATAAAAAAAATCTACAGGCCCATGTAATCATGCCTCAATTAATTGTACCTAGCGCGTCACACAAAAATTACACTAGCTAGTATTTCTAATTGCATCTGTGTAACAACATAATAATATCGAAATTGAAGCAGATCTACACACAGCCAGAACAACAACAACAATACTTCTACGAATACGTAAAGCAATTAATAAATATAGTACAACTACCTTAACCGCCGCAGTCCCTCCTAAAGAGGAGGGCCCTTCCTCCCTAGTAGGGCGTAGGAAGAGATAAAAACTTAAATGGAAACTAAAATAGGCAACACATGTAACAACAACAACGTGATATATTTGTATTAATGTGACCAAAATTATAGAGCCAAAAGTAATATTGTTCACCGCTTCCCTTAACCTCAAGGGTCGAGAGTTATATAATGGTTACACGTTCAGACAAATGAGGAACAGATCAGTCATGAGAATCTTACAATTCTCATGCTGATCAAAATAAGATACATATAGTTACAACCACTTCTTAATAAAAAGTTTGACTGGAAGAATATAGATTACAATCAAAATTTCCCAAAATCTTCCATCCTAAAATACAATATGTAATGACTTCTACAACTTTTCATGGAAAATGACAACTGTAGCTTAACAAAAATTATAGACAGGTCGACATCCAGAAGTTGACAATGTCCAGTCAGCAATACAACTATTACAATAGCTTATATAGCGAGTCTGTAACAGCACCGTGATGTAACAACATCGGGGTGTAACAACTCACTGTAACATCACACTTTCAATTCTTCTATACGCCTCATGCTCTAGATATTTTGTTTCTAGAAGGACAACAAAAGATCAGATAACTTCTTCCAACATTTATCCCAGTTATTCATAGAAAAAAAGAAACGATACATCATAATAATCGATGAAACAACAAGATAATGAAAATAAGGTAAAACAACACTGTTTAAGATAGAAAAGCAGGAAAAGAGGTAAAGATAGTCCCAATGGTTGTAGTCACAAGGTAACAATGGGAGAAACATATGTAGGAAATAAGCACAAAACTGGCACCCAACACATACTTTTTTCCTTATTTTTTGAGCTTTGATAAAAATGAAAATGGAATTAAAGCACACTTTTATCTCTTTTTCGAGCTTTCATAAATGTGAAAAAGGAACCCCCTGGAGTCTTCTTTCAGCTCTTTTCAGACTCCGATAATGTGAAAATATTGCTGAGCACTTGTCTTTTCGAGCTTGTAAAAGTAAATGAAACGGAATCTACTCAATATAAGTTATACCCTTTTTCTGGACTGAGATAGATTATTTACGAAAAAGGAAAACCTTAGTTGAACATGGCTAAGAGGTTTTCTCATGTATCATTTTACACTTTTTCGGACCTGAGCGACAAATTTACGAAAAAGGACTCATGGAGTTTTATTTTGTCCTTTTTTTCAATATCTCTAAATATGAAAAAGGATCGGGCTATCATTTTTGTTAGGCTCGTTAAAACATAAAATAGGGATGGGCTTGTCGATCATGGCAAGGATCGAGTTTCATTTATCGCTAGAAATGTTAAATTATTAAATAGAGATGCATTCGCTCGAAGGGTTGAATTATAGATCAAGCATGTGTTATCCTCCTCAATATTGTTAAAAAATAAAGAGGTACTGGTTGAAAAATGACTGGGGAAAATTTGGGAAAGTGAACATAACACTTTATGGTAACATGTTGCTCTTGAACATGACACTTTCACTCCATAATCGTGACTGTTTGGGTTGGGTAATCTTCTTGACGGTTCATTCATCCCTATGGTTCATCATACCTTCACTTCGGTTTTGTGTCAATGATGCCAAATCATCTCAGTGTCGCCGATATGTTCAAAATAAGTCATCCAATGAATCCTCATCCTTTTGCAGTACTCATAAACCTTCATTTTCATGACAGTCATCCCTGAATATTGCTATATCAAGTCACATTTTGTCTATGAAATCAGTAACTTCTGTTTCGCGATAAAGTGGCTTCCTGTTGACATAATCTCATCATCCATGAAGTTTACTTAGAAACATATTCTAGTACCCTGAGGCTTGTTACATCAGCAACAGGTTTCTCGCTTCTAGGCCTTTGACTGAAAATTTTTGTTTGACGTTCGACATCAAATTATCTATTCACACATTGCAAAATGTACTGCAGTACCTTGAGATCCATTAACATCAATGGTGGTTTTCTCGCGTCTGTTAACAACTCACATCATTGGCTGGTAATCAGATGATGTCTTACCATGTTTGACTTCAAATCAAATATTCACATGGTTAGACTTGTACCTGAATGATCGAGTGAATTAGATAAGAAGACCCTGGATCTAGTTTCATCCATCCGGGCTGCAATTTCAGGATTGTTGTACACATCATCCATACGATGAATTTACATACAGATCGTCATCCGAACATGGGCCTATATCTGTAGGCATGTCTATATTGGGAAACATTCCAATGTAGATGACTTTGTGAATTATGTACATGTTATTAGATAATTTATGTGCCAAGCATGGGAATGCCTCCCTCAGTAATTCGTGATCAAGATGAAATATATCATGATGTAATGTATTGTAAGATTGATGCAGGTCACCATCCACTTCAGTTTCGGCTCATAAAATTGTAAAGCATCTCATCCAAATATTATTATTATTTCGACTTCATGCTTTAGGGGGCAACTATTATAGGTAAATTTGGGCATCATCCCCCAAGACCTGGTCAAACTGGACATCATCCCCAGGACCAATGAAATAGGATCTATCATCCCCTTATATTTCAGCTGCTATATGCCCTAAGAGAAGAAAAAATTCATTCATGGCTTCTATTGTGAGATTTCCAAGGTTTGAAGTATATGTTATATCACCTACTGACTCACCAACTCTCACCTGCAAGGGACTAACTGCGTTGCAGTGCCAAATCCTTCATGCAAGGGTGCACTGTAGTGCACTTCCTGACACTCAAGGGTGCGTTGGTCACCTGGGAGTGGAATTCTCATTGTTCCGGGAATCTCCACATTTCTGATGCCTTCTAGAAGAGTCCATATGTGTCAAAATTCGAATCCAAGTGTCCATCTAACACCTCTGAACTTGGAAACATGTCTTTCTTATTATTATAAAGTCATTCATTGAGAAACTAACACGCTTGGGGCTCCATAAATTGAGCACCGATCCCAGTATCAGGGAAGAAAATTTGTAAAAGTTGTGGCCGTTGGATTTTAATTTGATAAGAGAGTGAAAGATGATACGCGGCTATCGGGATAATGTTGGGTGTGATGAGGTTGTGTGATGAGGTTTAGAATGAAGACAGGAGCAGATGAAAGCAAATTGATCCATTATTGTTGTTAGTATGAATTTTTCGTTGTAAAAACTCACTTTAGCTACGCATATCAAGTAGCCCTAACATAATTTATGGCTGCAAAACATCTTAAGATCTGTAATAAGCTACATACATCTAGATCTGCATATAGAAGACATTAAGAAGATGAAGTAAAATAAAAGCACCAATGGACAAGACAAGAACACATATGTTTAAAAGAATATTTTTATCATAAAGAATGGGACACTTGAGAGGAAAACAAGGAAGGTGTTTTCCAGTTCTCCTCAGTGGGCTGGGTTCTTAGTAGTCCTTAGTGTTTCAGATTAATGGTCTCTCTCTCTAACTATTGTGGAAAACAAAAACATGGAACTCAATGGGAGTTCATAAAATAGAAATGGAAAATGGTGACCAAAAGCAGATCTATTGTGATCTCATGCAATGGAGGTGACTAATGAATGGGAAAAACCTTCCTATTTATAACAAAATATTGGGGTGTTCTAGAACCTGGTGCATGAATAAAATATTATTAAACATTTTCTAGAATCACCCTTTAGGAATATTTTATTATATTTGTTGGAGGGAAAAGGGTTTTTGACTTGGGTCAATTCCTTTATTTATGAATAACAAATAAATAAATGATTTATTTGTTATTTAAGGGAAATGAGGGGAATATAATTAAATAAATAATGGTTTATTTAATTATTTATATTTGATTTAGTCAAATTTAAATAAGAATATGATTTAAATAGTGATTTAAATAACTTATTCTTAGGAAACAATTAAATAAATAGTGATTTACTTAATTGATATCCTTATTTTGGGTTAAATATGACCATGAAACATAAATAAATGTGGTGAAAGCAATTTTACTTTGGGTAAAATTAGTCTTACATGGTGTACTTGGGTTCATCTAATAATAATAGGTTAGATGACGAAAAATGTAGGCCCAGTTGTAATCTTCCCCTTCTACTCTTTAATAAAGTTTTTTGTTCATTTTCCCATACATATGTCTCTATTTCTTGTGCAATGCATTCTTGAATGATGTATTTATTTCATATCTAATTGATTTTTTTTGAGTAAGATAAGTAGATTGTTGGAAATGTTGTCATTGATGGCAAAGGAGATGGCAAAGGAGATAGCATAGAAGAGACATAGAATACAGAGGCAGATCCGTGAGATGAAACGGTCGAGCAACAGAGAAAGGTTACAGAGAGTACGGTGAAACAGAGACAGAGAATACAGAGACAGAGACAGAGAATAACTGAGGCGGAGACAGAGAATAACAGAGGTGGAACCAGTAAGGGCGCAGAACCAAGAAAGGAACCGAAACTACATAGTGAAAACCTAATGAAGTCGAGGCTTGATATATATTGCAATGTTAATATGTTACATGGCTGAGTCTATGCTGTGAGCTGAAGCATTAAACAATCTATGGAGCCTGAAAGGTTAAGTATGAGCCAAAGTCTTAATATAATGTTGACGGAGGATATCATATGTGTGGTGTGGGACCCCCTACATAAAATTCCGAGAATCTTAACCCAAGCTGACAGATATGTAAAATCCCAAGCGGAAAATTCTATATATATATATATATATATATATATATATATATATATATATATATATATATATATATATATATATATATATATATATATATATATATATATATATATATATATAAAACCAAGACTAAAATACAAAGCATATGTATTATATTCTTGTGCGCAAGATTAAACGACCAAAAGGCTCCATTGTTCGTTTTTTTTTAAACAAACGATGTATTTTAAGGTGGGACCCGAGTCACGAATGACATCGGAGAAAAGTATGGCAGTGGAACGTGTTGACAAAAGTTTCGATTGAGATAGCAAACCCGATTCATTTATAAACTGTGAGTCTCATATTTGTTTGAGTTCTGCCTTAAAGCGCATTGGAGCAATTCATCTCATCGGAGAAAATTATGGCAGCGGAACATGTTAACAAAAGTTCCGATTGCGATGCGGACCTGATGGGTTTATGAACTGTGATTCACACGTGTTTGAGTTCCGGCATGAAAGTAGGCAATCGCATCGGAGAAAATCATAACAGCGGAACTTGTTAATAAAAGTTTCGATTGCGATGCGGACCCGATGGGTTTATGAACTGTGATTCATACATGTTTGAGTTCTGGCATGAAAGTAGGCAATCGCATCGGAGAAAATCATAACAGCGGAACTTGTTAATAAAAGTTCCGATGGTGATTTCAGACCCGATATATTATACAGGGTGACTCATAGTTGATTGAGTTCCGGCGTAAAGTGCAGCACAGTGAACCATCGCATCGGAGATGAAAGAATGACGAACATGTTGATAGTTCCGATTGCGATTGAGCAATTGGATGATAGTCGTCGGATTTACTGAGGAATGGACGACATATATGATTCAATTGAATATATGGTGGGCCTTTGCTAATCGCATCAGCAGAAATATAATGACCAAGTCACAGGAGCATTGTGAATGTTGCGATTGCGATTGAAATAAATGAGGCGGAGTATAGCTAGTATGTGGGCTCCATTAAAAAGAAAAGACTAATACATGTTTGCTCCGAGCTTTTTTAAACCAAAGATGAAGAGGAAAGGAGAGCACAACGACATATATATATATATATATATATATATATATATATATATATATATATATACATGTAAAACAATACATACATATTTTCATATGTGAACAATGAATCATCGCATCGGAATGGGAGCAGAGCATCGGAACATATAATTGGAAGTTGCGATTACGATTAATCACAATCAAAAGTATTTGAGAGGTGATACATTGCATCGGAGAATAGAGCAAGTTCAGCAAGTGGGCCCGTAAGGGAATTTTATGTATTAAAATGTTTTTATAACGCCGAGAGTTGAATTGCGTTATATAAAAGGCGTAGTTACATATATGCAGTAGTTACACCAGGACAGTGAACAGGAGAGCAAGTAGAGCTGAAAAAGACATACTCAGTCACAGAAAAGACAAACACACAGTGATCAAAAACTGAATGGGTCGATTTGTAATCCATATTGTAACTGAATGTAAACGTTTTTGATTGGTTTATATTGTTTGTGATGCACTGGCAAGTCTCGGTAGGAAATAAAACTCCACTGTAAAACTGAAAGTTGTATAAATTACTGAAATTTTCTGAATGAGCTGGATAAAGAAGTGAGGAGGCAGAAGGCAAAGAGTCAGGGCTATTCACTTTGAATTCCCTGTGGAATACGAACTGTTATGATGAAAACTGTATAAAGCATATCACATTAATATGCAGAAAGAAGTTAGAGAAATTAGTGTATGAAGAATTGAGGCAGAGAAGGGAAAGAAAAGGAGGAGCAGAAAGAGATGCTACAGAACAGAGCTGATATCTAAGGTAAATCAACAAATATTTTCTTTTGAAAGAGTAAGGAAGTTGGAGCTTCCTTATCAAGTTGTAGCTTGATAGATGTTCATTGTAGCTGACTGAGGTTGCAGCCTCCTGTAGGTTGGTGCCTGCAGAAAATAGATGGGAGTTGGAGCTTCCTTGCAAGTTGTAGCTTGCAGAATTGAGGTAGGAGCCTCTTGTAGGTTGGTGCCTACAGAAAATCAGTGGTGAGAGGGAGTTGGAGCTTGCCTTTGCATCACATCAATAATAAGATGTGGTTTTCTCCCTTTATGGGTTTCCACTTATATCTGCTGTCTCTGTGTGTGTTGCCTATGTGTTGATATGTTCTATCCAATCTGCTTAATGCTTGCTGCTCTCGTAATAAGTTTGGTGTAACATTATCTTAATACTTGCTGCTACATATTAAGACTGTTCACATATTAAGTTCGTTATTAAATTAAGTTGTAAATAAGCTTGATGAAAAGTTTTAAAAAGCTCATGTATGTGTTAAACTGATTCACGCCCCCCCCCCCTCTTAGTTTAACTAAGGATTCAACAATTGGTATCGGAGCCAAGTTCCTTTTGTACCAGTTTAACCACTGAAAGAGATCCTAGGTCCCCAGGATGGCTAGTCAAGAAGGAAGCTCAACCAATAAAGCCCCTTTTTTCATCGGTGCTAATTATGCATTCTGGAAAATTAGAATGAGAGCATACATAATGTCTCTAGGAATAAAAGTTTGGGCTACTGTGGAATTTGGATATGCCCCAAAGATAACTGACTCAGAGAAAGAAGCTAAACAAGACTTTTTAGCTAATGCAAAAGCCATGAATGCAATATTAAATGGACTATGTGAAGCTGAATTTATCAAAGTAATGCACAACAAGACTGCTAAAGAAATGTGGGATACTCTTGAAAACATCCATGAGGGAAACAAAAAGGTGAAGACAACCAAACTTCAAGTATATAGAGCTCAATTTGAAAATTTAAAAATGAACGATGATGAATATATTGGCAGCTTCTTCTTAAGAGTTGCAGAAATTGTTAATAATATGAAAGCTCTTGGAGAAACCATACCAGAATGTGTAATTGTACAAAAGATTCTAAGATCTCTTCCACCTAGTTTTAACCCCAAGGTTTCTGCCATAGAAGAAACAACTAATTGGGAAACCTTGACCATGAACCAGTTACTTGGAAATCTAACAGCCTATGAGATGAGGCTCCCACAGAAGAAGCCAAGTGTGAGGGAGGCACCTTTAAGACAGAGAAGAAGAAATAAGAAAAGGAAGATATATGCTCTTGCTCTTATGAAGAAGAGGCCAAATTTGTCAAGAAACTGGATATAGGCTCAGGTAAATATAAAGGTAAGCTTCCATTTAAATTCTTTAACTGTGGAAGAGTTGGACACTATGCTGCTAAGTGCCCTCATAAGAAAACAAGGAATCAGGCTCAAGAATTAGAGAAAAACTACATCAAAGAACTGGCAGAAAGGAAAGAAATTCAATAGAAAATCTTTCTATGCTCAACAAGACAATAGTGCATCTGAAGACTCAGATGAACCCTCAAAGGAAGAAGGAACCTCTAAATTCATGCTGATGGCCATAAAATAACTTGAAGAACTCCTTCTAGAAGATGAAGAAGAAGGTGAATTTGATCTTGAGGGGGAGCTAAGAAGTGCTCTGGAAAAGATTGACAGACTCAAACTGAAGTGTAGAAAACAAAAAGACATTCTCCTCAGGTATGTAAGAGAAGAACAAAATTCAGAAGTCCTCACTCAGCTGAAAGTAGAGCTTGAAGAAGCCAAGACTTAAGCAAATGAAGGATAAAATTCAGGAACAAGAGAAGTTGGAAGAAGAAGTAGTATGCCTGAGGAAGAAATTAGAAAATGCCCAAAGGAAAGTGTCTATAAATTCTTCTCAAATGACAAGCTCTGATAAGTTGAATGAAATTCTGGATGCTCAAAGATCTCCTCTGATAAAAACAGGGATAGGCTATGAAGGAGAATCAAGTAAAGGCAAAGAAAAGGAAAACAAAAATATTATTTTTGTAAAAGAAAATAAGGATGATGAAGCAGCTCAAATGATTCCCACAAAATAAAAAAATGCAATGAAGGAGATAGAAACCAGAAGGAACCTCTAATAACAAATAATGAAACAAATACTCAGCCAACAGAAAAAGGGTCATATGTCAAATTTGGAAGCCATCAAAGGAGATTCTTTCCTCCTATGAAAAATGCCACCTGTTATGCCTGCCACAAGCTGGGACACATTTCTGCATACTGTCATACAAGGAGGATTAATTCAAACCAGCAAAGGATGCAAACAGTGAAGAGGTTATCTCAAGCAAACAAATGGAGAAAACAACCTTTCATCAAGTATGCAAACTGTTTCTATGGATACTGTTTTTACTGTAAAGAATTTGTCCATAAAATCATAGAATGGAGAAAATATGGACAAAGACTGATGTTCAAAACCTCAAGGAGGTTTATGAATCATGGAGAGCTTACTCATACTCATAATCCTGCTAAAAATACGATTAAATTCTATGTATGCAATAAAATTGGACATATTCCCTCCAAATGTCCTCTCAGAGAATGTGGGTCATCATCTCAGAAAAGGTACCAAACAAAAGGATGCATGCAGTGGAAAAAGAAGGCGAATAAATGTGATTTGGCTCTAACAGCTCAAGACCTAAAAAGCCAATGGTATTTGGACAGTGGTTGCTCAAAGCATATGACTGGAGATAGAAGCAAGTTTATAAATTTTGATGAAAATAAATCTGGAAATGTTACTTTTGGCAATGATAAATCAGGAAAAATCAAAGGAAAAGGCTCAATCAGCCTAGATAATGGCAGAGGAAAGGCCCAAGATGTACTATTTGTGGATGGGCTGAAAGAAAATTTGTTGAGTGTCAGTCAAATGTGTGATAAAGGCTGTGAAGTTCTTTTTAGAGCACAAGACTGTGAAGTCAGATCAAGCACCACAGGAAAGACTCTACTCAAAGGCGTTCGAACAGAGAGTAATGTCTACATAGTGAAAGAAGAGAATGAAGCATGCCATCTTAGAAAAATTGAGGAGTCATGGTTATGGCATAGGAGATTGGGACATCTTAACTTCGACCACGTCATCAGACTGAGCAAGAAGAAAGTTGTCAGAGATATGCCAGCAATAAAAATGATTTCAAATACCATATGCAAATCTTGCCAATTGGGCAAACAGACCCGGACATCCTTTAAGACCAAATATGAGCTATCAACAAGTAGGCCACTTCAGCTTGTACACATGGACCTGTGTGGGCCTTCAAGAACTAAAACACCAAGTGGATAATCCTACTTCATGCTAATAATAGATGATTTATCAAGAATGACATGGATTGCATTTCTTAAATATAAATCGGAAGTACTTGAGAAATTCAAGATCTTCAAGGCATTGGCAGAAAATCAAATTGGATGCAAGCTAAAATGCATCAGATCAGACAGAGGAGGTGAATTCACAGACTATGACTTTGCAGACCTATGTAATGAACAGGGGATAAAGCAACAATTTACTATTGCAAGGACACCTCAACAGAATGGAGTGGAAGAGAGACAAAGCAGGTTTGTACAACAAATTTCCAGAGCCATGATGCAAGAAAGTAACATTCCCCAAACCTTCTGGGCAGAAGCAGTACACACAACTGTGCATATTCTAAACAAAGCTCATTTAAGACCAAACAATGACAAGACTCCTTATGAACTATGGCATGGTAAACCAGCATCAATCAAGCACTTTAGAGTCTTTGGAAGCAAGTGTTACATAAAGAATAATGATGAAAATCTTGGGAAGTTTGATGAAAGAGCAGATGAAGGAATATTTTTAGGATATGCATCCAAGAGTAAAGGTTACAGGTGCTACAACAAGACTCTTCGAAAAATTGTAGAAAGCATTGACGTAAGATTTGATGAAGAACTACCAAACAAGACAAGAAGTACAGACCGCAGCAGTCCTTGAGAAGATCATGAAGAAGAGAACCAAGATGATGATGAAACAAGAAAGACAACAGAAGATGCTGAATTGAGCTCGAAAGCCCCCTCAAGATACACTCAAAAGAACCACCCAGAAGATCAAATCATTGGAGACAAGAGTGTAGGAGTCCAAACAAGAAGACAACTAACTGAATAGATAGAAGAGGTATACCTAGCTATGTTATCACAAATAGAGCCAAAGAAGTTTGAAGAAGCCAGCAAGGACAAGTATTGGGTGAATGCTATGAATGAAGAATTGGACCAAATTGAGAAGAACAATACCCGGGAATTAGTTCCAAGACCCACTGAGAAAAGTGTCATAGGCTCAAAATGGGTATTCAAGAATAAAATGAATGAATAAGGATAGGTAATCAGGAATAAAGGCAGACTTGTATGCAAGGGATATTCATAAATCGAAGGTCTTGATTACGATGAAACATTTGCCCCTGTAGCCAGAATGGAAGCTATCAGAATGTTTATGGCCTTTGCATGCTACCACGACTTCAAGGTATATCAAATGGATGTGAAATCTGCCTTCCTGAATGGAGATCTAGAAGAAGAAGTCTACATGGAACAACCAGAAGGATTCTCATTAACAGATAAATAAGACTATGTATGCAGACTAAAGAAGGCTCTATATGGACTGAAACAAGCTCCTCGTGCTTGGTACTCAAGGCTGGATAAGTACTTGCAAAAACAAGGCTTTAAGAGAGGAGGAGTAGACAACAATCTATACATAAAAGCCCATGAAAATGAACTCCTGATTTTTGTAGTATATGTTGATGACATTATGTTTGGAAGCAACAAAGATGAGTTAGCAAAAGTATTTGTTGAAGAGATGAAATCAAAGTTTGAGATGACTATGATTGGAGAGCTCACCTTCTACTTAGGACTTCAAATTCAGCAAAAGAACACAGGTACATTCATCTCACAGGAAAAATACTTAAAGAGATGTTGAAAAAGTTCAAAATGGAAGACTGCAAACCTGTGTCAACTCCCATGATCACTGGATGCAAGCTATGTGCTGATGATGGACCTGCTGATATAGATCGAAGACTTTACAGATCCATGATAGGAAGTCTACTATACCTAATAACATCTAGACCAGACATTATGTTGGCAGTAGGACTTGTGGCTAGATATCAGGCAGCACCAAAACAAAATCACCTTCTAGCAGTCAAAAGAATATTCATATATCTACAAGGAAATGTACAGTATGGGCTATGGTATCCAAAAGGTAAGAGCTTCACTTTGATAGCATATATAGATGCAGATTGGGCCAGCTGTGTAGATGATAGGAAAATCACAAGTGGAGGTGCATTCTACTTGGGAAAAAGTCTGGTGGCATGGCTAATCAAGAAACAAACATCTATCTCTCTATCTACAACAGAAGCAGAATACATAGCAGTAGCAGCATGTTGCACACAAGTCATGTGGATGAAACAAACCCTCCAAGACATGAAGGTAAGCATTGATGAACCTATCTCTATCAAATGTTATAATACAAGTGCAATAAGTATATTAAAAAATCCTGTACTTCATTCAAAGACTAAACACATCCCAATCAAGTACCATTTCTTAAGAGAACAAGTAGCACAAAAGGTAGTGAAGTTGGAATATGTGCCAACAAAAGAAAAAACATCAGATATATTCACAAAACCTCTTGCTAGAGAGCCATTCGAATATCTGAGAAACAAACTAGGGGTAGTGTCTTCAGATACTACTCTCTAACCAAAAAATAAAGCTTCATTCCAGGGGGAGAACAGAAAAGAAGACATCATTCCAGGGGGAGATTAGTCAACAAAGAGAGTCACAAAAAGGCAAGAGCAACTAAACATTACATGAAACAGGTCCTCAAGATCAGAGTAACATGGAAGAGATTTAAAAGCACACTGGGAAATGAGAAACCCTTTGCCATTGATGTCAAAGGGGGAGGAAAAACAAGCAACAGAAGAAAGGGTCCTAAAAGGCAAGCAGAGGAAGTGTATTTCCATCAATGCCAAAGGGGGAGACTGTTGGAAATGTTGTCATTGATGGCAAAGGAGATAGCATAGAAGAGACAGAGAATACAGAGGCAGAGCCGTGAGATGAAACGATCGAGCAACAGAGAAAGGTTACAGAGAGTACAGTGAAACAGAGATAGAGAATACAGAGACAGAGACAGAGAATAACTGAGGCGGAAACAGAGAATAACATAGACAAAGAATAACAGAGGTGGAACCAGTAAGGGTGAAGAACCAAGAAAGGAACCGAAACTACACAGTGAATACCTAATGAAGTCGAGGTTTGATATATATTGCAATGTTAATATGTTACATGGCTGAGTGTATGCTATGAGCTGAAGCATTAAACAATATATGGAGCCCGAAAGGTTAAGTCTGAGCCAAAGTCTTAATATAATGTTGACAGAGGATATCATATGTGTGGTGTGAGACCCCCTACATAAAATTCCGAGAATATTAACCCAAGCTGATGGATATATATATATATATATAGGTAGCGCTTTATATAAAAAGAACCAAGACTAAAATACAAAGCATATGTATTATATGCTTGTGCGCAAGATTGAACGACCAAAAGGCTCCATTGTTCATTTTTTTTTAAAACAAACGATGTATTTTAAGGTGGGACCCGAGTCACGAATCGCATCGGAGAAAAGTATGGCAGCGGAACGTGTTGACAAAAGTTCTGATTGAGATAGCGGACCCGATTCATTTATAAACTATGAGTCTCATATTTGTTTGAGTTCTGCCTTAAAGCGCATCGGAGCAATTCATCGCATCGAAGAAAATTATGGCAGCGGAACATGTTAACAAAAGTTCCGATTGCGATGCGGACCCGATGGGTTTATGAACTGTGATTCATACGTGTTTGAGTTCCGGCATCAAAGTAGGCAATCACATCGGAGAAAATCATAACAACAGAACTTGTTAATAAAAGTTCTGATTGTGATGTGGACCCGATGGGTTTATGAACTGTGATTCATATGTGTTTGAGTTCCGGCATCAAAGTAGGCAATCGCATCGGAGAAAATCATAACAACGGAACTTGTTAATAAAAGTTTAGATGGTGATTGCGGACCCGATATATTATATAGGGTGACTCATAGTTGATTGAGTTCCGGTGTAAAGTGCAGCACAATGAACCATCCCATCGGAGATGAAAGAATGACGAACAGGTTGATAGTTCCGATTGCGATTGAGCGATTGGATGATAGCCGTCAGATTTACTGAAGAATGGATGACATATATGATTCAATTGACTATATGGTGGGCCCTTGCTAATCACATCGGCGGAAATCTAATGACCAAGTCACAGGAGCATTGTGAATGTTGCGATTGAGATTGAAATAAATGAGGCGGAGTATAGGTAGTATGTGGGCTCCATTAAAAAGAAAAGAATAATACAGGTTTGCTCCGAGTTTTTTTAAACCAAAGCTGAAGAGTAAAGGAAAGCACAACGGCATATATATATATACATGTAAAACGATACATACATATTTTCATATGTGAACAGTGAATCATCGCATCGGAATGGGAGCAGAGCATCGAAACATATAATTGGAAGTTGCGATTGCGATTAATCGCAATCGGAAGTATTCGAGAGGTGATAAATCACATCGGAGAATAGAGCAAGTTGAGCGAGTGGGCCCGTAAGGGCATTTTATGTATTAAAATGTTTTTATAACGCCGAGAGTTGAATTGCGTTATATAAAAGGTGCAGTTACATATATGCAGCAGTTACACCACGGCAGTGAACAGGAGAGAAAGTAGAGCCGAAAAATACAGACTCAGTCACATAAAAGACAAACACACGGTGATCAAAAACTGAATGGGTCGATTTTTAATCCATATTGTAACTGAATGTAAACATTTTTGATTGGTTTATATTGTTTGTGATGCACTGGCAAGTCTCTGTAGGAAATAAAACTCCACTGTAAAACTGAAAGTTGTATAAATTACTGAAATTTTCTGAATGGGCTGGATAAAGAAGTGAGGAGGCAGAAGGCAAAGAGTCAGGGCTATTCACTTTAAATTCCCTATGGAATACGAATTGTTATGAGGAAAACTATATAAAGCATATCACATTAATATGCAGAAAGAAGTTAGAGAATGTAGTGTATGAAGAATTGAGGCAGAGAAGATAAAGAAAAGGAGGAGCAAAAAGAGATGCTACAGAACAGAGCTGATATCTAAGGTAAATCAACAAATATTTTCTTTTGAAAGAGTAAGGAAGTTGGAGCTTCCCTATCAAGTTGTAGCTTGATAGATGTCAGTTGTAGCTGACTGAGGTTGGAGCCTCCTGTAGGTTGGTGCCTGTTGAAAATTGATGGGAGTTGGAGCTTCCTTGCAAGTTGTAGCTTGCATAATTGAGGTAGGAGCCTCCTGTAGGTTGGTGCCTACAGAAAATTAGTGGTGAGAGGGAGTTGGAGCTTGCCTTTGCATCACAACAATAATAAGATGTATTTTCTCTCTCTTTTATGGGCTTCTACTTATATATGTATGTCTATGTGTGTTGCCTATGTGTTGATATACTGTCTGTCCGCATAATAAGCCATGCTCTCATAATAAGTTTGGTGTAACATTATCTTAATACTTGCTGCTGCATATTAAGACTGTTCACATATTAAGTTGGTTATTAAATTAATTTGTAAATAAGCTTGATGAAAAGTTTTAAAAATCTTATGTATGTGTTAAACTGATTCACCCCCACCCTCTCAGTTTAACTAAGGATTCAACATAGATATCTGTATATTGCATGTTGTTTTCCGTTCTCTGTTTGTGTTTGTAGGAATCGATCTAGCGACTTGAGTTGGATTGAGAGAGATGACAACAACGATAGAAGGAGAAGGAGAAGCGAAAGAATCATAAGTAGGCTCCTTCCCATTTTGTATATCTTCTTGTTTTAGAGAAAGTGATAGTTATTCTTTCCTCTATTGTTCTAAGTGATAGACACCACACTTAGGGAATTTGGTTTATCCATATATCACAATTCTGCATAACACTAAGGATCTTGTGTGTAGTGGTTTCACCTACAAATTTTCCACCAACTAGTCCATTGTGAAGTTTTTAGAGCACCTCCTTAACATAAGTCTTTTCCAAACAACGTAAAAAAAAACTCCATAGTGGTAATTTTTGAAGAATACCATAATGAGAAATTGGTATTATGAAGCTTTGGGTCTTATATCTTTTCACTACTTGGGGTTTATATTATTGGGCGTGGTTCCCCTTTACAGGTATCACTTTAGTTCATTGCACCATGGGTTTTCACTTTATGGAACATAGGGAGTCTCATATGAGTACATTGATAGTTCATTCTCCCATCCTTATTCTTCTTCATTTTTAATTTATAAGGCTTCAATGTAGAGTTAGCATAGACCATGGCATTTAATAGTGTGGGAATGTTTGAATACAAAGTCATATTCCTAGAGATAGGTCATCCAATTTCAACTCCATTCCCACAAATCCTTCCACACGAACAATAATCATATTGCGGGGTGGAAAACTATTAATTTTATGGTCTCTTTAGTATATATGTATAAAACTACTTAACTTCCTTATACATTGTATAAGATTACTTGTTTGTGTCAGGATATTTCAATTCGTCACCTTGGAAACATGTACACATAAAGGAGATTTTCCTTTCATCTCTGTGGTATTATTTTTAAGTGGGTACAATAGGAAAGGAGAAATCATATGTGAAGGTGTATAATGAGAATTCCTTATTTAAATTAGGATTGTACAAGGTAGGGGATTGTGCTATAGCACACTTTATTCTACTAAAAGCCTCTTTTTTTATGCAATCCATCTAAACTGAGTTTCCTTCTTTATCATCTAATACAGAGGCTTAATAACCTTGGAGAAATCAAATATAAATCCTCTAACAAAGATTATTTTTTTGTAGGAAATATTGCATGGATTTATTGCTATTTGGAGGAGGTATTTGTGTGATTGATTTTACTCTTTCTAGGTCTATATAAATACCTTGGAGATTATGTGGCTAGAAGGTTACCTTTGGCTACAAAAAAAATTATCTTTTTTTGGATTGAGTGAAATCCCATACTGTTTGCATCGTTTGAATATTTTCCTGAGGTGGTAGGGGTGATCTGACATTTGCTTAGAGAAGACCGTGACATCATAAATACATACTGTTAGTGCTGATTCCAGTGCTAACAGAACTTGGAAAGCTTCAAGTGCCTGACCAGACACATCCTAAGCTCTGAGGCAATTTCTTATGATTTGATTGGGTTTTCGGAAATTGGTTGGATCTTAAGCACTCTGAAAGGAACATTGAACAGATAAAAGGCTCGAACACATATGAGGGCACTTTTATATATGATGTGGTAGAAAAGTTTGTATTTCAATGAATTGAAGAATGGGAGAAAGACAGTGGGTCTCTAAGATCACTGCTGGGAGGAAAGAATGACAAAAATTTCAAACCTATAATGTCTAATGAAAGAAGGATTTTTAAGAAATACTTACAAGAATCTCATTTTACATTTTAAGAATCCTATTTCAAGGAATGCTTCTGACTAACATGACATCTTGATCCAGGAAATCTTGATGTGTCGAGACTTACAAAAGAAGACCAATATGTCTGCTAAATCAAAATACTTATAAAAACATGAGATAGGATTTAATTCGACCCCAAGGAATGCTCATGAATGATGAAAAAAATGTATTGAATCATAAAATCTTGAAACAAGACTTACAAGAACAATTCAATATGCCTTGAAGCTTCATCCTAAGACTAACAGGAACATGAAGTAGAATTATTATGACAGATTTGAAAAGAAATATATAAGATATGGAAAAACAGGAGAAAAACAAATACACACACCATATTATTTGTGAATCCTCAAGAGTGTAACTGGAATACATTATGTGTTCGACAATACACTATTCAGGAATGACATGAGAATCAGAAACAGGGCACTTGACCACTGTGCCATCAACCCCTCTCCTCTCTATTACATAAAACTCAACTCTTAAATAGAGTTGCACAAAACAAACTGCTGCTAAAATTTAGTAATGAAATTAAATAAAACAAACTAAAAATAGTAAACAAATCAAACTGTTGCATAAATTTAGAACAACTAAATGATTCGAGGCTTCGAAATATGAAGCATGAAACTACTTGACTGCCACATAAGCTTCTTTCTGCCACCTGCCCTAACTGTGTTCAACTGCTGCAAGAAATGTGGAACTGTTTGAAACCTACGTGCTCAAAATCAAGGGGGTAAAACCTGCCAGTTAATCTATCCTTTTCCACCCATGTCAATTGAAATCAGAAGCAAATCGACCACTTGGAACACAAAATTCAACTATTTGGTTGAAGTATTGTCTTTAAAATGCTCAGAAATTTTCTATTCAAGCTCTAATTCTGCCTTTTATAAATTTTGGGAAAATAGCTACCCGCTGAAAAGATAGTTCTTTTTTCTGCTGCATTCAAATTTCTGGGAAAACTAGCTCTCTGTTAAAAAGGTAGCTATTTTCCTGGAAATGACTAAAAATCTCCCGACACAGTAAACTGTGAGGCTCAAGCTCTACAAAAAAACTAAGCATGATAATAAAATATTGCTAGTAGCATTGTCTTAAAAAATTAAAACCAAAACATGAGATTAAAGGACACATAAAAAAAAACCCTTTAGGTCTTTCCTGCTGTAGCTTCTCTTCTTCTTTGCAGTCTAGTACCCATCCTTGAATAGTACCTCCACTTCATCTGCTGGTTTTTCCATTTCTATTTTCTCACCTAGAATTTTACACCATACATAAACACAATCACCCAAAATCATTTCTTAGCATGCTTCTTAGTCATTATTGTTGCAACCACAACTAACAGATCTCCCTTCTTTCCAGCAAGCTATAGAACTACTAGTCTTTCGTTTCTCACTCAAGTGATGCATTTTCCATGGATATCTAGTGGGAATAGGGTTCAAACAAAGAAAATATAATTTACAACATATGGGGAGGCCTTGGAAGTCATGATGGAACCAAATTGTGATCACAACTCATCTTAGATTCTCTCTGTTGACCGACAACTTCTCTGGAAAAATATATTAAAAATATTTGTGATGCTAGCCAAATCACATTCGAATTCACATATCATCCTGGAATAGACCCAATAACGAGTAGATATCACACTAAACTTTTCATCCAGATCCTAGGTCTTCCACTACACTACCTCAGTTTCAAAGTATACATCCATGCAACAACAAATATTCCTTCCATAAATTTAAGATGACATGTCCCCAAGTTGAAATATAAGCATGAAAATCAAAATATGAGAGATTTCTAATGCGATGAATCCGTTGTCCCCGGCCCGAAAGATAATACCAAAGTGCAGGTGCCGAATAAAATCCATACGATGTCATCACGAGAAGAAACAGAATCAAACTACAAACTAGCTTTCAAGCAACTAGACTTGCCAAGTAGCAACAACCAATAAAATCCATGATCGAATCTCTCGACTGTTCAATGAAAATGTGGTTGAATGTGTCCTCACTTGAACACATGATAATATTATGTCTCATGCAGTCTTCACATGCAGCTCTTTCAAGCTGCAACAACCTTCAAGCCATTCAATATTGCACTGTTTCAATCTGTTTCGTGCAAATTTCAGGAATATCTCATGGACAAAGGTTAAGTCAAACAATTGACTTGGTTGTAATCTGTGGGATTCTAATGTATTCTCAAAATTTGTAATCTGAATAAGTTTACGGGCTTCAGAATGACAAACAAACTGCAATTCACCCTGCTTACAACGTCGAATGAAACACCCATCAAGAGAAATAGGAGGACAACAACATGTCATCAGATTCCATGATGGCTTCAATGCTTGGCCACTTAAGCTTGTGACTACAACACCTGGAAACACATGCCATTTTCCTCAGACAGCTGCGCATTCCTTGCTTGACACCTGCGCATTCTCATGCCTTCTTTATTTTCCATTCAGAGGCTAAATCCCACATTTTCTGGGAAGGGAATGAATTTTTTGTTTAAATAGGTGTCAAGTTTTAATGCTCAATGACGATGAACCTGAGGCTATGCACATTATGGAATTTGCTTGGGACTTGGTGCTGAGCGTGGGTCCTCCATCTCGTGACTTGGATTTGGACTTGAGGTTCAACTTGGCTTGTGGTTAGATTCGTGGTTCTGTGGTGGTTGTAGTTAAGGGCTTGAGGTAGACAAAGGCCCATTTTTTTTATAAATAAAAATATAATAATAATTTTATAAGAATATAAAATCAATATTATTTTTTACTTGCTCTTTTAATAAAACTTAAATAGGCCAGAGTAGTATAGATATGCTAGATTTTAGGCATAGTATATTATTGGGGTAATTTAGCATTAGAATGCAAATAGCCACATTGGGATGACTTTGAACATTTGGCATTTTGGAAAATAAGGAAAGGATTGGGGATATTGAAGAGAAATGGCGAAAATGGTGAAAAGGATGCAAAAGAATTGAATCATAAGGAGCTACAGTCCAAGAAAAATGATGGGGAGGGCAACTTTGAAAGGAATCAAAACCAGTGCTAACACATACCACCACATTATGCCCTAAAAGGCCTCTATAGACTATGCCCATTACACACTAAAAAGTTCCACCAACATTGATCAACCCAAAAGGAATTCATATGTAGGAAAAGGTCCCTCACTTGGTGTGAAAAGTGGTCTTTATTCTATATTCTTATGCAACTATAACCTGATTATAACTAAAGAATCCATCTAGTAGGGAAAACAATTTAGAGCCCGAGATTTGTTGGAAGAATTGTTACATAGGAGGCACTGAATAATTGTCTTTATCATAATTTTAGTTAAGGTTTATGAAATCCACAATTAGCTTGATCTCTCCTAACTTCTTTCTCATCAGAACAAGTTTTTTAAATTCACGTTGAATGTTTGATTTTAAAAATGATCCATGAATCCATTAAATTTTAAGCTCTTTCTTGATCAATGGCTCTAGTGTGGGTTGTAACTTGTGCAACTTATATTGAAATGGATTAGCACCCTCCTTGATTGGAATGATGTTTTGAATGATTCAAATTCCATATGTTGTTAGGTCATCATATGTCCATGCAAATATGTTTTTTTACTTTGTGAAAAGTTGAACAAATGTGTGCTTTTTTTCAAATGAGTAGCAGGAGCCCAAATTGACAAAATTTGGATTTTGGTTAGTTGCTACATCAACTAGTTTATGCATCAAGGTGGTACTATGAGTTGTAGCATTAGTAGGTGCACAAAATTGATAATACATGTAGCCCAACCCCTCCCACATTTACCCAATTTCATCGGCCTTCTAGGGTAAACATGAGATGAAGAGCTACTATGGCATGACACAACCTCCCAGTTCTAGTTAAGGAAGTGGGGCCTACAAATTGACCACCAACTAATAACTCACAACATACCTTATGGCTACAAGACACTCAGGGAGCCAAAGGACCACCCCAAGTGACTAACCCTTAGTTGGGGTTGCTTTTCTCACAACTTAACCCCCAACCACATGCACAACAAGGCCTCCATGCGGATATAGGCCTCCAAATGCATTCATAACACTGCTTGAGTGTGTCTGTGACCCAAATTTCCAAGTTCACAGGGTGCAGTCCCGAGATCTCCAGGTCAGCCTCCATACCACTGCCTAGAAATGCCCGAGACATTATAGAATCATAAATGACACGATGACAATTTTATTCATACAAAACTTGAACAAGAACTTGACCTAGATAGGCCTAGTACTTAGGAGTCATTTTTTCAAACACATGGTAGACATGTAAACTACAGGTCATGAATGCATATTTGATCATAAATTGATAGTATTCACATGAGAATCACCAAGAAGGATCTAACCCTCTCTAGCTAGCTGCAATATTACTTGTTAGTCCATGCATTCATCAATCATTCATATATTCATTAAAACATGTCAAGAGCCATAGAAAATATACATCATATAACCAACATATAACCAACATAGAAGCCATGGAAACTCAACCATAATATCACCATCATAATCAATACATATGCTCATAGATCACAATATAAAATACCTCATATTAACATATGAAAATGCCAACCAAGTCAAGGACTTCCACGTACCACCTGACCATATATTGGGCTGAATCAAATATCTCTTTTAGCCAATCACCCTCACGCCATATTCCAAGCATGAATGTGGGATATCATGGAATAACCTAACAAAACCAAACCATGGGATCAAGAGGCCAAACCACCTCAACCGTCAATGAGTGATTCCACCTCACGCTTAGAAATCATAAACACCAACCAAATCAGTCTCTACCCAAGCTATACAGGGCTCCAGGAACTAGTAACTCAACCCACAATGTTCCAAGGCTCCATAGTTTTTGTCCAACCTGGCTCCAGGGACTAGTAACTCAACCCACCAAGGGCTCCAGAGTGTTCGTCCCAACCTAGGCTCCAGGACTAGTAACTCAAACCAGCTCTTCTAGGGCTTCTATATAATTTTTTCCAACCCATAACCATAAGGAATTATGAGCACGAATAAGAAAAAATCAAGTGGAAAAACCCAAAACGCCATGACTATCTAGGAATTGTAAACGCAAGGCTAAAACCACTGTCAATCTAGGAAATCCTCCATGCCAATTGAAACACATAAACATTAAACCACATGCATGTACCATGCATCCATAAATAAGTAAATAAATAACACATGCAACCTGTTAATTGTAAAGCAATCCAACTATAGCTATTGATCCACCTGTTCCCTTGTGCTTTCCAGCTTTCCTTTGCCTTCTTTCTCCAATCCAAGTGAATACTAGAGTGCTACAATATTGCTCCAAGAATTATCTAAGTGTGCAATAGTATGAGATAATTAGAGAATGAATGAGAGAGCCAAAGACGAAACTAAAAAAAGCCTGTGAACTTATCCTCAAAAATATTTTTATCATTGAGGCCTCTTTTTACTTCATTTTCCTTCATTTTTCCTCTAATTTCCCTTGCATGCAAATTTGTGACTCTTCACCTTCCTTTTCTCCTGTTTTCCTTTATTTTCATAAATAAATGCCAGTTATTTCCTCTTTTCCTTTACCAATTTTCGTATCCATTAATAACCGAAAATGACATTGTAATATTCCTAAATTAGCATGCAACTAATGGGAATATTAATTTTGTTTTTAACACCTAGTTAGATGAATAAATGGGTAAGGAGGACCATACATATCTTAAAAAGGCATAAAATCCCTCTTGATGTGAAAAGGGATCATAATAATAGCTGGATATAGCACCCTCATATGTGAACAAGGGAAAATACATGTGGACAAGGTCAAGTTTGACCAAGTCAACAACATTGGTATGGATGGAGTAGCTCACCAATAGAGACAACACAGTGATAGTGGGAGGAAGATTCCTTGAAGGTGGAAACCCTAATGAGTGGGACCCAAGGTAAGAAGGCTCACACTTGTTTATAAGGAGGGCAAGGTAGCCATAGTGAGGGTATTATTGATTATTTATTTCTGGTCTGCATGACTATTGTGCATTCTTCAACTATTCAGTTGAGTCTGCTGTGCTGTTTAGCACCGGGTGTTCCCGAGCGAGAATCCCATATCCTTTCTTGAGAGGCCTCTTGGGGGATATTGCACTTCATTTTCCACACTTAGGCTTGTGGCCAAGCTTCATCCTTCAGCTACATCATTATTTCTGCAAAGTATAGTGTTGTGTTGCAGTGGAGGGTTGAGAAACCCACTTCCGGAGCTAGTTTTTTAGAGGAGGAAGCATTCTTCTCTTTGGGAGATCAACAAGGAATATTCTGGAGCATATTTCACATCTTGGCACTAGGCCATCCAATTTCCCATCACCTACAATGAAGTATCTCTCCTTGATTGCGTTATTTCAGTAAGCAATTGTAGTGAGGGGTTTCAGTGCTTGATTGGAGGGTGAGATCTTCAGTGATTGGATCAGCCTTTTACATGAAGGATCTATTGGATGGTATATATTCATTATATGTATCATATTCATCCATATCTATCTAGTTATTGAGTTGCAACCGCTATTTAGCCCTAGGGCTGCATTCCAGCATTTTTGTACTTTTGCACATTTCAGGAAATCCTTCCCAAGTTGTCTTGAAAATGTGTTTGGGAGCTTAGATATTTACTCTCGACATTTTATGAGCCATATATTTGTAGATATATATTATTGCACATTTCCAGTAGTAGTGTACCATCTATAACTGCTATGTAGCAACATTTCATTTTTGGCATATGTATCCATGGGAGGCTTGCCTGCCTTGATTATTTGAGTTGTGCCCATTTCTATTGTACTTATTTGCTGTTGATTTACATAATAAAACGACTCCATGATTTTTATCCATTTTGGTGTAAATTTATTCACTACTATTTCTAGTTTTATGTCTTGTATTGATGCATTCCCCATTTTGGAATATTACAGTAGTATCAGAGCATAATCTTGGCTCGACCTGTGGATCTCAGCCATTATGCTATTAGGAGAATAAGAAGAAAAAGAAATGTATAGAGAAGACAAAAAGAAGACTCCATTATTTGGAGGAAGGAAGGAAGAGAGGCTCTCAAAGCTTGTTTTTCAAACTATGAAGGGCATTCATGGAGATATCAAGAGGATGAGGGAGATGTGTAAGGAATCTCCATAGGGGTTTGAATCTGAAACAAGCCCTAGATTTTTGCATGATGAGTGTGAGCATGCAACCACACATTATGATTCACAACGCAATCATATGCCCAAATCTACTATGAGGGAGATGAAAGAAGAAGAAATGCCTAAGAAGGAGACTCTTAGGGATTATCTACAAGAATATGAAGCTCATACTAAGAGGTTCAAAGATCACATCAACTTCTAAGAGTTTTGAAAGATAAAGGTGGAAAGGAGCAAGCAGCATGATGTGGGTAGATTCTTTCTATCTACTTTTGATGGTTCACCTAAATGTTCAGCTAGAGCTTGGGTAGAGGATCTAGACACCTATTTGCAGTAACATCGAGTTTCAGAGATTGAAGCCATCAAAGTTGCAGCGCTACATTTTGAAGGTAAGGCCTATGCTTGGTGGATATTTGAGTCTTTGACACTCATGTGAAGGCATTGATGGAGCTTGAGTGGCAGCATTATGGTCATGGAGGAGTTGGCATGTGCTTGATGATATGTCATGATGGTTTTTTGATGCTGCTACAGGTAGAGGAGGATGCTACATGTTGATCATGCATATCTACATGTGATGGAGGTAATTCATGGCACACTAGCTGAGTTGTCAATTAGGTATTCATGTCTATGCCTGTGAGGAGACATTTTTTAATGATGTGATGGATTGATGATGGTGATATATAGGTTGCAGAGTATTGCATATGTGTTGCAACTTGTTCAGAGGTATGATGGAGAGTGGAGGACGTGTTGGCATACTTTCCAGCCTTGTTTGTTGGCCCTTATAGGTCAACTTGGCAGTGACACTTGTGAGGCTTGTTTGATCCAATTTCAGAGGTGTCAAAGGTTATGTCATAGGTATGGAGGCATGTATAGGAGTTGAAGAAGAGGATGCAACAATTGGCAGAGGTCTTGAGCTGAAGGATTGAAGGTTTCACTCAATTCTAGCCTCAGTCACAAGCACAGAGGCCTATGGGAGGAGTTGGGATGCTCCAGTTGCATGGAGGGCAGCTTATGGAAGAGGTTATAGCTCTAGTTTCTCAGAGAAAGTGTCATGCATGTGACTGAGGGATTTCACAACTTTTCCTTCGCATTTGTCGCATTGTTCGAAAGGAAATTAGGTTGGAAATTTCGTGAGGCTTCCAGAAAAAGTGAATAAGGTTGGAAATAGGTCCTCCAAGGGTGTAAATTCATTTAGTGCACTAGTAGTGACCTTAGTGGATTGGTTTGGTCCAATTTATGCACTCTTGATCCTATCCCCAAGCTCAAATTCACCCTACGGATTTTATATACCTGATCTTGGAGATATGTTATGGTTGATTGCGAATTGATTGAGTAGAGGATGTATGTATGAGAGTGAGAAGGTATCATAGAAGGATTTTATTCTTTTTACCTTGAGTAGAGCCTAGATGCTTCAATCCTTAATTGAATAATGAGCATAATTGAAGCATGAGTCAATATAGATCATATTTGATGTTGTTGGAATAGAGTTTGTTTGGAGGAGTTTTATATGTTTTTGGGTAGAGTTTTTGATGGGGATTCTCACACTTGTTTTTGCAGGAGCTGTTGATGCATGTAGCACATAACCATGTGTCTTATGATGTTACATTTAGTATGCAACATTCTATTATTGTGAGGGTCTGATATTTAGATTTGTGTCGACACAATTTTTCTATTGGAGAGCACATATTTTGTGCATTTGTTTTATATTGATTTGATGATGATTTCTTGTTGTTGATATCATGTATGCAAAGTTGATTTCTTGTTTAGCATAATATCTTGGGATACAATTTGAAAATATATGAAAGGAGGTTCACATGTTGGCGAGGAGAAGTGACTTCATGGAGGTGGAGCAGTGATAGTGAAGCTTCAGTGAACGGAAGAAGTTTCTCAATCCAATGGTGGTCAGATAGTCCAATGTTAGTTGGGCAAGGATCGACTAATCATGGTGGCCTTCAATGGATGGTAGTCTATAGAGATATGTATAGAACAAAGTATTCTGAGCTAATCCAATAGTATCAAGTCTCCTAGCCGATGGGTGTTGGCGTTATGTATATGAGGTCGAGTCTCCATGCTGATGGGAGTCAACAAACTATGAAAAATATCATTGCTTGAAATAATAAAAATTCAGAGCATAGTAACAACAACAAGGGTGGTTTTTCTCCCGGAAGGGTTTCCATGAGAAATCTTGTGTCTCGTATGTGATTGCATTGGTTATTGTTTATGTTTCTCACATGGTTTATGATTTAGCTACTTATATGTTTATATGCATGGATGATCTAATGAGTTGTTGGTGCAGGTATGTGTGATTCAGTAAAAGATAATAAAAGGCAAAAATTGTTATATAGATCATGCTAGTGACTCACCCCCCCCTACTCTAAGTAGTGCTCAAAGGTTTCCAACAATTGGAATCAAAGTGGGACTGTTGGTTGCAACTTGATCGTTGGAGAGTAGATCTGGGGTTTGTTGGTGGATTTTGTTTTGTTTTTTGTTTTTTGTTTTTTGTTTTTTTTTGTTGTTTGTTGTTTGTTGTTTTTTGTTTGTTTGTTTTGTTTATATGCATGGATGATATAATGAGTTGTTGGTGCATGTATGTGTGATTCAGTAAAAATTAATAAAAGGCAAAAAATGATATAAGGTTTCCAACAATTGTAATCAAAGTGGGACTGTTGGTTGCAGCTTGATCGTTGGAGAGTAGATCTGGGGTTTGTTGGTGGATTTTGTTTTGTTTTGTTTTTGTTTGTTTGTTTATTTTGTTTTGTTTTGTTTTTTTTTTTAGCGGAGAGTAGATCTGGGGTTTGTTGGTGGATTTTGTTTTGTTTTGTTTTTTTGCTTGTTTCGTTTTGTTTTTGTTTTTGTTTTTGTTTGTTTGTAATGGTTGTCCTAACTGCTGCAAATTACAAGGTATGGAGTAAAAATGTAAAGTTGTATGTGAAGGTTGTGGCAAAAATCTAATTGTAGATTTTTTTTTGCAGTAAGATGGTCAAGCATGATGATGATATGAAGAGGCTAGTGGGTTTGAAACGTGCCAAAGGTATGTGGGACATGCTAGAGTCCATTTTTTCAGATGGCACGAACAACAATAATGAAAATGAGAAAAAGAGAAATAAGAAAAAGAAGAAAAATAAGAGCCTCCATAAACAATAATCTAAGCCACAAGAGTCTCATTCTTCCAGTGCACATGATTCAGTAGATGATGAGAAGAGATCAAAAAATCTTGCACCTAAGGTATAAACATTAATGATTTCATGATCATTTATAATTTTGATCATGCTGAAGTGGCTAGTGAAGATGACAATGATATTAGGAGTCTTAGATTTGAGATTTCCATACTAACAACTGCATGCAAGTATCAAGAAAATTTATTGCAAATTTGTGATGATAAGGAGGCCAAGCTCAAGGAGGAGATTGTGAGCTTCAAAGTTAAGATGAAAAAATTTGAAAGATTTGAGGAAGCCAGGATGAAGTAGTACAAAGAGAAAGAAGATGAATGTGAGAAGTTAGAAGCTGAAGTGGTTTGCTTGAGAAAGCAACGAAGGATGGAGAAGAGCACCATCAGCTTAGATAACTTGCTTGAGATCCAAACATCACCACTAGATAAATATGGTCTTTGATTTCAAAAGGGTCAATCTAGTTTGCATGCAGGTAAGATATCAAAGAGGAACCCAACAAACCTGTAGCAAACAACATTAACAACAAAAATGAGAACCAAGGTAATAAGAAGAAGATCCAACAACCATTTAGAAATCAAAAGAACCAACAATAGACAAAAATGTAGAACCAACAATAGAAAAGCAAGCAGAACCAACAAACAATCAAGAAGAAAAACTAGTAGCAGAGAAGAAAATCTTAAGGAACACCTACATTAAGCAGACCTTTTTCTCCTATAGATGATTGTGACAGATTTGTAATATTTCAAAGGAATCAAAGTCCTTTTGTTCATTTTTTGCATAATGCAGAGTATTACAACTGTCACAAGTTTGGGCATATTGTAGCAAATTGTTGGAGTAAATCGTATAGACAATATCAACAAAGATTCTAGCAATATCAACAACCAAGGGAATGGCCAACATATATACTTGTGGTTTTTATGGTTATTGTTACTCATGTCACTTTTTTGGCCATAAGGAATCTGATTGCAAACCTAACCAATGGAGGAGGAGCACATTTCATTCACGGTTTAGATTTGGCATGAGCAGTAGGATATTTTCTCCTCTTAATTCATATCCTAGCCATGTGGAGTGCTATATATGCCATATATTTGGCCATGTGGCTAGAGATTGTTTGTTGCCTCGTTATATAAGCCAAAATCAACAAAAGCAGAAAAAACCAAGAGGATCTAACTCAAAATCATTGAAGCAAGGAACATAGAAAGAGAATCAAGTGAAGGAAGATAAGAAGCAGATCAAGGAAGAGAAGAAGCAACCTAAGAAAATTTGGAGAAAGAAAGAGCTTCAACTATTCAAGTAATGAAGAACATTCCCTCCTACAGTCCATGGTTATTTCATGCATACTTATAGAGGACTGCAGATCATGAGAGGTTCATAACCTCAGGGGTAGAATATGATGGAGTTTGCAACAATCATATTATGAGTTTATTTCAGCCTTATGCACTTTTAGGTTCACAAGATCAGCCTGTCTTATTGGAGGTAATTTGAGCTCAGGGGGAGCTATGCATGGTATGGAGACTCATGATTTGTATTATCTCTTTTATTCCTTTTAACTCATGTGATTATCGTATACTTATATATATTTCATGAGTATATTAAGGAGCACATTTTTCATCCATGTATATGATTTTGGTTTCCACTGGAAACTGGTTGAAAGGATGTACAACCATGCATAGATTATGATCATGACTCCAAAATGTATTGAGATGAATTATGACATGGACCAGCCATGTATGAGCTATTTTATGATGTTTACTACAACCATGTATTTTTTATTGTCTCATCAATATGTATTGGTATTGAGTCCAATCAACAGTAGGTTGAGTCATCATGGTGATAGGCTTGTTTTGGAGGAGTCTTATGGAGACAAATTGTAGCCACACGTATGGGCTAATGATGATGTAATATTATTGATATATCATGTATTTGATTCATTTTTCCATAGGAGATGATAATAACAATCATGTATTTCATTGATAAATCATGTAAAATTCTCTTGGAGCCATGTACTTGTATTTTACTATATTTTGGGTCATTTATTCATGATCATGAGGTAATGTAATAATGATTTATGAGGTCTTATGCCACTGCTACAACTGTGTATGTATAATTATTTGTCACTTGATTCATGGTCATGTGGAGTCTTGGTTCATATGGTCCTTATATTTTCCAATGGAAGCATTGTTTGCAGCGGAAGAAGTCATTTCAGCCCAAGAATTGGTATCTATACAGTTTGTAGATGGCATGTCTTTAGGGGGAGCATTATTTGTTCTTATTTACTTCAGCCATACATTTTTTTCATTGTGATCCACTTGGAGGAGGTGTTCATGTTGTGCCTCATACTATCCTATGACAGTGGGGTTCTTGGCCTCATGTGATGAGATATTTTGATAGTTGATGTTATGTAGTCATGGGGGAGATTGTATGTGGTTGCCTCATGTGGTATTGATACGTATCATATGATGATGCATTTCATGATGTTGCTATGAGGAGGATGTTGAATAATTCTCATGTTCATGTTGTTTCCATATTTTATGTTTCTCATAGTTTCACATGTTTCATATGTTGATGATGGTTGCCTTATGTTGGCATATGTTGCTTTCTTCTAGTTGTTGATTGGATGGTATATGCCCTGGATGATGATTGGTTCTATATGCTTCTTGTTTCTTATATGGAGACATGGATTATCAGTTGTATTATATTTCATCCATGTAGATATGTATACTCCAATACTTATGCTTCAATTCCTACTGCCTATTCATATGGTGTTGACCCTTTGCCATTGATGTAAAAGGGGGAGAGACGTTGGATGATAGAGATCAAACTCACATGTTTATGAGGTTGATATCAATGCCAAAGGGGGAGAGACGTTGGATGATAGAGATCAACCTCACATGTTTATGAGGTTGATATCAATGCCAAAGGGGGAGTTTGTTGGCATTGTTGTGTTTGCATTGATTGCAACAAGGTAATGGTCCTACTTGTCATGTGCATATGTGTTGACTTGGTGGTCCTATTGGTTGGCATGATGCATTGAAATTGATATGGTTGTGTTGGTATTGATTTCAACTCTTTATTCCATGCACTTATGTCAACCTCATGATGATGTAGTTTGATGGACCATGGTGTGTGTCGGCATGTACTGGCATTGATTTTGGACTTCTTAATGGCACACTCATGTCATGGCATTGATGGTGCTTGAGTGGTAGCATGATGGTCATGGAGGAGTTGGCATGTGATTGATGAAATTTCGTGATGGTTTTTTGATGCTGCTACAGGTAGAGGAGGCTGCTACATGTCGATCATGTAGATCTACATGTGATGGAGATCGTTCATGGCACACTGGTTGAGTTGTCAACTAGGTCTTCATGTCTATGCCTATGGGGAGAATTTTTTTAGTGATGTGATGTATTGATGATGGTGATATGGAGATTTCAGAGTATTTAATATGTGTTGTAGCTTGTTCATAGGTTTGATGGAGAGTGGATGACTTATTGGCATACTTTCCAACCTTGTTTGTTGGCCCTTCTATATCAACTTGGTAGTGACACTTGGGAGCATTGTTTGATCCACTTGCAGAGATGTCAGAGGATATGTTAGAGGTATGGGGGCATGTATAAGAGATGAAGAAGAGGATGAAATAGTTGGAAGAGGTCTTGAGCTGAAGGATTGAAGGTTTCACTCAATTCTAGCCCCAATCGCATGCACAGAGGCCAATGGGAGCGACATGCATGCTCCAGTCGCATGGAGGGAAGCTTATGGGAGCGATTATAGCTCCAGTCGCATAGGGAAAGTTTCATGCATTGGACTGAGATATTTCACAACTTTTCCTCCACATTTCTCGCATTGTTCGGAGGGAAATTAGGTTGGAAATTCCCTAAGGCTTACAGAAAAAGTGAATAAGGTCAGAAATGGTTTGAAAATATCCTCCAAGGGTGTGAATGCATTTAGTGCACTAGTAGTGGCCTTAGTGGATTGATTTGGTCCAAGTTAGGCACTCTTGATCCTAGCCCCAAGCTCAAATTCGCCCTACATATTTTATATACTTGATCCTGGAGCTATGTGATGTTTGATTGTGAGTTGATTGAGTAGAGGATGTATGTATGCGAGTGAGAAGGTATCAGAGAAGGAATTTACACTTCAGACCTTGAGTAGATCCTAGATGCTTCAGTCCATGAATGAATAATGAGCATATCTGAAGCATGATTCAATATAGATCAGATTTGATACTGCTGGAGTAGAGTTTGTTTGGAGGAGTTTTATATGTTGTTGGGTAGAGTTTTTTTATGGTGATTCTCACACTTGTTTTTGCAGGAGCTGCTGATGCATGTAGCACATAGCCATGTGTCTTATGATGTTATACGTAGTATGGAAAATTCTATTGTTGTGAGGGCTTGATATTAAAATTTGTGTCGACACATTTTTTCTATTGGAGAGCACATATTTTGTGCATTTGTTTTATATTGATTTGATGATGATTTCTTGCTATTGAGAGCATGTATGAAAATATGATTTCTTGTTGAGCATAATGTATTGGGATCCAATTTGAAAATAGATGAAAGGAGGTCCGCATGGTGGTGAGGAGCAGTGATAGCGAAGCTTCAATGAAAGGAAGAAGTTTCTCAATCCAATGATGGTTGGATAGTAAAAGGGTAGTTGGGAAAGGATTGATTGATCATGGTGGCCTTAATCGGATGGTAGTCTGTATAGATCCACAGAGAATAGAGTATTCTGAGATGATCTAGTAGTATCGAGTCTCTTAGCCGATGGGTGTTGGCATTATGTACATGAGGTCAAGTCTCCATGTTGATGGGATTCAACACACTATGTAAAATATAATTTCTTGACATAATAGAAATTCAAAGCTGAGCAACAACATCAAGGGTGGTTTTTCTCCTGGAAGGGTTTCCACTAGAAATATTGTGTCTCATGTGTGATTTACGTGATTTCATTGTTCATCATTTATGTTGCTCACATGGTTTATGATTTAGCTTCTTATATGTCTATATGCATGGATGATTTAATGAGTTGTCGGTGCATGTATGTGTGATTCAGTAAAAAGTAATAAAAGGAAAAAATTGATATATAGATCACACTAACGATTCACCCCCCCTCTCAATAGTTCTCAAAGGTTTCCAACAAAAGATATACACTAGGAATCGAACCTAGGGGCTGAAAAATAAGAAATGAATCTGGAGATATATTGTAATGCATTAGAGGGAATCACTACACTTCAAAATCTCAAGATAAAGGGATGTATCGAGAAGAAAACATAATAGTGTTGATTGATTCAGTACTACTCATAATTTTAGTCATTGTAATATAACCAAGGATTTAAATTGCTTTATATATCTAGCACAAGAGTGTCAAGTGATGGTTGCAAATGGAGGAACTATAAATTGCTTAGGGAAGTGCCATAATATCAATTTAACCATGGGGGAATATGTATTGAATAGTTCAATGCCTGCCATTCCAATAGGTGGTGCGATGTTGTATTATGATTCCAATGGTTACAATATTTGGGGACAATAACTTTTAATTTTTAAGATATTTTCTTGAATTTGTTCTCGGAAGGAAAGGAAATTGAATTAAGGGGTATCATAGGGAAACCTGGGAAGATAATTAGCTTTAATTACACGACAAATATTTTGAATAAGGAACAATGAGGTGTAATTTCACAATTATTTTCACTAGATGTTCAAACATATAAGTGATCCATTTCTCTAGATCTCCAAAACGTCCTTGAAAATCATTCCAAGGTGTTTGAGGCCCCAAAAGGTCTCCCACTTATTCACGATCATGATCATGATATTCACTTGATTTCAGGAAGTGTTCCTCCAAAAATTAGACCTTATAGATATCCTTATGCCTAGAGGAGTGAAATTGAACACGTGGTTGCAAAAATGCTAGAGGAATGTATAATTCAAGTTAGCCAAAGTTATTTCTCTTCTCCAGTAGTATTAGTGTGCAAGAAGGATAGATCATGGCATATGTGTCGAGATTATAGGGAGCTAAATAAGCTCACTACTAAAGATAAGTTTCCCATTCCTGTCATTGATGAATTGTTGGATGAACTACATTGGTTGTTGAATAGCACAACAGTTGACTACCACAAACAAGTTGGTGAAGGGCCGTAAGATGTCATCCATCATCTGCATGAAGTTTGTGGGGGAATTAATCAAACCGAAAGGCATGACCAACCATTTAAAAATTCCATACTTGGATTTGAATTCAATCTTCCACACATCATAGGGTTCAATTGGTACCTGGTGATAACCAAACTTCAAGTCAATCTTGCTAAAATATTTGGCCCCCTTGAGCTGGTATAGAAGGTCATAAATTCGTGGGATTTGATACCTATTTTAGACAACGATCTTATTCAGAGCCTCATTATCAATACAAATCCTCCAGGTTCCGTCCTTCTTCTGTACCAACATGATCAGTCTTCCACATGGTGCTGAACTTGGCCTGATGTGCCCTTTCTGCAACAACTCATGAATCTTCCTCTTGAATTCATTGTTCTCCAAAATAGAGCATCCGTATATCGGTCCATTGGGTAGCGACATGACCAAGGTTACATCGATGAAGTGCTTGAATTGAAAGTGTAGGGGTACTCCTGTGGATGAGGTGAATATGTCCCTGTACTCCTCCACGACGTTGTTGGTGAGCCCTGGTATTGCACCAAGAATGCTGCAAATCCTAGGGGCTCCCCTACTTTACTTTATCAAACCGGGGTTTGTAGAAACTTGGAGGTGACAGTGCTATATACACAGCAGATGCATTCTACTCATGTCATCCTCTTCTGAGCTCTACGAAAGGGTACTAATTCTAGGGTTTCTAGGTGAAGTCTGTCACACTTTTGGAATTAGGCCTAGGGATACAAATGATTCAAAGCCATGACACTATTAGCAAGTACATAATTATACCATAGTAACTGTTGGAACGGGTTCCCTAAGTTTGACAAATTTTCTATATTTTTTAATAGTTTAGTCTTGCGCAGGGGTTTTGGGGCGGGTCAAAACCCCTCACGAATTGTAGGGTCAAGGGGTAGATCAAGGGGCCGCAAACCATGGTTTGTGGACCATAGAATAGTGCAGGCTAAATAATATAAATAAATGAATAGATTGAGTCTAAGAAGTCAGTTTTTGGAATAAGTTTGAACGTGGATGATAGAGTTGGATATTTTGTGGTAGTTTTGTACGGATTTTTCTGTTTGGAAGGATCTTGCTGGCTATGTGTGCAGAGACCTTAGTCCTGCTGTGTGCGGACCCCGCTGGCTGTGTGCGCGGGCTGTTGAAGTGTTTTGTATGAAGCATATGAAATGATTAAGTAATAAAGGAGTATTGTTGCGGATATATGAGTTCTATATGCATCTGTTGGTTACGTTATGAATTCTTCTGCATCTTGTTTTTGATTTCTGTACTGTCTAAAATTGGATCTCTTGCACAGCTGTGATTGGGTTTATATGACTGCTTATTTGATAGATTTGATGGTATAAAGCTCTGTTATGAGGTGTTAAGGTTTATTACTAGATTTATGATTGCTGTGTTCCGCATATTAGACCTAAATCTGTCTGAAAATGGTTTAATAGTTAGGGATGTTGTTTCGAAGGTCTATTTATGGTTTTTTAGAATCTTAAGGCACCCACATCATTCCAAATCTCTCTCAGGGTGCAGGAACTTGGTTCCAACACCCCCCCATACTACTTCGGGTGAGACTTTGACTTGCGCAAGTAGGTCACTGCCGAAAGGGCCAGTAGTAAGAGGGTTTTGTTGGTTAACCTTAATTCTGAACTTGGGTCAGGACCCCTCAAGCCAATAGTAACCAAGTACATTTAACTATTCCACAATGAAGGAAATCTACTTATTAGACTATGATAAGAATTGTAAAGCAACCTAGCTACCTTGCATGATGTAAATTGTTGAATTGAAATGACATAAAGGAAAATAATCTAATCACACTTAGATGGGGAAAATGGATAAACACACTCTACTTAACCTATGCTCCATCTATCATGATTTTATTCATGCAATTATTCATGACCTAACTATGCTTGAAAATGTGTTGTTTTGCAGCTAGGAGAAGAAAGTACTAAGGTGGTTGATGGAAGGCTTGAACACATGGGGGCAAGGCTGGAGGTGTATGAGTGGTTCTTGCAGGTTTAGAAGGTGGCCATGGTGGTTTCTAGGCTTAAGGAGGGGCCCACAGGTGTTGTTCCAAGTGCTGCTACAGGTTTTGTTGTAGTGCTACAGGCAAGTCCTGAATATCTACAAGAAACAGGCCGAGGGAAATACGAGGCCAAAAAGAGGTGGAAAAAGGGTAGGGAAGGTGGTATGAAGGTGGATGAGGATGAGTAGGAGGTGGCCCACCCCTTGGCCAAGATCAGAGCCTCTTGGGAGGCCTATCTTGCTCCCCTAGGGTTTGCTCATGGTGTAGGGATGAAAAATACAAAAACAGGGCTGATGGTGATTTTTATGAACAGAGGGCTGAAGGAAGATGAGAGATGAAGCTGGAGGTGATGGTGAACTTCTCCTTGGATGTGATACCTGTACCTTCAATCAAACTACCTATTCATGCAATAAATATGGAAAAATTCATGATAAAGACAGTGGAGAAGATGACTTGAATTTGTAAACAAAATCTATTCTAATATTAGAAACAAAGATCTATCACAACATACTGAACATGTTCATGGAATTGCAGCAACTAATCTCATCTATTCCAAGAAATCATCAACTAAAAAGAATTTTTATTATGTGGGGAAGGTATAGCTCTATGGACAGAGGTGAGAGGGGGAGTCTTGACTCACAACTTTATGGAGTTTATCACCTATTCTACGACTCATGTAAGCAGACTAAATCTACAACAAAAGAAAAATGGAAGCAAGCTAAAATAGTAAATGGAAATACCAACAAACTAGCTAACTATTAATAAGAAAAACTAGCTAAATGACATGAAAGAAAGAATGATTACACAAGAGAAGCCGAGGCACATGGATTGGTCCCTAAGCCACAAGCCTAGCTCTCTGGAACTAGATCAGTAAGGAAAAGTCTGGATAGTCATTTAATTAAAAAATATAGTCTCATTACATCCATGAAAGTCTTGAAAAACTGATTACAATAGCAAAGAGCCTAATGGATTTCTCCAAAATTCATATCCTGATGAGCTCTTTCTCAACTCTATTTAACCTAAAGGGTAGCTACCAACAACTACCTATAAAATAGGTGATGAGTCCACTTGACTCCAAGTGAAGTATGGCTTGAGTGCACTTAGACTTGAGTTTGCTTGGCTGCCTTTGTTTTCGAGTTGTTGGAGGGAATCTTGAGGATCCCTTGGCTACCTTTGGGAGTTAAGGAGGGTGGAAAACCCCCTAGAATCTCTCCTTACTGTCTACTCCGAGTCTTTATGACAAAATATTCACAAAAATGCTATATCTTCATGATTTTCCTGCATTTAATCTTATGTTAGGTACTCAAAGTATGTTAAGCCTCAATCACCACCTTCACTAGCATCATAAGATCATTATATAATAAAAATGCAAGAAAATAGATTTAATAAGGCAAAAAGGTGACCATTAACCCATCCAAATGTACCTAATGATGGAGCTCATCATCACCCCCCTACTAAATCGTTGCTCATCCTCTAAGAAACTAATCCTCCTTCTGCATTTCCTTTAAATCCTTGATGGACCCTCTGACTTCCCAAGGAAGAAGTGTGGGAGTCCCCTCAGGAGGGTAAAACCCATCATTCTTTTCTACTTCTTCCCATGCTATATTCTGTTGAACCCTTAGTTAAACTGAGAGGGGGGGGGGGGGGTGGGGTGAATCAGTTTAACTTCTTCCTTTGCCATCTCCTTTGCCATCAATGACAACATTTCCAACATATTCTGTTCATCTTGGTCCTTCCCATCACTCAGCCCTAGCAGCAAGGGTGAACCGAGCTTTAGACCAAGCCATTGAATCTTTTTGGCCTGCATGGCCCTCTTGTACAATGGTGCCGTTTCCAAGGCACCTCTTAATCTTTCTGGAGTATGGTAATCCATGTTTCTAAGGCTGCGAGGGAGGTTGTTCAATCTCCTCTGGCTAGCCATAATGCACCCATATCCTAATAGCCTATAAACATCATCAAAGTGATCTATTTCTTGAGCTTGTGTATGGAGGTACCTTTTAGCTAGTTCAGGATCCCTTTCAATCTTCAGATGGCTATTGATGACTCCTCTAGGGCTGAACAACTCTGACCTAATGTGTTAGGGTTCTCTTTTTTTTTTTTTCTGTTCTGATAACCCTCCTCATCTCTTGTGCTCTTGTCTCCTCATTCACCATCCATGATGCTATATCCATTAATTGCATATCCCCCATTCTAGGATTGGGGTCCCAAATATTTAAATATGTTAACACAAGGTTATGCATATAAAACTCTGCCCCTTGTCAGCCATGCTAGCTTGATTTCATAAATCAATGATTTGTCTATAATTTTGGAAAGGTAAGGATCCATGGGAGGCTAAAGTTTTAATTTGAAAGAGGAGTCGTTTCTCCTTAAGGTAAACTACATATGAATCTGAAGGATACCTGTGTTGAATGGCCTCCATGCACAAATCTGCCATGGTGGTCACTTGTTTACCTTTTTGTTGAAGCTAATATTGTAGTGCTACATTCTCTGCCTGTGTTCTCTGAAGATGCTCCTTCAAAAATGACTCTCTGAGCCTCACATCAGATAAATATTTTCCCAATTCAACTAATTTTCCCTTCATGACCCATATATCATACACTCCTTTAGATTTGGCAAGCTTCATCCAATGATGAGTGCGTGCCCTGTCTTCCTCCAACTGATAAAGAAAAGGAATTGTGAATTTTTGAGGAATTAATATACCCCCCTCAATGTAGTTGTAGTAAGAGCTGAGATTGGGTTGAGGGCTAGGGTTTGATACCATTGCAACATCTTTGGGATTTGATTTTGGTGAGATTTCCTCTTCTTTATTCTCTTTTCCTCCCTCTTTTTCATCATGTATTTCCTCTTGTGTCCTGTCCTTAGCTTCCTTAACCTCTTCTACTTCTGTGGCTATGTTTTCCTCCTCAACCAAGGCATTTTTATCCAAATTTGTGCTTGTTGGAGTTTCTTGTAGCAAAAGAAAAGTTTCTTATAGCAAAATATATTTTTCTTGTTTAAGACTCACTTCTTCTTGATTTTCACTCTTTTTACTCCTTGAAGGGTTAGTGGAGGTTGCATGAAGTGTGTGGGATGCCAACTTGGCCGAATGTCGTCTGATATATGTTACATGGGTCCTTATGGGTGAAGTGACTTCTTGTACCCTTCCTTCCTCAAATCTGATTTATTCCTCATTTTGTGGTGATTCTTCAATGGTGATAGGAATCTTGGTGGGATTTTGTGGCTTTCCTTGTCTCACCCTCTGACATTTCCTAGTTCTGAAGTACATAGGTGTCTACCTCTTTCTTTTTGTTTTAATAGGTGTGCTCAAAGTAGTTAAAGTGGGAGCTGCCTCTTGTTCTGTGATGTCAAGTGACATGCTTGTGTCTTGAGGGGAGGTTTTATGGCCTAAGATAGGGTCCACATCTTGTTTTTCCTCAGAATTTACTTCCTCCTTTCCTTAAACTTCTTCTTGCTCTCTTTCTATTGTCTCTATGTTCTCTGTCTCAATTTCCATCTCCTCCTTTTCTTCTTTGTTTTCTGCCTCTTCTTCCTCCTCTTCTACTTCTTCTTCTCTAGGGCTAGAAGCAGAGGTTTTCCATGTTTGGCTAGCTATAAAAGCTTCCCTATCCATGTCTATAAAAGAGGTCCAGGATATAGGTAGGTTTAACCTTCTCAAAGCATCATCTACAATTATTATTATCAGGCCATGATGGGCCAAATGCTGATACTTCCTTTGTCTCACTTTATGGCTCATATTAGTGATGGATTTTAGGAGGAAGCGAGGGGCACTTAATCTCTGTTTGAGTGGAAGCTCTCCTTGGAACCTTAGTTCATTTAAAAACCTGAATTGATACCCATAAATCACACTCAATTTTCCTTCACAAGAGATGAATTTCATGATGTGGAAGGAAACTTCAGCCTAGGGGTATGGGAGGCTCTCTCTTCTTACACAATTTTTATCTTCAATATACTTCTCTCAAGGTAGGAAGAAATTATTTTTGGCTGTAGTGCTAGGCATTCTTTCCTTGACCCATTTGACTCCTAAGGGCAAGGAGGTAAGTCTGCTTATGATTTCAGAAGATAGAGTGATGGCTAGTCGTCTTATCACAGTGGCTACTCTTTCTTCTGAATGTGACTGTAGGGCTATTGTAAATTCTTTAGATATTTCATCATCATAACCTTTTAATAGCTCGAAGAACCCTAGCCATTGGTGATTTCGGAAGATTTCCATAACCTGAGGGTGCTGCCTAATTCTCTTAATGTCTGTAGGCTCCCTCTTGTTGAATCCCCCTCCCATTTTAATGTTGTGAGATGAAGGTGGTGAGATTTTTTTAGAGGTAATTCTTGGAGATGGAGGCCTTGAAGCAAAACACGAGTTTTTTTTTTTACCCTTTAACTGTCACATATACTTTTGTTGAGTGTGAATTACATGGAGAAATTTCAGTGCTGGAGGATGAAAATCTAATTACCTTGGTCCTTTACTATTTTGGTGTGATATATGGAGGCTTTGGGAAGCCAATCCACCCACAAGAAACTCTATGCTGCCCTCTAAGCCTTTGCTGGTGTACTTCTGAAGTTGCCTATAGCAAAATGTTATTTCCTGTAACACGGTGGTGCATGCAGGGCCAAACTTCAATGCTGCTCCTCTGATGGCTCCCAATGCTATCCTGCACTTACTGATCTTCGAAATTCTCAATGCAATGGTGGGAATGAGACAAATATTAGATTTATTTGACTTTTAACCAAATTTGGAGCGTTGTGGTGACTCGTACTCAACTCGAGTTTCCTCTTAGAGAATGTTGGTCCCCACTTCAGTTAATCATTGCTGACCTCATGATCAATTCACTACGTACTCATCCACTCTCACTTGACATGATTTGACATGCCCAGGTGGCATGCACTTTCACTTTTCCTTCAGTTGCACTTTACGAAGGTGGCCAAGTTAACTAGCCACCTTTTTGCCTTTTAAAATTCTAGATCTCGATATTTAACTGTTTTGGCCATTATGGATGCAAAAAGAGGGGTGAGAGGCCATACCTGAGCTTACCTGGTGTTGGTGAGGTGCTACAAGAGATGGAGCTAGTGGTGTGCCCGAGTCCTATATTAGATGTGTCTTCATATATTTTTTGTGTTTTCTGAATGAGCGGCTTTTTCTGAGTGAGCTACTTATCTTTTCTGAGTGAGCTGCTTACCCTTTTCTTGTTTTCCTGCTTCAAATGGTATGGCTGGTGTGCTTGTCCCTCTGGAGTCTACTGGTGGTCTCCTGGAGTCATCTATATCATATTTCCTTCATCTTTTGGCCTTGTTATGCCCCACATAGGTTTGCTACAAGAAACTCTCTGATACCTGTAGAAGTTTGTTACTTGCCTCTTCTTGCTTCAGTTTGTTCAAGAATGGAGGGATGTGGGTTATGGAGGCTATGGAGGAAGGAATGGGATGAATGGAGCAGAGGGTAGGCAATAGAAATGGTTCTTATGCCAAAATTTCAATGATTTAGCTGCCCAAGTTGTAACATAGAGTTTAGATAGGGAAACCTTGCGCATGGAGTGAAATAGGGTGTTGGGAATTGTAGGCATAGGAAAAAAACATATGATCATGCCCTAACCGAAGTTAAGAAACCCCTTAGACAACATTTTTCTTTATAAATGATTTTACTGTAGAATTTACAGTAATTTCCTGTAGTGCTACAGGAATCCTGTAGCTACCTGTTTTGCTTGTAGCAATTCCAGATTAGGGAAAAAAATGAACTTGTTGACTATATGGTGGGTGAAATGGATGATGTGGTGGCTTATGGAGTGTACAAGTAGATAAGAATAAATAATGAAGATAAATCACTCCTTTGGATTCTAAAAACCATTTTCAATCGTGAACTTGCAAAATAGAAAAACACATAAATGCATAGGTTTTTTTTTTTTTTGAAGGAAAGTGGGGTTCCTCCACAGAGGTTTTCAAACCAAAGGCCTGCCTTGGGCGCCCTAAAGGGGGTTTCACCCAAGGATCTTTTATTCTCTGTTTTTTTCCTTTTTCCTTTTTTTTTGCTCCAGGACTGCCTCATGGAGGTCTTCAACCCTGGAGTTGGCCTAGGGCGCCTCAGAGAGGTTTTAACCTATGCCTCTTTATCATTTTTAATTTAATTTTTTTCTTTAGGATCCTGTTACACGTTATTTTGTCACCATGACATTTGACTATCCATGTAGGTTCATCACTACTTATATTATGCTCCCTTAGAAGTAAAAAACCCTAATGTTCCTAAACCAAGTCTTGGAATTGGAGAAAAGCTCATTAAAACCCTTAAAAGTCTAACTCCACACTTTTCCTAGAATTTTTCTGCGGGTTCGCAGATACTTGTTCTATAGCCTGCGGCAGCTTCCACAAGTTCTGCTTATAAAACCTGCGGACCCCCGTAAAAGTCAATTTAAAGGAAAAAGTAAGTTCTAGAAGCCAAACTGGTTGAATATTATCCCAACTAGAAGCTTCTAGAAGCGCGATCAGTTCGAGCTTTATCCTCTACTCATGGAGCTTTATCCCTCCACTCATGGAGTTTATCCCTTGGTATATGGAGCTCAAATCGCTTCATGAGAGGAATCCATCCCCCTCTTCATGGAACTGAAACTACCTCCATTTCCCTATAAATTGAGCTCATGTTTCAGTCTCAATGGTACTTGGTACTTTGTGTGAATAATAGACTATAGCTAATTGCTGAAGAAATTCTTAAGAGTGCATACTCTCTATATTAGTTGCTTTTGACATGAGAATGATCACAACCTCATGTTCATAACTCTATACTAGTATTTAGAGAGGGAAGCTTGTCAAACCAAAGGAGGAACGATTGTTCAGGACCCCGGAAGAACCTGTATGACATCAAGGCAACAGGTTGTAAGGTTACTTCTTTTCATACAAGTTAAGACAAATGCATTTCATTTTCTCATTGAGTTTTTCTTGTATTTATTTGAGTAATTCAATTCTTAGACTCCTTGATCACTAAGATAGACTAGCGTTTTCTCAATTATTATATCTTGCAGGTGCTTATATCTTTTGTCTGTCTTTGATTGCAGGTTCTACTTACTGAAGTAGCCTCTTTGGAGCGACTGGATAAAAGATTGCATCGAGTGTTGGACTTCAGGTAGGGGCATGTCCTATTTATTTGATTATAATAATTTTGAATTGCAAATAGTCTAGAGAAAATGATTTACAATTGGATGTTTATTTCTAGATATTCATAGAATACTAGGGAGATCGCTCTTGTCCGCAAGAGGGATTAGTCCGTATAAAAAATTGGCGACTCCGCTGGGGAAAAGAACTTAGTTTTCCTTTTTTTATTTTTCAGTTTGAATTATATGAGTTTTCTGATTTTGATTTGTCTGAGATTGGGTTGGGTAGATAAATTATAAGAATCCTTAAAAATAAAGCTGAATATTTGTTTTTTCTTGATTTTTCCTTGCCTCCGCGGTTTTCAGAAGAAAACAGTGTGGCAATCTCCGCAATTTTTAGTTCAAAACAGTGCGGTACCGCTCTGTTTTCCATTAGAAACTGCGAACATTTGGAAAATTTTTGAAAAAAATAAAATTCTCTTTTTAGGAACCAGATTACCTAATTCTTTGTGTTTGCCTCGATCTATCTTAGTTGTCAAATCCTGTTAGCTTGTTTACAGTCTCATTTAGTCTATGTTAAGTTAGTTGGGTGTTTTGAATATTATTTTTGAGAAATTCTTAATTTTATTTCCTTTGGTAATTACTTAGAGGTTTGTCTCAGTCTCTTAAAAATTTTGCATCTTTTTGTTTTTGTTTTTGCAAAAATTCCCCCCCTCATTTGCCCCGGGGGGGGGGGGCTAAATTGTATCTGAGTGTTAATCGCCTTTGAGTGTTTTTACTTTTGACCTTTGGAATTCTCACCCAATTTTCTTTACTTACACTTGATTGGTTCCTTAGATAACATTAGTGAAGGATAATAGTCTTGTTGTTCTTTTGCTGATTTGGAATCATCTTGTGTACGAGAATTCTCTTGCATAGAATACATTTGCATAGTTAGAATTATCATTTTCAAAATGAATGAAAAATGTGCATATATTACATTTGCATAGTTTTCAAGTGAATTGTGCATAGATTACAATTGCATAGTTTACATTCTGGAAAAATCAATCGTAGATTTAGATCAGTTTTTTTGATTTGAATTTACATGTTTTTATGCTTGTTTTAAAAACATAAAAACATAAAAATTGTTTTGAATTGATTTGCATTAGTTTTTCTTGATGAAATCAGTGCATTAAGAGAAATTTTCATATTTTCTCTTGTTTATCAATTTTTTACATTGTTGGAAGTGAATGGAACCTCTCTCCTCACTTTAGTTAGGATTCATCGAATTGAAAATATTACATTATCATATTCGATTGAATTCAGTTTTGGGTCAGGTCATAACACCACTGGTTTCATATCCATTTACCCTTTGAGTAATAACAACCAAATAACACAATGCTTAACTAAAATTCATCTAGAAATTTTTACATTTTCTAGGGCTCTTTTCACCAATCTAGCTTAGGCTAGTGCTTTGGAATAGGTTGTAGTTAACGTTCCAAAGTAGTTAAAAAAAACAATAGTATCTTGTGGTAAGGAAAAATTCCAATTGTTTCATTTGTGCTCTGGGAATATCTTCTTAAAATAGTTAAGCACGAGATCATGTTAGAACCAATGAGGTAATCATACCTATCTCATTGGGAAAGATAGCAGATGTACACGTACTAAAAATGGTAAACCTCAGATAGACCATTGTCAAGGAGCCTAGGGTCACTTGTTGGTAAACCTTGGATTATATCAAGGAGCCTTCAAGAGGATTGATCTAGTTACTTTGCCCTTGCGTGTATATTAGATCATAGACTATTCCCCCAGGTACATTTGTTCCCGTTGGTGACCTTAGTGGCCATAATCTTTAGGATTTTTCCCAAGGTGACAGTGGAGGGAGGGTCCCACTGTACCTAGAGCAGACGTTGACTAGACTCACTTGGAATTTTCGGAGGGTACTCTTCACTTTGAAATGGCATAGTGAGGTTACTTGCACCAGACTCTTTCATTAAGCAGGTTGTTGGGGTAACTGTTCCGACCGCTAGTTTTCCACATTAATTTTCGCGACATTGGATTTCATCACCAACTAGTGCTGTTATTGTGGAAACATATTGTTTGTGTGTGGTTTGACTCCTAGATTTGATAGCGCGTGTTCATTTGTTTGTTTTTACATTTTAGAGACCTTAGGTGTGGATTGTGAATTTGAATTTTTAATATTTTTAAATTGTTAATAAAATTCACTGAAATTGAATCTAATGGTAATTGTTCTAGAATTTACCAACCAAGGAATCCCTATTAATGAGAATCCTAGTAATTTTCCTTGCTTTGGAAATGTTGGTCCTCCTTATATGGCTACATTTCCATTACTTGGATTTACCATAGGTTTACCGTTATGGTTATTTTCAACTTCGTTGGCCTCGAATACTCAAATTGTTCCACCTCAACCGGATGCTTCACCTTAATAGAGTTCACCATATCAACATCACCAAACTCATGTTGACCCTTTACCTTCTTCGCCCAACATGCCTTCCTCCCTTTATTCCTCTTCGCTTGGTAAAAGCCTTGATGCTAGTAACCAGGTGGCTAAGAATAAGAAGAAGAAGAAGCAAGATAAGAAAGAAGTCAACCAACTAACCATGGCTATAAGTGTTAGTAATGTTGAGGAAACCTCCAACATGCATCGTAAACCCAAATTCCCTTGCAAGCTTTGTGAGGGTGACCACTTCCTTATCAATTGTCCTGGTGTTCCTAAGGTCGTGGAAGTATGGTTAGAAAAATCCCATCGACTTACTGTTGATCCATCAACCTGTGATTGTCAGGTTCCTAGGAAAAAGGGAAAAGTTAGGTTTCCTTGTAGGTTATGCAAAGAGAGTCATCAAACTCACATTTTCCCTCACATGGATGAAGCCTCAAAATTGTTGGAAAACCTTACTATTCCACAACAACAACTTCCAATTGGTTACCGTGAAATTTCTCCCAACCTACCGTCAACTGACGAAATGATTGATCTAATTCCAAGTACAGTCAATCCCACTCTTTCAGAGAGTGAAATTCATACCACTTAGGTTCTTCTTATTACATCAGATTCTTCAATGCCAGGGGGCATTTCACCTATTCCTACAGATTCCCCTCCAAGTACTGAGGCATTTTCCTTTGATTGGAGTAGACTGACAGAACCTCGTCTTCCTTCCTCCATCCCTTTCCAAATCATTGTGAAGGTTTGTGATAAGAATGTGCGTCGCAAAAATGTAGATGAAGGTGCTTCTGTTAGTATTTTATCCTCAACTGCTTGGCAAGCTTTGGGTTCCCCTCAGCTTGTGCCTGTTACACAGAATCTATCAGCTTTTAATAGAACCATTAGTGAACCTTTAGGGATCCTTCCTAAGTTTCCTATTACCTTGGAAGGTAAAATTGTCTATATTGATCTTATGGTAGTTCGAGGCCCCTTGGATTTAAATTTTATCCTTGGGAAAGACTATATATATGCAATGAAAGCTGTTGTATCGACACTCTTTCGCGTGATGTCTTTCACTCACAATGGAAACATTGTGACTGTTGACCAGCTTTCCTTTGTTAGTCTCGATTCGACTACCAATAATCTGACATCCCTGAATTTACCTTATATGGAAGTGGTATCTACCTCGCTACGGGTTAATTATGTGGCAACTAGTCCCATGTTTTCAGTTACTGATGCAAGTGAGCTTCTCACTGTTTGCTCGAATTCCTTTGACTTAGATCCGATAATTAACATGGAAAACCCTATGGGATTATTTGAACGCGATGTTATTATCCCTATTGAGTCCCTTGACATGTGTTCCTTCCAGAGAACTGTTCTTCCATCTGATGAAGACTTCTTGGAAGCCATGATCGAGGAGTGTCCCTTGACATGCGTTTCTTCCAGTTGGAAGTCATGACAAAAACCCACAAGGATAGTTCGTTTCCTGTGCCAACCACGTTAAAAAATGAAACATGTCACCACAAGGATGGTTCTTTTACTGTGTCAACCTCGTTAAAAAATGAATCGGGCAATGAGGATAGTTCTTTTACTGTGTCAACCTCGTTAAAAAATGAAACAGGCCCTAATAAGGATAGTTCCTATTACTGTGTCAACCTCGTTAAAAAATGAAAAATGTCCACGAGGATGGTTCTTTTATTGTGTCAACCTCGTTAAAAAATGAATCAGATATGAGGAGAGTTCCTTTTACTGTGTCAAACTTGTTAAAAAATGAATCAGGCAATGAGGATAGTTCTTTTACTGTGTCAACCTCGTTAAAAAATGAAACAAGCCCTAATAAGGATAGTTATTTTCCTGTGCCAACCTCGTTAAAAAATGAAACAGGTCACCTTGAGGATAGTTCCTTTTACTGTGTCAACCTCGTTAAAAAATGAATCAAACAATGAGAATATTTCTTTTCTTGTGTCAAGCTCATTAAAAAATGAAACAAATCCTCTTCTAATTGAGTCAAGTCTTTGATTAGATCTCGTAAGTGTCAAGTCAAGTCTTTCATCTGATCTCGTAAATGAACCTTCATTCCAACCACTTATTAGTAACCAATAGTCCACTTAGGTGAATGAAATGAAGCTTGGGGGGCATATGATCTTGCAGGTTATGCTTGGGGGGAATTAAAACTTATCTTAAGCATGATTTTTTCCTTTGTTTCAAGCTTGTGTAAAAATGAACCAAACCACTCTCAAGCACAATTTTTCTACGTTTCAAGCTTGTGTAAAAATGAAACCACTCTCAAGCATAATTTTTCCTATGTTTCAAGCTTGTATAAAAATGAAACCTATATTGAGTCCCTTTCAGTTATTATTTTCAAGAATCATTAAACTCATGAAAATCCTGATATTATTTTGCTATCTTTCATTCTCGTAAAGTACATGAAAATTCCGAGTTCTTTCCATCTTTTCCTACTCGTAAATTAAATTGAAAGTCGACCATATGAGTACACTTTTTATCACTTTTTAAAACTCTTTAGAACTTACGAAAAAGCGAAACCCTAGAGTTCTCTTTTAAGCCCTTTTCAGACTCTTTAAATATGAAAAGATCGCCGATTACTTGACTATTGGAACTTGTTAAAGGAAATGAACAATCACCCCTTTAGTATAATTTTTACCCCTTTTCTGGACCGAAATGGACTATTTACAAAAAAGGTATACATTGACTAATCATGGTCAATAGAGTTCTCTCCTGTATTATTTTATCCTTTTTTGGGATTGAGAGACTAAATTTACGAAAAAGTACAACCACAGAGTTTACTTATGTTTTTCTTCTGACTCCCTAAAACTGAAAAACACCGAGTTTCTCCTATACTGGACTCATCAAAATTTAATAGTAAAGGACTTGTCGATTACAAATAGGACCGAACCACTCCTTCTTAGGGTTCGATTATAATACTAAGATGGACTCATGCGAAAGATGAGCTTACACAAACAAGAAAATGTTATCCTCCTCAAGCTTGTCAAAAATAAAGAGGTACTTGCCAGTAATGGTGGGGGAAAAAGAGAGAAAAAGAATCCAGTAGTCATCCTTGTTTAAAAGTAGTATACCACTCTTTAACACGACACTTTTGTCACACTTGTACCTGGGTTGGGAAATCCTTTGTCTAATATTTAATCAAACCAAATTGAAAGTCTTCAACCAATTTCTGGGTATTAGCTTTAGGTCAATTGCAGCCAAACCATCTGCAGTGTCGTTATGTGTTCAAGAGATATTTCAAATAAACCTTTCATTACAAACATTTTTCTCCATTCGCGTTGACCACCCCTGAGTCAGTCCTTGCAAATATTTCTTCAAAACTTGATCTAATGGTTTCTTGTCGTGGGATTTCCTATGATGGGTCACTTTCTATCTATGATAGCTCATCATTTAGAAAGTTGATTTAGAATCCCATAAGTACCTTGGGATCTACATGCCCTAATGGCAAGTTTCTCACCTTCGACGATAGGTTGCATCATTGAAATCCGATCGAAAGATTCTAGGAAGTGTTCGACTGCAAATCATTCATTCAAAATTTATATTTTTTACTGAGTACTTTGAGATCCATTTCCATTATTGGTGGTTTCTCTCACACTTTTTAACAATTTACATCATTGACTGGTAATCAAGTGGTTTCTACCATGTTCGACTTCGACACAATCAATCGCATGGATAGAATCGTACTAGTTCGAGAAGCCGAAATCAAGGCCCTTGATCTAGTTTCCACCATCTAGGCTATGAGGATTTTTATTATTCATGATGCAATAGACTACTTATGACAGATGGCTGCGCCCATACTGTGTCTACTTTTGATGTAATATTAAAAACATATCTGTACCAGAACATTTAGTTAGTTTTGATCTGAGTATTGGAATTCCTACCTCAACGATAATATGTATATGCTTGCATTGAATGTTTTTATAGGTATTCGACCGGTGTGTCCACAATCCAATCCTCGGAATGATAAAGCACTTCACTCTTCAGAAAAAACTTAGACTTCGCACTTTAGGGGGAAATATGTTACACGTTATTTTGTCTCCATGACATTTGACTATTGATATAGGTTCATCACTACCTATATTATGCTCCCTTAGAAGTCAAAAATCCTAATGTTCATAAACCAAGTCTTGGAATTGGAGAAAAGCTCATTAAAACCCTTAAAAGTCTAAATCCGCACTTTTCCTAGCCTTTTTCTGTGGGTTCGCAGATACTTGTTCTATAGCCTATGACAGTTTCTGCACGTTCTTATTATAAAACCTGCGGACCCCCATAAAAGTCAATTTAAAGGAAAAAGTAAGTTCTAGAAGCCCAGCTGGTCGAATATTCTCCCAACCGGAAGCTTCTAGAAGCGTGATCAGTTTGAGCTTTATCCTCTACTCATGGAGATTTATCCCTCCACTCATCGAGTTTATCCCTTGGTATATGGAGCTCAAATCCCTTCATGAGAGGAATCCATCACCCTCTTCATGGAACTGAAAGTACCTCCATTTCCCTATAAATTGAGCTCATGTTTCAGTCTCAATGGTACTTGGTACTTTGTGTGAATGATATAATATAGCTAATTGCTGAAGAAATTCTTAAGAGAGCATACTCTCTATATTAGTTGCTTTTGACATGAGAATAATCATAACCTCATGTTCATAACTCTATACTAGTATTCAGAGAGGGAAGCTTGTCAAACTGAAGGAGGAACGATTGTTCAGGACCCCGAAAGAACCTGTAGGACATCAAGGCAACAGGTTGTAAGGTTACTTCTTTTCATACAAGTTAATAAAAATGGATTTCATTTTCTCATTGAGTTTTTCTTGTATTTATTTGAGTAATTCAATTCTTAGACTCCTTGATCACTAAGATAGACTAGCGTTTCCTCAATTATTATATCTTGGAGGTGCTTTGATCTTTTGTCTATCTTTGATTGCAGGTTCTACTTACTGAAGAAGCCTCTTTGGAGCGACTGGATAAAATATTGCATTGAGTGTTGGAATTCAGGTAGGGGCATGTCCTCTTTCTTTGATTATAATAATTCTGAATTGAAAATAGTCTAGAGAAAATGATTTACAATTAGATGTTTGTTTCTAGATATTCATAGAATACTAGGGAGATCGCTCTTGTCCACAAGAAGGATTAGTATGTATAACAAAGCCATTGGAAACTATGGAGTTTCCCATGACATACAACACTTCCATGCTTATGGAATTTATAAATTTTTCCCTAGACAGGGGATTCTTGTAAACCTTGAGTCTGTAACCATTGACAAGTATGGGATTCCTTCCTCATCTATGGTTCTGATCTGAACTACACCATTATCATAGCATTTTTCCACTTTGTAGGGTCCCAACCATCTTGTCATCTGTTTTCCTTTGAAGTCCTTAAACCTTGAGTCATATAATAACGCCCAATCTCCTTCTTGAAGATCTTTTCCTTAATATTTTTGTCATGTTAGACCTTCCTTTAGCAGAATTACCTTTGTGTGGAGGAGTGCTTGCATCCTCAAATCATCCAATCCATTTAATTGCAACAACCTCTCTTTTTTGGCATTTGAAATTTCTAGGTATAGCTCAACTGCCATCCTTAAGGTGTTGACTCAAATTCAACTAAAAGCAAAGTTTTCTTGCGATAGACTAGGTCATAAGGAGTGAATCCGCCCAATATTTTCTGTTGCTGGTCACAACCTTGGTGAGAATACTCTCTAAGGCTATGTTAGTTACTTCCACTTGGCCATTTGCCTGATGGTGGTAGGTAGTAGCAGTATTATGCTTAATCTTCTGCCCCCTTAGAAGATTCTCAATGAGATGAGAAATGAATTGTGACCACTGATCATTGAATACTTCTGTGGGGTACCCAAACTTGTATAACACATTATCCCTCAGAAATTCTGCTACTTTATCCTCGATTTCTACCTTCACAGATTTTGTTTCAGCCCATTTTGTCAGGTAGTCAGTGCAGACTATGATATAATTTTTCTGTCTAGATGGTGGATCAATAGGTCCAATGAAGTCCATGTCCCATCTATCAAATGGATCAAGGGCCACCTGAGGGTGCAAAGGCATCTCATCCCTTTATGTAGGTTTCCCCATCCTTTGGCACTGGTCACACCTGCTAGTGTATCTTATGGAATCCCGGTGAAGGGTAGGCCAATAGTATCCTGCTTGAAAAACTTTGTAAGAAGTCCTTTTTGCAACAATTGGCCTCCACATGGGCTATTTTGACATGTAGAGAGGATATAAAAAACTTCTTCCTCCCTCACACATCTTCTGAGGATTTGGTCAGAGCTTAGCTTGTAAAGATTCCCCCCAATCCATGTGAAAGGGACACTTCTTCTAATGATCTTGATTTTCTCCCTAAATGAGAGATTAGGAGGGAGTTTTCTAGCAAAAAAGTAGTTAGCTATGTCAGCAAACCATGGTGATATTTCTGATATAGCAAAGAGATGTTCATATGGCAGCTGGTCATCCACCATTCCTTCTTCTCCTGCAGAGAGAGCTAACCTGGATAAAAAATCTGCAACAACATTCTCCTTTCCAGGTTTATCAACAATAGTTAGGTCAAACTACTGTAAAAGTAACAACCATCTAATTATCCTAGCATTAACATCTAGTTGGTTCATTAAATATTTGATGGCTGCATGGTCAGTGTGAAAAAAGGTCTGATACCTAGTTACATAATGTCTAAATTTTTTTAAAGCATGGACAATGGCTAACATCTCCTTCTCTGTGACAGTATAATTTAGCTCGGCCTTAGATAATTTCTTACTAATGAAATAGATTGCATAAGGTAATTTGTCTTATAACTTTCCTAATGCTGCCCCCACAACTTTTTTGGATGCATCTGTGTGGATGTGGAAAGACAAAGTCCAATTTTGACCTCGGAGAATGGGGGCAGTAGTCAACTTTCCCTTAATGAGCTAAAAATCCTCTTGACATGGACAAGACCAAATAAACTCAGAATCTTTGGCCAATAAAACAAATAGTGGCGAAGCCATCTTACTAAAATCTTTGATGAATCTTCCATAATAACCAACTAACCCTAAGACGCTCCTGACATCCCTCTGCTATTGATGAGAAGGTACCCTTTTGATAATATTGATTTTGCTTGGGTCCACTTGTATTCCTGCTTGGTAGTTTGAGTGTCCTAATACAACTCCTACTCTCTTCAAGGATTCACACTTTTATGAGCTTAGGGAGAGTGTAATATTCCAAAATGGAAAAGACAGGAATATAGAACATATGCAACATTACAAATAAAGCAAAACAAGAATATAACACTATAATATGGAAAATGACAAAAATATGCTGCAATTGAAATTTACATCAAGACATTATAAATATGAGCAAAAATAGTTGAGTTATATCATTATAAACAACATCAAATATGAATCTACACAGTAATCCAAAAGGAATGCACTCAAGCCACAAGATGGCTGAAATACACTAAAGAAACCAAGCACTGGAAATGTTGTTGTTGCTACTGCTGTTGCTATTGGAAACTGATGCTACTGAGGAGAATAACCATGTACGGAAGGCTGTTAGAGTGCTCAGAATAATTCAAGATTTTAACCACAGATTCTACTCAAAACCCCAAAAAAACCTAGAAATGGTTTAGCCAGATTTTAATTTTGGATTTTCGGCCCTTTTTGGGTTGCCCACTGCAACAGCTCACTAAAATAACGTAGTCATGGAATGGAACTGCGCTGTAGGGGATGATATCACCTTGGCCTGATGCAAAAATATGTCATGAAGCACAAATACCTTCCATACTAATCTCCTAATGGAAAGAAACCTTCCTCCACTGAAGACAAGCTCAAAAATGGCCCAATGAAACCCTCCACTGCTGCACCCTGCAACTTAGCACATATCTAAATAGAATATGTGCTGTAGAAGAAATTTGTAGCTTGGCCAAATGCCAGAATGTGGAAATGTAGTGTAATACTCTTCCTAGAGGCTCCTCAAGGAAAGAGGTGGGATTCCCGCTCGGGAACACCCTTTGCTAAACAACACTGCAATCTTAGCTAAACAACTGAAGAGAGCGACAAGTCCAAACAGACCATCAAGAAAATAATAATCCAATCATATGCTCAATGGCTTCCATCCTCTTCCTTATATAAGTGATGAGCTTCCTCACCCTTGGCCCCACTCATTAAAGGCACTAATTCCATGCAAAGGATCTCCCTCCAAAATTGCGTTGTCCCTCATTGAATGTCCACTCCATCCATACCAGCACTGTTGATTTGGTCAAAGTTGACCCAGTCCACATGATTTTCCCTTGTTCACACATAAGGGAGCTTTATTTAACTCTTTTGATGCCCTCCATTGACATTTGGAGTGGTTTTATTCCTACTAAGAAGATTTATGGGTCTTCCTACCCCCTTATTCTTCTAACTAAGAAGCAAGATCAAAATTTAATATTCCAATTAGCTACATGCAAATTTAGGAATATTACAGAGAGATGCATCTCAATGCACCTTCTCAGTACTTTACCCAAATTGGAGAGAGATTCCTGGAAGTCATCCCCATATGGTGTGAAATCATCCATGTAGATTTCAACAGAGTCATGGAGTAGCTCAGAGAAGATTCTCAGGAAATATCTTTGGAAGGTAGCTAGGGCAATGCACAACCCAAAGGGTAGGACTCTCTAAGCGAAGGTACCCCAAGGGTAGGTGAAAGTAGTCTTATCCTAGTCTTCAGGGCTGATTTGAATCTGATTGTACCCACTGAACCCATATAATAAGGAAAAGAACTTCTTCCCTGCAATTCCATCCAAGACTTGGTCTATAAAGGGCAAAGGGAAATGGTCCTTCTTGGTGGCTTTGTTAAGTTTCCGATAATCAACAAAAATTCACCATTTTCCATTCTTCTTCGGGACTAGGACAAGAGGAAATATCCGCTCACTGTTTGATATAGGATAAATGAAACTTGCATCCAACAATTTCTACAGCTCTTCCTTGACTATGTCCTTCATATTTTGGTTCATCCTTCTTTTGGGTTGTCACAGAGGCTTGCATCCTTCTTTGATGTAAATATGATGTCTGCATGCTAAAGGATGCACCCCTTTCACGTCCTTGTAATCCCAAGCAAATGCACATAGGTTTTCTTTTAAAAGCTGGCATAACTGCTTTTGTTCTTCATCCAAGAGGTTTTAATTGATTTTCAGAGATCTGGATGGGCCTAATTCAACAACCTTGGTGCTTTTATAGGTTGACTCAACTGAGTGCACTTCCATCCAAGGTTGGCTTTCATACTCTTTCACTAGGTTTTCAAGAGGACATTTAGTGGGGACTGGTTTTGAATGGCATTGTCGATGAGTTCGTCTTCATCAAGCTGTCCCCTTTTAAGAACAACATCTATTGTGCACATAGGGGTAGTTTTATACACCTCATCTTCTTCATCCTCCAACCATATAGGTAGATCATGATTAATGGAAGGCTGAGCTAGAGGATATAATACTAGATGTTTAGATAAGGGCCCATTTTTAATAGTCATGTTTCCATCCCGACAACTAATATAAGCACCTGCAGTGGCTAACCAAGGTCTCCCTAAGATGAGAGGGTATCCATTGAACTTGGTTTTCGGTTATAGAACCAGGAAATCTGTAGGATACTCCCAAGAGTCAATTGTAACCATATAATCTGTTAGTCATCAGTAATTTCTATCATCTGTAGATGAATAAATATTGGTTTAGATTTCTAAAAACAAAATTCCCTGAACATTGTGAGTTTTATAAATCTCACTTCCTTCATTATCCTTATAGATAATTTTTCACTATTCCACTAGCTTGCCATTCTATGGTCACCCTGCTACTCCTAAAATACTTCTCATGTGCTTTTACCTACCTTTGTTAGCCTCCTTTCATGCTTATAACTTTATTGCCTCATTTTCCCCTATCCTTAATATACCTTCCTAAACACTTCCCATCACTCCTATCCCTCAAACACATTATTTTTCTACAAAACCTAGCCTATTGCTACAATTTGACACTTTTCGAGACTAGGCCTATGTTTTTCCCTTTTGGACCCCTTCCCCTCACTCAATCCTTGAATCCCACTTTCCCCTACTCTCTAACATCTATCCCTATCCCCCAAAATTTTCCCAAGAATTTAGACAACCCTTAACCCCTTCATTCCCCTCCCTCTACAAGGTAGTCCTAATTCCCCTGTTTTGCCTACAGGGGAATTAAGTGGTATATTAAATTTTTTTCATAGCGATTTTAAAAGACAAAACCAGTGAGTGGTATTCACGTAGATTGAATGTGGTAAACGGTAATTAATTGAGGAGTGCGATAGTGTTAAGGCAGTGACACGTAGCATTGATTTGAGCGGTGAAAACCATTTATATCACAAGGTTTTAAAATCTTAATTAGTGTGCTAGTTGAAGTGCGATATGATGAGGATTGTCGGATCATGAACATGATCGAAGACAGTCATTTAATCGTAGATGCGACATCAATAAAAGTGCTGGATAGATGGAGCGATATCCATCGGATTCAAAGTAGATTGAATTAATGCTAGAGATGGAAGCGTTGACTCAGTATTGGTATCCGTGTAAAGGAATAAGACTTGAGGAAGGGTAATTCATAAGGTTTTGTGACATTTGAAATGTTTGGTAATGTCTATTATATAAGTTTGTAATAGAAATAGAGTGGAGCAAAGGATTTAAATATAGATTAAAGATTTTTAAAGATTTATGAAAGGGTAGTCAACCTTGGTTAAAAAGGGTTTCATTAAATATAGCTAATGAAAATTCCTGGGCATAATGAGACATACATAGTATATGCATAATGTGGGTAACTCCAGCTTAGGTTGCATCAATTTGGGTATCAGAGCATAACTAGGAGATTTTGCGAAAGGAAATAAGAACAAAGTTATGTTTTGAAAGTGTGTATACAGGTACAATGGTGATGACAGGAAACAAGAAAAGAATAAGATTTGAATCTGATTGAGTGAAGAAGAGAATATCTACTTTGAGAGAAGTAGATCAAATTATTGAAAGGAAAAATTGAGAATTTTTTTTATGAAGGGATAGTGACAACTGCAGAACAGAAAGAGAAATCAAACAGTAAAATCTGGCAAAGCAACGGTTGATTTCTCGAGAAGAATGGAGATCCATTTGAATGTTGAAGAGTGGAGGCATAATACCTTGTGAAATTGCATAGGTAGTGTTTTATATTAACTATGGTTTGAGTTTTGCAGGTTAAAAATAGATTGAATATTGATAGTTGCAGCTAATGAAGTATCTCAGTAAAAGAATATCACAGTCTTAAAAACAGTGATGAAGGAAGCTGGTAAGAATTTATGAGTGAAAGAAAAGTAGAGCAGAACCTTGAAGAATTCCAACCGAGATTGGATAAAGGGGACAATTGTGTTCTCAAGGGCACATATGAGTTAAATCCTAAGAGGAGCAGAGAGAAATGCTCAAAAGAAGGTTCCACTGAAGGGAATAGTGTTTGCCGAAAGACCAAATCCAGAGAGAAAATTGGCGAGGTAAGTCGTAACAAGGAGGACTTGTTATTGCAGAGACTTTGTGTAGCTCACAGTAAGTGAGAGAATAATTCATGAAGATAGAAAAAGATGATTACTGATAGTCATAGAAAAGATAATAGAGGTTCTGAAGAAAGATCAGTAGATAAGGAGATACTAAAGACAGGTGATGTTGGGAAGATGGTATGCATAAGTTTTGATTAACTAATGATATTTTTCGGATTGAAACATATCAAATAAGTTGCATGTTTGTAGGAGACAACCAACCAAGACATAAATTTATTACAAGGGTATGAAAGTTTGAAACAGTTGATTGAATGGCAAAGTTTGGCATAAGACTACAGTAGTAAAACTGTAGGAAATTTTTTTGGAAGTTCTTAGAAATTGTAGCAAAACCTTATTCTAGTTGAGGCTTGGAATAGATAGGGACAAAGGAGTCCTTAAGAAAAGTGAGTGTAGTAACTAGCAAGAGAGCAAGATTTTTGAGTATAAGTTCTAAGGAAGATTTAGAAACCAGACAGAGGAGAAGTTTGGTGAGAAGATCAACTCAGAAGGTAGTTGATTGGTTACAGGTATAGAAGCTCACACATAAATGAAGATGGCTATGGAAATTCATATGGAAGGTTTAGAAGAAGGCTACAAGATGAAGGGAAAAGGTGCTAAAGAAATCCACATGAAGTGAATGAGTCAAGAGGAGCTTGGCAAAGAAATAGCTAAAATAAGAAAATAATTTGATGTGTTAACAATGCTGATAGAGGAAAACCAAAGGAAAGGTTGGGTATTGAAGAAAAAGACAGTGAAATGGTCTAAGCTACAGCGAAGGCTAGGACATAAACAAATGAAGTGGTTAGTAGAAAAACTCAGAGAAGTAGAGTCAGAAATGGAAGTTTCCATTTGTAGACCAGAATAGGGTGAAATTCTGGGTGAAAAGGACAATGAGAAAGATCTCATAGAATATTGGAATAGTTCAGAACAATTCGAAGAAGTTGAACTACAGCAAAAGACAGTTGCTGAAGGAAGTGATAAAGAAATTTAAATAAAATATAGTAGAGAATCTGTGAATTATGATGATAATTTTGATGAAAAGTGTATGAATGGAATATCAACTGAGGTTGAAAAGCTTCTTGGTTTTAATATTAATGAATTGTGTATGATTTCAGGTACATCACAGGATGATCAACAAACTTTAGAGTTTGTTAAGAAGACGGAGCATAATCTAAAATCTGTTCAGATTAAGACTGAGATAACAATATTTCATAAACAAAAGGAGACAGAAAGGTCTAATGGAAATATGCAACAAAACATTAGAGCTGGTAACAGTAAACATTTGAATAACAGATATGAGTTAAGACATGAAGAAAAGGTATTTACTGTACTTAATGAGTTGGAAATTCTTAAGCATGATAATTTGAATTTAGCAGAAGAAGAAGAATCATTTTATGATGGGGTAACAACAAGTGAAGGTACTGAAAACTGTTTAAAGTTTCCAAATTATACTCCAATTGAGATTATTGAGTTATATATAAATTTAGATCTTCAAAGAAGAAAGTTGGAAAAGCAGAGGATATATACTTAGGATAAATTGTTGAAAAAGGAAGACAAATAAATTGTCATGAATGACAATCATAAGAGAATGATAATGGAATTTTAGAAAATTGATATTACAGAGAAAGAAGCTCATTACAGTAAATAAAAGCAGAGAGACATCATTAAACCAGATGATGTGAAGAAAAAACTTATTGACAATTTTGAGATTCCTTTAGAGAATTCTTTGGAGAATCAACATACTGAAGTGTTGATGGAAGAGAAACAATCAGAGCAGCAAGCTGAAATTTTTCCAGAAGAAAAAGAGAAATTTTTTTTTATGCTTTTGATTTTAATGATTGTTTTATGACTATAGGTTTTGATGAAGATGAGACAAACATGTTTCAAGTTGAAGAGTCATTTTTAGAACTGAAGAAGACTGGAAGTTACCAGGTTAGACATGATGCTAAGGAAAATGTAAAGCATGAAAATACCATGTATGAAGAATCTAAATTGACTGAAAAAATCAGTCAAGGAAGTGAAGAACAATCACTGAAGGTTTTCAAAGAAGAGGACGAGAAATATGCTGAAATTGATGAACAACATAGTGATGTATTTAAAAGGAATCAAGTACAAAGGAAATTGGAAGACAATTTATCTTTTGAAAATAATTTTGCAGATACTGAAAAAAAGTTGTTTGGAAAGCAACAAGAGGGTAAGGATGAAAGGGCGGCAGTAAGACTCCAACAACTTCAAGGAGAAGATAACAAACAATAGTTTGAAGATAATTGGAATAGAGATATTAGAGTGCTGGAGAGAATGCTGGAAAATCAGAATTCAATGAAGGAAGAGTCAATCATGAAAGATAAAGAGCTTGAAGAATTGAAGAAAGTAAAGATGCAAGAGTTAATAAAAAATAGCAACAACTGAAGCAAAGAGAAGGATAGTGAATGGCAGAATGAGTATCAGTCCAATGATATGCTGGAGATGGAGATTGAAGAATTATGGAAATTAATGATGAATCAGTCCAGATGGAGGAGATGGACAACAACAGAAAGAGTAATCAATCAGAAATTTAATTGGATTGATAAAGAGAGTAAGATGAAACAAAAAACAACAACATATTGTGAAAGCATAACTAGTGGGGCAATGCAACATAAAGTGTGGAGACTTAGAGAACAACAACAAACAATAGCAGTATCCAAAGACAGATTACAGAACAAAGTATGGGATCCAGGAAGACAAATGTTGGAAGCACATGATCAAGAGATCATAATTATTTTCTACTTTGGGAGTCTGATGCAGAAGCATCTGGCTTAGAAATTCATTATATTCTAGTAGATATAGGGGGTCTCGTATTTTCTAAGAAGTTGGATTCCTATGTAACAAACTAATATAATTGTTAAGATTTTGAGTGATTTTAATGGGAGATATTTTAGAATAGGATTTAATTGGTGAGGCATTTTGTAAATGTTCCCGAATGTTGGAGAACATGAGAGATTTAGGAATTTACTGTAAATCCTAGATTAGGAATTGGTTTCATGATTTTGTGGATGAGAGATGATCCTTAGGGATTAGTTGAGTCAAAAGAGGACTTAGAGGATATTCAGGATTTTGTTGAGGAGATAGTTGATCTGAACCAGAATTGGTTACAGAATCTTTTGTATAAAAAGATAAGCCTAAAGGCATTAGAAGATAGATCATATAGGAGGATAAAAGTGATCCTTAGATAGGATTAGATAGAGTTTGATTTTAGCCTACGGGCATAAAGAGATAGAGGCCATTGATATAAAAAATCAGGCCAGAAGAGAAATTCTGTGTAAATATTTGATTGTTAATACAAAGAACTCAATTTCTGAGTCTGTATGGAGTACGGTGTGTTAATAAATTATACGAACTGATGTGATCAAGCGAGAATGACAAGAACTTGTAGTTTTCTTTCAGTTAATTGATAAAACGTGGAGTAAAATGTTTTATCAGAGGAAGCACCCATGCATCTCTCTATTATAAGCTACAATCTGTATGTTGTGCATGGAAGAGTCGTGGAAGAACATCCAAAATAGAGAAGTAAAGGAGAATGGCACAGAGCTGGAGATCTGATTGAGGTCAACATGCATAAGATGCGTATATAGGTGAAAAGTATAAGTTTAAAGCTTAGGAGGGAGTCACACTAAAGAAAAGCAAAGATATCGGTGTGTGGGACAGTATTCCTGGTCGAGTCGTGTGGCAGAAGGATGGAACGTGCAGAAAAGTGAAGACGGTTTCAAAACATTGTAGTGGTATATCACACAGAAAAGAGGTGTAAGTGGTATATTATATTTTTTTCATAGAAATTTTAAAAGACAAAACCAATGAGTGGTATTCGCGCAGATTGAAAGTGGTAAACGGTAATTAATTGAGGAGTGTGATAGTGTTAAGGCAGTGACACGTAGCATTGATTTGAGCAGTGAAAACCATTTATATCATAAGGTTTTAAAAATATTAATTAGTGCGCTAGTTGAAGTGTGATATGATGAGGATCGTCGGATCGTGAACATGATCGACGACAATCATTTAATTGTAGATGCGGCATCAATAAAAGTGCTGGATAGATGGAGCGATATCCATAGGATTCGAAGTAGATTGAATTAACGGTAGAGATGGAAGCGTTGACTTAGTATTGGTATCCGTGTAAAGGAATAAGACTTGAGGAAGGGTAAGTCATAAGGTTTTGTGTCATTTGAAATGTTTGGTAATGTCTATTATATAAGTTTATAATATAAATAGAGTGGAGAAAAGGATTTAAATAAGGATTAAAGATTTTTAAAGATTTATGAAAGGTTAGTCGACCTTGGTTAAAAATGGTTTCATTAAATATAGCTAATGAAAATTCCTGGGCATAATGAGACATACATAGTATATGCATAATGTGGGTAACTGCAGCTTAGGTTGCATCAGCCTGGTAGCTTGTTTTCCTTAAAGGATATCCACAAGGCATTTTATGAGCATTATAAACAAAATTACCCATCTTTATCATTGGCTGAAAATTGTTGTGATCAATCTCAGGATATCATACAATACCTTATAGATGGTGATGAAGATTTAGGAAATTTGCATCCTGAAGATCTCTTAGAAGCAATCCATGCATTTCATACTCAAGATAAATATTATGACAGCCAACAAGAGTTGCTTGAGGATGGAATCCATCAAGAAATAGAAGAAGATCCACAAGATCTCTCTGAAGGCACAAGTGATGATTCATCATCTCTTTTAGGTGAGGCTCAAGAAGACATTTAGCCTCAGAATTATCCTTCCCAAGGGAACTGCTGTAGTTCTATCCAAATAAAGAGAAAAATTCCTCCTCCTTTAACTGAAGAGGAAATAAATCAGATGCTAAGCATACAACCAACCTCTAAACCTTCATATGAACAAAACATTTTTGTTCATTCTCCTACTAATGCCATCTACCATAAATCATAAAGTGAAATTGTAGATCAATTCAAAGAAGAAAAAACTGATAATCCAATATGTTTTATTGGTGAAATTACTTATTTTGATGAGTTTCCAAAGTTTGATCAGTCTGATGATGATGTTCTCCAAACAAAGGTTAACCTTGCAGAGCCATCAGTAGTTGGTTTGCGGGAGAAAGATCTATTTCATCAACTTGGAAACAATAGTCAGCCAATACATACCATTTATGACACTGATGAGGAAAGCCTTGAAATTTCAGAAGTAACTGAAGGATCTCCGACCCTTTGTTCTACTTCATTTCAATCCATCAGAAATAACTTTCATGTGATTGGAAATCAACAGTCTTCCAGTTTTGATGTTGAGGTTGGGGAGGGTGAAAACCTTCTTGAGAAAGCTGTGAATGAGAAGCCTTTTCCTGAAATGGTTGAGGAAATTATTTGTGACATAGAACCCTCCTCAACTCCAGATTTGTAGCCACCAAGCCCCATTGAATTTCAAATTGCAAATGAGAGCTTGGAAAGTAATGAACACATGAGAGTTGTTGCACTTCCTTCTCAAGAAGATTTGGCGCCAAAGAGCACTCCTTCTCATCAACATGATGGCCTTCAAATAGAAGTCAAACCACTCAATCATAGCACACTAGGGTTGCTAGAAGACAACATTGCAATATATGATGGGTCTACCAGTTCAGATGATCATGAGGAAGAGATGGAGTTTCTTGTCCGAAAGAATCCCAAGCATAGCCAAGTGAAGGAAGGAGCAGTCGTGAATGAAGTCTATTTCTCAAATCCTCTAAATCAGGTATTATTCCAAGATCCTTTTTCCACTTTCTTAGAAACATCTAAAGGAGGAGTGTGTTCTACCAGGAACAATTTGTTGCAAAGTATGAGAAACATTTTAGGCACTACTGTTCAAACACAAGTAAGGTGGTAGTGGCCTTTTGATTTTATCAGCACACTCAAAGAGTTGAACCAAGATCACTCATGGAATCATCTACTTGACTGGTTATATTGGAAAAGGGAGTTCACCAGCTGAATGTATGCCTCCAAGTTAGATTAGGATAGATAGGAATGAAAATAAGCTTAGCACTATGAGCATCTTTCTAGTTTAGTTTCAAATTGTTTTGACAAAAACAAAAACACAAAAACAGATAAAATAAGAAAAAGAGGATGGGTTTGAAAAGAAGAGGTACAACCCCATACCCAAAAAAGAGTACTTCTGAAAGTGTGCAAGCCTAAATGCCACTACTTGTTTGAAGAGAAAGTCATGTTCAGTCATCTAGCCTAATCATGACTGAACATGTTTTAAATTTCTGGTGATAGGTTAGTGAAAGAAAACTTGTCAAATCATTTAAGCTTGACTTGTTAGCAGATTAGATTAGGAAAATACTTTGGTTCCAAATGCTCAAATCTGAACCAAAGAGAAAAAGAGGGATGCCTAACAAATTCTGAATCACAACCCTCATCTTCTTTAGTTTTTTTGTACAAAAAATAATGTCTGTGTGCAGCTTGTTCAAATGCCACAACCCATGGAAAATCAGATTGCTTAACCTTGGTTTGATCATGTTTTAATTTCATGTTAGTAAGTTAGAGAATAAAGTTTGTCAAATAGCTTAATCTCGACAAATGAATATACTAGGTAGAGAATAAAAGAGTTCATTAGCCTAATCTGAACTCTTGGCAGTAATAAGGGTAGAAGTAGATATTTGTTTTTATGCTTTCAAAATAAAGATGTCAAGGGTTTGCTAGTCCAAGTGCACCCAAAAGAAGAAAAAATGTTAGACAAATTTGGATGGGTAGGTAGAATTTATGTTGAAGAAAATCATGTTTTTTCAGATTTTATGAGATCATAGCTTCAAGAGAACATCATCAAATGAAGGAAAGAAATCTGCAAAGTGCAAGTAACACACTGGTCTTCAAAACTCAGAGATCTGAACTCTGAGGTCCTGGACACCTCCTGAAAGGGAGCTGCCTTCCCCAATTGGAGCCACTGTTAGTCATCATTAATTTATACCATCTGTAGATGACTAAATATTTTTCTAGATTTATAAAAACAAAATTCCCTGAACATTGTGAGTTTTATAAATCTCACTGAATTCATTATCCTTATAGATAATTTTTCACTATTCCACTAGCTTGCCATTCTATGGTCATCTTGCTACTCCTAAAAGACTTATTATGTGCTTTTACCTACCTTTGTTAGCCTTCTTTCATGCTTATAATTTCATTTCATCATTTTCCCCTATCCTTAATATAGCTTCCTAAACACTTCCCATCACTCCTACCCCTCAAACTCATCATTTTTCTACAAAACCTAGCCTATTGCTACAATTTGACACTTTTTGAGACTAGGCCCGTGTTTTTCCCTTTTGGACCCCTTCCCCTCACTCAATCCTTGAAATTCCACTTTCCCCTACTATCTAACATCTATCCCTATCCCCAAAAATTTCCCCAAGAATTTATACAACCCTTAACCGCTTCATTCCCATCCCTCTATAAGGTAGTCCTAAATCCCCTGTTTTTCCTACACCAAACCCTAATTTCCTCTTCCAACTAGCTAGGGTTTGCTATGGAAAAGAGGCATAGGAGAAGAGGATCCATATGATAGGTCATATCAGCAAGCATAAAGTCATACCAAATCATAAACATCACGCCTCCATGATTTTACAAGAATTCATTCCAAGAGTCAATCCATTTGTCACTCAAAAGGTCAGTTTCGCTTCAAATTGTGTTTCCAAACAAAAAAAGATGAATTTTACAAAAGTGAGAGAGGTTTTTGTCCATCATAGGTCCACGAAGAAAATCCTCTTTCATTTTTTTCACATGTACCATGGTTTGGGATAAATGTAAAAAACACAGGTGTCACGAGAGAAGTGCTCACTTCTGGAGTGACCTTGGGAAAATCAGATTTTCTCATAGCTGGAGTGTCCAAATGACTTTCTTGATGAGTCAAATGATAACTAGACTGGAATATATTTCCAATGAGCTATCATGAGCCCAATTTGGAGTTGAGGAAGGCTTCCAAAAGTTGTCTGCACCAGCACTATGCATTTCTGCACCATCATTCAACACTTTTTGACTAGTCTTGGGAGAATAAAATTTTGATAGGTAAAAAAAACTCCAATAAGAAAAAATGGTATATTTGAAAAGTAGACAGGATAATATTTCCAACGAGCTATCATGGACCCACTTTGGACACCAGGAAGGCCTCCAAATGCCCTTTGCAAATTGGCGCTGCGCGTTTGGCACAAGGCACTGACTTGACTTGCCCGACCCGACACCTCGTTCAGGCGCTACGTGTTGGGCAGGGAGGACCCAAATCTGCATTCAGGCACTTTTCTTTCGCCTGAAGATCCTCCTTCACCTAAAAATTCCCAAAAACATCAAAAAACACCTCCAAGTTGCTATCAAGGGTTTTCAAGGACACTTCTAAATTGGTAGGTGGATGTCAAAACTTTTCCCTCCAGTGCATTTTCATAATTTAAAGTAAAGAGGAATTGAAAAAACCCTAAAGGGGTGAAAACCTAAATTTCATGCCTAAAGGCACTGATTAAGCCTCCATTCATCTGCCTACTAAGGATATCAATCAAACAAGGGTGAAATAGGGTGCTCTATAAATCATCACTCTATATAGGTTTCCCCTCTAAATCCATTTCCTTCATAACCCTCTGTCCCTTTAGTTGCAAAAAGAATTCAATTTCCATTACCACTCCATCATCACACTTTCATCTCAAATACACACTTAGCCCAAGTATTTCAAAAAACAGAGTTTAAAACAGACATCAGCAGGAGGTTATCATTAAATTGTCTTCCCATTCTGTCATTCTGCTCAATATACACCCTCACTCATTCATCCATCCCCTACATGGCAAAGGCTGCCTTTCCATTATCCCCTCATCTTGTTTTAATTTATAATCCTAAGGTCTTTTAAGACAGGTTTTACAATTAAGGAGACAGTGACATTGAAGGATAAGGTCAGGTGTCAATAAGGCAGAAAATATCAGTGATGAAGAGGCTATTAAGTGCAAAAAGTAGTGAGGCTTATAATGTTGATGAAGGTAGTGCAGAAAAAATTGATGAAGGAGGGAGAAAAGACAGTAAGGCTAATGACAGCAAGGAAATTAGTGATAATATTGGGAGCCATGTTAGCAGCCATGAGACCAGCCAAGAAATCAGTGATGATGAAGGCATTGGGTCTAAAGGCAGCAATGAAGAAAATATTGAATCAAATGGAAATAAGGCTTATGAGGGGTATGATGAAACCAAAAAGGCTAAAATACCAATAAAACCTTGAGATATTAGCTGATGCTTCCCTACAGGCATCCCAGATCCCATGAAGAAGATAATTGCAAATTTTGGGAACTTTTTGGAAATTTTTGGTTTTTGATTGATATTAAGGGCCGAAAGCGCAACACCCTTGGCGCTACGCTTTTCCATTAGGCATCCTTAGGAGGAAAAATTTTCATTTTTGGAATCCTCATCTCAAGTACAACATGCTCACCAAATTTTAGGTCATTTGGAGTTCATTTGTTCCTCCAAAAGGGTCAAAAACACCCCAAATTTCACCTTTCTGCCTAGTTTTCAGGGCTGGCGCTGCGCCTTGAGTAGACTTGGGAGATTTAATTTTTTAATAGGTTAGTGGAGCCCAATCAGAAAAACAGGGATTTTTTGGAAAGTAGATTCAACAGGCTTTCCAATGAGCTATCAAGGAGCCAATTCCGACATCGGGAAGGCCATCAAAACTTGGCTGCAAGATGACTCAGTTTTCCTGTGCAGGCGCTGCGCCTTCAGACCTCTGTGCTACGCCTTGGGAAGAAAGTAAAAAAAAGACACAAATTTAATGAAAAATATATTTTCAAGGTTTTTTGGGGAAAAACACTCCAAAGTTAGGTGTTAGAAGATATTTTTCATTTATCAGATTAGAATATTTGTGCCTTGGGCCTTGCATGGTCTCTAAGGTCAAATTGACATTTATGAGGCATTAATGACTTCTAGAAGCCTCTTAGGGCTTCCACCTCCTCTTTGCTTGTTAAATACATACTTGAGACCTCATTTTAGTTTTTGGTTGGATCTTGGTTACTTTTTTAATTGAGCATAGGCTCTAAGTTGTAAGGAGTTTTTTTGGCTTTGGGGCCTTGTAGATTTTTTGGACTGAATAACAATGGACAGAAGCACTTTGCAGGATTCATGAACATGGCTAATGGTGATGTATTTCTTGTTTTGTTTTCATTTCCTTATGTTTTACATATTGTTTCATCCTTCTCTTGCATTAGAACAAAATTTTTAGCTTAAGATATGCTGTCATAAGCTCATTAAGTCTGTATGCTTCTCTTGCTTTCATGTTTTCCTCTGCTAGGTCAGTTTAGAGAATTCTTGATTGCTCTCTATATCCACTCAGATTGTTTATCTCAAGAATGATTCAATAGAATCAGTCTCAAACAGGTTTATGGTTAGCCCTACCCTTTGGAAGCACTTAAACAACATTTTTGAGGTCTTTACTTCGAAGTATTACTGATTAGGTTTAGCTGAAGAGGTCTATGATTCGCCATGTGATTTTGCTCATATTAAATAGTTTCTTTGGAGGTATTTATAGCTTGATTAATGAAGTTAGGAGTTCCCTCTTCTTTGATCTCTACTGTATGTTTATCTTAGATGTTTTCTTTGACTGAAGGTAGATAGCTAGAGAGGTTAGGAGTTCCCTGCTCTCTAAGGTTTACTAGATTGTTGCCTTGATGTTTGCTTTCTAGGGTTTGGTCAAAGAGTTATTGGTATGCCCTGTATTTGATTATTTCTTTATGCTTAGTGATCTTAAATGCCCTCCTTGTTAAATTATTTGAAAAATGATTCTTAACTGCCCTTTGCCCTACTTTGTTCACAATTTATTGTTCACTCCACTCACCTAAATCCTTGAAGATCCATTTGGCGTTGTTATACTTGCCCTCCGAAGCATCCTTAACCTATTGTTATACCTTTTGGGACCTTTTGCAGACTCCATAGCCCAATGGTCTAAACCTCTGCTACCCTATCTGTTTTGCTTGACAACCTACCCAACCAATCAAAACAAATAAACAAACCCTAAGCTTAATACCTAGCCGAAAATAAAAACCCTAAAATTAAACAAGTTCACATCCTTTGCAAAAAATAGAGAGAGCCCTCTTTGAGTCCAGGAAGGCTAGGTCCTAGGACTCCAAAGATTGGTTTGATGTTACCTTGTGCATTTGGTCTTGCCAATATTCCAAATCACGGGATCCTAACACAATCCTCAAAAATTCATTCCGGAGTTACTCTGGATCGATCTGCAAGTTACAGAACTGTTGTGTTTTTCCTCAAAGTCCCTTGGAGATTAAGTTTCAACATTGTTTCCTTGGTCATGACATTGATGGCAGGCCCTAGATCAATCAAAGTATTGGGGACTATGACATCATCTATGTGCACATCTACAACTAGAGTGCCAGGGTCCAGGTACTTTGGAAAGATCACCCTTCCCAGCATTAAGTTAGATAAATTTCCTACCACATTGATGGTGGGGGTATATTTCTTCTTTCTCCCAGGTTTCTTGAAGCACTTTTCCTTGATGAGCTTATTGTAAATAGGGACATCCTTGATGGCCTGGAGAAGTGGTATCTTTACACAAAAAAATTTCAATTCTCCGAGAAGTTCAGTCTCCTCTAGGGTGTGCTAGTTAGGATGGATCAAGCGCTTAGGAAAATAAGGTTGTTGGATCTGAGTGTTACTTTCTTCCTTTTCCTCCTCAACCTCTACAGGTGGATATGGAGGGTGGTTGTTTAGGATTAATCTTCCCGACCTGATATTAATCTCCTGTATCTCCACAACATAAGTTGGATAGGATCTTTCTCGTAAACCTACTATGCCTGTCTGTTGTTCAGGTTTAGATTTGGTTGTGCAGGAATTTGAGGCAGCTTGGGTGGAGTAGCATGAGTAAGCTGAGGTTTAGGTGGGGGTGGAGGCATTAGAGCAGGTTGTTGGTTGTGTTGAGGCCTCCACCCTTGGGATGGATTGTTCCACTGAGGTTGTTGTGGAACATACTGCTGAAATGGTTGGTTCACAGGCTGAGGGTGATATGGAGGGTTGTAAGGCAAAGTAGTAGGTGTAGGCCAGGATGGAGGAGTGTGGGTGCACCAAGGTTTCATGGGTGCACTATTATTATTGTTGTAGTAAGAGTAAGGTGCACCTTGCATACCTTGTTGATATAGCCTAGGGCCTTGACGCCTTCTCTGGTTGATGAAACATAGTTTCTTTGGCCCTACTTCCCCACCTTGATATACAAATTTAAGTCCAGGTAAGGAGGGACACTTGTTTGTGGCATGATTATCCTCATAGACTAAGCAAACCTCCATGGCACTTAGTGGACATTCATTTCTTGGGTGCTTTCTAGTACATCTAGGGCAAAATATAACCAAGGTTCTATCCACTTCCTCTTGCTTCCTTTTGACCTGCATTGTGTCCATTTGCAAAGAAAAAGTGTGCAACATGTCACTTTTGAAGTCCTCTAGCATGTTTCCAATCTCATTTTTGATGGAGGTGGAAGAGGAAGGGGTATTGTATGTACTTTGGCCAACTCTTCCCTTGTTCCTAGCTGCACTAGAATGGTTCTGGAAGACAATTTTGATTGTTTCATAAGGCAGTTGGTAGTTATCTCCTCTTGATAACATATTTAAGGTTTCTATCACCTCCTATCTGATCCCTCAGAGAAGTAAAAGTTTAAGTGATCTAGGATCAAGAGTACAATTGGCTCTCTTATAGTTTAAATAAAAAATGTCTTCATAGTATTCTAGGGATTCATCAGGCCCTAGAGTCATCGTAAATATCTCATCCTTAGTTTCATTGGACCTACATTAGTCTCTGTATTTGTTGTTGAATGCCTCTTGCGTCTGTGCCCAGGTAGTGATGCTGTTCCCAGGTAGACCCATGAACCAGCGCAACGCTGCATCCTTAAGGGTGGATGGGAATAGCTTCAATTTATAATAATCTGAACCATAGTCATAGGTCCTATAGACAACATCAAATTCAAACATGAATGCGCCAGAGTCTTCTGAGGTAAGTCCATGAAAGTGTGGAAGAGATGAGGGGCTAATTTTTTTCATCTTAGTTTCCCCATCTGCCTCTCTAATGGGAAAGGCTTCCTGGGTTTTAGTGTCAGCCATGGTTAAGAAAGGTAAATCAGGTCCCTCAGCTGAAACTAGATCTTATTCTTCCCTAATAGGTTCTTCAAAAATTTCAGAAGGCTCACCTATGGTGTGTTCAATCTCACAACCACTGAAGAGGAGTGAAGGGTCACTATGTGGTGATGTGGGGGTTTTAGGTAAAATTTTTCCCTAAGTATCCCTACTCTTACGAGGCATGAAAATCAGATTTTTTTTTTCTTTTTGTATTTTTTCAATATTTCTAAAAAAACATGAAAAAGGAAAGCATAAAGGAATGCTAAACCAAAATGAAAGCATCTACTAGACACCTCCCCGACAACGACGCCAAAAAGTGGTGAGCCCTAGTATTGAACCAAGAATGCTACAACTCCCAGGGGCTGCCCTACTTTACTTTATCAAGCCGGGGTTTGTACAAACATTGAGGTGACAGTGCTATATACACAATAGATGCATTCTACTCATGTCATCCTCTTCTGAGCTCTACGAAAGGGTGCTACTTCTAGGGTTTCTAGGTGAATTCTGTCACACTACTGGTATCAGGCCTAGGGCTAGCAATGGTTCAAAGCCATGGCACTATCAGGAAGTACATAATTATATCATAATGACCAAGTACATTTAACTATTCTGCAATGAAGTAAATCTACTTATTAGATTATGATAAGAATTGTAAAGCAACCTAGGTACCTTGCATGAAGTAAATTGCTGAATTGAAATGACAGAAAGGAAACTAACCTAATCACACTTAGCTGGGCCAAATGGATAAACACACTCTACTGATCCTATGCTCCATCTATCATGCTTTTATTCATGCAATTATTCATGACCTAACTATGCTTGAAAATGTGTTATTTTGCAGCTAGGAGAAGAAAGTGCTAAGGTGGCTGATTGAAGGCTTGAACACATGGGGGAAAGGTTGGACGTGTATGAGTGGTTATTTCAGGTTTATAAGGTGGCCATGGTGGTTTATGGGCTTAAGGAGGGGCCCATAGGTGCTTTTCGATGTTTTGCTACAGGTTTCTTGTAGTGCTACAGGCAAGTCCTGAATTGCTACAGGAAACAGGCCGAGGGAAATCTGAGGCTAAAAAGAGGTGGAAAAAGGGTAGGGAAGGTGGTGTGAATGTGGATGAGGATGAGTAGGAGGTGGCCCACCCCTTGGCCAAGCTTAGAGCCTCTTGGGAGGCCTATCTTTCACCCCTATAGTTTGCTCACGGTGTAAGGATGAAAAATATGAAAACAGGGTTGATGATCATTTTGATAAACAGAGGGCTAAAGGAAGATGAGAGATGAAGCTAGAGGTGATGGTGAACTTATCCTTGGCTATGCTACATGTACCTACAATCAAACTACCTATTCATGCAATAAAGATGAACAAATTCATGATAAAGACAATGGAAAAGATGACTTGAATTTGTAAAGAAAATTTATTCTAATATTAGAAACATAGATCTATCATAGCATACTAAACATGTTCATGGAATTACAACAAATAATCTCATCTATTCCAAGAAATCATAAACTAAAAATAATTTTTTTTTTCTGTGGGGAAGGTCTACCCTACTCAATCTCTATGGACAGAGGTGAGAGGGGGAGGCTTGACTTACAAATTTATGGAGTTTATCAACTCATGTAAGCAGACTAAATCTACAACAAAATACAAATGGAAGCAAACAAAAACAATAAATGGAAATACCAACAAACTAGCTAAGTATTCATAAGCAAAACTAGCTAAATGAAATGAAGTGAAATAATGATTACACAAGAGAGGCTGAGGCACATGGATTGGGACCTAACCCACAAGACTAGCTCTCTAGAACTAGATCAGTAAGGAAAATTTTGAATACTCATTTCATTTCAAAAATATAGTCTCATTACATCCATGAAAATCTTGAAAAACTGATTACAATAGCAATGAGCCTAATGGATTTCTCCAAAATCCGAATCCTAATGAGCTCTTGCTCGACTCTATTTAACCTAAATGGTAGCTACCAAAATCTCCCTATAAAATAGGTGATGAGTCCACTTGACTCCAAGTGAAGTATGGCTTGAGTACACTTGGTCTTGAGTTTGCTTTGCTGCCTTTGATTTCGAGCCGTTGGAGGGAATCTCGAGGATCCCTTGGCCACCTTTGGGATTTAAGGAGGGTGGAAAACCCCCTATAATATCTCCTTGTTGTCTACTCCGAGTCTTTATGACATCTTCACAAAAAATCCATATCTTCATGATTTTCCTGCATTTAATCTTATGTTAGGTACTAGAAGCATGTTAAGCCTCAATCACCACCTACACTAGCATCATAAGACCATAATATAATAAAAATGCAAGAAAAGAGATCTAATAAGGAAAAAGGGTGACCATTAACCCCTTAAAATGTACCTAATTATGGAGCTCATCACTTGTCCATCTGCTGCTACCATGTAGAGGGGAATTATATGAAAGCTACTAAGGTGGCCACAATTTATTCTTTCCCTGAGGGCGAATCATAAGGAAGACAAATTTCCCAGTCTGGGAAGTGATCTTACTACATTTCTTAGAAAATATCAAATATATGGCGGTAGGCAGTGATACCTTCGGTATCCTATATAACTTATTGCCCAAAGTAATAATAATAGTGTGAGGCCTAGGCTCGTATACAAAATTACACTTCCATAAGTATGGTTGGCCTAATAAAAAATCACAAACTTCAAGAGGAACAAAATCACATAGTACCTTATCCACGAAGGGATTAATGCTATAGGGAAGGTGGCACTGCTATCTGACATGAATATCTCGTCCTTGATGAAGCCACCTGATGGTGTACAACTGCGAGTGTGGTGTAGTCAGTAGGACCAACTGCTTCACAACCTCTACTGAAATGAGGTTCTTTTTTCTCCCGCTGTTGACAATGAACTGCAATGGAGAACCCTTCACCCAAATCTGTGAGTGGTAGAGATGCTCCCCTCCTCTGGATCTTCGGGCTCAGTCATCTATACCTTAATCGTGGCCACGATGGCACTGGGTTCCACATCAATAATCTATTTCCATTTTTCATTCCCCTTGTCGGGTTTTGAATCAGAGTTGGAACATGCATCTGACTCGGAAGCCTTTAGTTTGGCCACCAGTGACTGCTTGGATCGACACTCGCTTGTGTTATGAGTGGGGATCTTATGGAACTCACAAAATTTTCCTATGTCCTTCTCTGTCTTCACGATTTTGTTATTTGCTTACGACTTTGGTGGGTTGTCCTGGGTCACTCCGCCTTGGTTTTGTTCTCTGTTCTACAGTTTGGGGGCCCCTTTCCCTTGCTTTGGATTCGCAGATCCAAAGTCTCGCTTCTTCTTTTTAAATTTCTGTTCAATGTTGGCATCATATCGATATGCTACACCTAGCGAGGAGATTTCCAGGAAATCCATTTCCTCCTGAATGTATTTTTGAAAAACACTGTGGTACCTGAGCACTTGATCTTTCTAAAAATATTTGATACCCAAATTTATGTGAAGGGTATGAAAAAAGTCATCAGCTCATGCACATATTGATCCCATTGTTGTCACAGTGTAGTCTATTGTATGTACTTGTCGTCATAGCTCCCCACGGGGTAATATTGTTTCTTGATGGCGTATCAGAAAGAATTCCAAGTGGATGCGACTGAAAACAATGAGGGTTCCCTCTCATCCCTCTATTTGCAGTAGGCTTCCCACTAGTCCTTGACTAATCTGAAATTGGTCTGGATAACTTGGTATGTATTTCAAGAACCTCCCACTTAGTTAAACAATTAAATGATCTAGCTTGTACTTGACAACTTGCGGAATTTATGATTGAAAGTGGTGTATGAATTTTAACTGTTTATGTGTCTTAAGTTCATTTGTTCTTGCTGAAATTTAACATGTATAACAACAACATAATGCATAAATAAAACATTCAAACACAACAACAAAATTAATCTAGGAGTTCACCCGAAATTCGTGGGCTACGTCTCCTTTGAGCTTTGTCATCTTGAATTGGATCTTTGGGATTATGGTAAGGTTTATTTTATAAGTTCCACACTTAACTCCTATTGATACTGAACTAATCCAAAGGGCTGAGAATACCTTCTATATCCTTCTCATGGCTATTCAAACTCTGCAAACAATCTTTTGGCTCCCTTAGACACGATTCCTTCTGTCGATGCACTGAGCTACACTGAGCTTCTACATGGCAAAAAATCCTTCATAATTCTATTTTTGTCACTCAAACCACTCCTGCTATATCTAGCACACATCAGACACCAAATATCGACTGATAATTTTCTCAAAATGAGCACTACATCCCCAAACTAGGCCTTCCTCCTCGGTTTGCCTAGGGATGCCCAAAACTTCCCTTCAGATTTTTGAGCTCTATAAGTTATCAAAATTTTCTGAAACCACTTTCATTGGTTCCAAATTTTTTTAAATAGTCAATATAGACTATTCATTCATAAAAAATGGCCTCTGGCTGCTCCAGTTTCGCCTACAACACCTGTCGGCACCCCTTGGCACTCGAGTCACTGAAAAATTCTCTTTTGGGTTTTAGACCTCTAAAAGTACTCAACACCTTTTGAAACCTCTGCCATTAGATTTAGAATGTTTTTTACAGTTAGAAATGACTATTGGTTTGCTGCCTAAGGCCTCCTGCTCCCCTGCCTAGGCCCTGAACTGCTGCAGGAAAAAACTGACACTAATGGCCCCTGGAAATTCACTGAAGCTTTTCGGATTTCTAAAGTTCTCTAAAGGCTTTGAAAACCATCTCATCAGATTCAAAACATCTGAAATATCCAATTTTGACTATTGGATCTCAGGATAAGGCCTCTAGTTCCCCTGGCTAGGCGTCAAACTAATTCTGCATCCTAGTGGCCCTGGTGGCCTGGTGGCCCCTTGAACTTCATGGATGTAAAAACCTGCTTAGAATCTCTCTGATGGCTCTGAAACCTACTCTATATAGTCGAAATTGACTATTAGCACTCCAAAATTGGTTCACCCTAGCTCAAGATAGAGCCAAAACAAATTTTTCCCAGTAACCCCTACATCAGCTCCACCAAAACTGGAGTACTAGAGTTAACTCCAGTTAAAATAGGCGAATCCGCCAAAATTGGAGGGTGCGCTCCTAACTGACCGCCGAGAAAGTAGTTAAATTAAATTTCAGTTTAACGTGGGAACATGTCATAAGAATACGGTCTTTAAACCGTAACCGTTGGAGGTTTTGAACTAACCGTGCGATAATGGTGGCATAAACTCCGCTTATATGAACACATTTCTATAACCGTTGGTGGGAAAAAATTTTCTTAGGCCCATGGTTCTTGGCACAAGGCTATATGGGGAGGACTGGCCCTCAAAATCCCTAATGCGAAAACTTTTTCAATATATATAAAGGCCGAGTCCTTACTTTGGTACGAACTAATGCATAGAGGAAATGATTATGGGCGCGCCCGCTTCGTGATAGGTCGGCTGTTTGATTCTTGTGGCCTCCAAGTAATTTTACACCATGACTCCTAGGCCACGTGGTGGCCTCTGGGCCTGCCACCTGGCGACCTTTGATTGGCCATTCTCTTCAAAAGTCAAACATATATCCATTCAAACGCTGCCACTTGGCCTTCATCGATTGGCCCAAATGGAATATTTTGGGGAATATTCTAGGAATATTCCCTAGAATATTCTCTTTTTAATTTTTCCAATTTTCAAGTCAAACTTGGTCAAAGTCCAGTTTTTGCAGTTTACTGGACTTTTCAAACTGCGATAACTTCTTCATACGATGTCGGTTTTTCAAACCATTCATGGCGCTAGAATCGTAACAACGAGACCTTTCTGGTCACTCAGGTTCGGCACAATTCCGAACACTTTTAATTTTCAGCTATCATCCTGGTGCATGATCCAGTTCTGATCATTGACATGGGGGGGAACTTTGAGGAGTGCAAAAGTAATATTTTCCCTATTGGTAAAATGATAAACCAAAATATATCCTTTTAACAAATTTAACATCTATCTACGATGTCTACATCTATTTGGCCTTCAAATATGGGAATGCTGAAGTTGACTTGTACCTTGAAGGGAGTGGCACCTCTAGAGTGGTTGCTGAATGGCGATGCGTCACCTATGGGCATCCATCGAAGGATTTGGGCAAATTTATCCATCGTCGCATTCCTCTGTCGCTTAAGGGTTTCTTTGAGCAATATTTTAAAAGTATCTCTATTATGCGGAATTGTGATCTATGGATAAACCAAATTCCCTAAGTGTGGTGCTAGTCACTTAGAACAACAGAGGAAAGAATAACTATCAATTTCTCTAAAACAATAAAATATACATAATGGTAAAGGAGCCTACTTGTAATTCAATTGCTTCTCCTTATCCTCTGTCGCTGTTTCCATCGCTCTCAATCCAACTCAAATCACCAGATCGATTCCTGCAAACACAAACATAGAACAACAAACAACATGCAATATACAGATATCTACTTATCTTACTCAAATCAAATCGATTAGATATGAAATACATACATCATTCAAGAATACATTGCACAAGAAATAGAGACATATGTATGGGAAAATGAACAACAATCTTTATTAAAGAGTAGAAGGGGAGTATTACGACCAATGGACTGATTTGTTGTCAACGTGCTCCAACTTCATTCCCTCATCACATCCAACATCATACCAGCAGCATATCAGTACTTTCACTCTCTTATCAAATGATAATCCAACAACATAACTTTACCAAAATTCTTCCCTCCCTAGCACTAGGATGAGTACCTAATTTATAGGGAAACTGATGGTATTTTCTCAATGAATGACTTTCTAAAAATAGGCAATAAATGTTCCCAAGTTCAAAGGTGTTAGATGGACATTTGGATTCAAATTTTAACACATATGGACTCTTCTAGAAGGCATTGGCCATGTGGATATCCTCGGAACAATGAGAATTCCGCTCCCAGGTGACCAACACACCCTTGAGTGTTGGGAAGTGCACTGCAGTGCACCCTTGAATGGAGGATTTTTCACTGCAACACAGTTAGTCCCTTGCAGGTGAGAGTTGGTGAGTCAATAAGTGATATAACATATACTTCAAACCTTGGAAATATCACAATAGAAGTGATGAATGAAATGTTATTCTCTTAGGGAATATAACAACTAAAATACAAGGGGATGATAGACCCTATTTCATTGGTCCTGGGGATGATGTCCAGTTTGACCAGGTCATGGGGGATGATGCCCAAATTGACCTATAATAGCTGCCCCCTAAAGCATGAAGTTAAAATAATAATAGTATTTGGATGAGATGCTTTACGATGTGATGAGCTGGAACTGAAGTGGGCGATGACCTGCATCAATCTTACAATACATTACATCATGATATTTTTCATCTTGATCATGAATTACTGAGGGAGGCATTCCCATGCTCAGCACATAAACTATCTAATAACATGTACATAATTCAGAAATTCATCTACATTGGAATGTTGCCCAATATAGACATGCCTATAGATATAGGCCCATGTTCAGATGATGATCTGTATGTAAGGTCATCGTATAGATGATGTGTACAACAATCCTGAAATCGCAGCCCAGATGGATGAAACTAGATTCGGGGTATTCTTATCTCGTTCACTCGATCGTTCGGGTACAAGTCTAGCCATGCGAATAAATGATTTGTAGTCGAACATGGTAAGACATCGTTTGATTACCAGCTAATGATGTGAGCTGTTAACAAACGTGAGAGAACCACCATTGATGTTAATGGCTCTCAAGGTATTGCAATACAGTTTGCAAGGCGTGAATATATGATTTGATGTTGAATGCCAAAAAAAATCTTTCGGTGAAAGGTTCAGAAGCGAGAAACTTGTCGATGATGTAACAAGCCTCAGGGTACTGGAAGATGACATTTCTAAGTAAACTTCCTGGATGATGAGATAATGTCGAGAAGAATCCACTTTATTGCGAAATGGGAGTTACTGATTTCGGAGACAAAATGTGACTTGATATAACAATGTTTAGGGATGACTGTCATGAAAATGAAGGTTTATGAGTATTGCAAAAGGATGAGTATTCACTGGATGACTTCTCTTGAACACATCAGCGACACTGAGATGAGTTTGCAGCATTGACCCAAAACAAAAGTGAAGGTATGATGAACCATATGTATGAATGAACCGTAAAGAATATTACCCAACCCAACCCAAAAGTCACGATGATGGAGTGAAAGTGTCATGTTCAAGAGCGACCTACTACCATAAAGTGTTATGTTCTCTTTCCAAAATTTTCCCCAGTCATTTGTCGACCAATACCTCTTTATTTTTTAACAAGCTTGAGGAGGATAACATATGTTTGATCTATAATTCAAACCTTCAGGCAAATGCATCGCTATTTAATAATTTAACGAGTCTAGAGATAAATGAAACTCGATTCTTGCCATGATCGACAAGCCCGTTGCTATTTTATGTTTTTACGAGCCTAACGATAGTGATTTCCCAGTCCTTTTTCATATTTAGAGAGTTTGAAAAAGAGGAAAAAAGAAGAATCCATGAGTCCTTTTTCGTAAATTTGTCGCTCAGGTTCGAAAAAGTGTAAAATGATACTTGAGAGAACCTCTTAGCCCTGTTTGACTAAGGTTTTCCTTTTTCATAAATAATCTATCTCAGTCTAGAAAAGGGTTAAACTTATACTGAGTAGATGTTGTTTCATTTACTTTTACGAGCTCGAAAATACAAGTGCTCGACAATCGTTTCACATTATCGGAGTCTGAAAAGAGCTAAAAGAAGACTCCAGGGGTTCCTTTTTTGCCGTTATCGAAGCTCGAAAAAGAGATAAAATCGCGCTTCAAGTCCTTTTTCATTTTTATCAAAGCTCGAAAAATAAGGATAAAAATATGCTTTGTGGTCTGACCATTCTTGAATAAGTGTGCATGAATAATATGCTATATCAACTATAAAACTTGTTCAAAAAAACATCAAACGGATTAAAAATACCAGTTTCATACCAAAAAATGAAAAAAAAACCATAGTCCCACCATTAAATATGATTTGAAATAATCAAATGACTAATTAAAATAGTTTTTACCATTCATTTTTACCATTTGAAAGTTACGATTTGAAAATTGGAGCTCTGAACTAGTTTTTGCCCCTGAACTTCAATAGTTGATTGTGACAGATTCTATGGACGATTTTCTTCGCCGTTTGATCCAGGTTGGAGCTATGAACCCTCTCTTTCCTTTAGTAGCATTTATGTTTCATTTCATTGCAAATTTTTAGGGTTTTTAGCCCCCTAGGGTAAATATATTTTAAACTAAGGGCAATGCACCCTTGAATGTCGAAATGTGCGTTACAGTGCACTGAAATTGAAGTTTAGGTGCATATGAAATGCACTGTCCCTGACTTGGGGTGCGTTGGGCACAATTTCCACTTTTGTTTCTTGCTGTGTGTGCAAAATTTCCTAATTTTTTTGCATGAAATGGACCCGAATGAGTCTTATGATTGTGTTTTAGGTTTTCATCAGATCATAATGACGATTACATGGAGGGAAAGAGAACATGAAGAACAAAAAATGATTTCCCTAAATGATCCAGGTATGGTAAGAGCCCTCAGAAACTGCAGGTTTCTAAAGTAATTGAGATTTTCGGGTATGAGGCAACAAATGGAACTATTGGAGTTCCTTGTTTGTTCATGGGATCCAACGATACATTATTTTCACATTGGGGACAAAGTGGTACCAATATTAGTGGAGGATTATTTTCTCACAAGATTATAGAGGTGAGGTTCACCCATTTCTCTTTCAGGATCCGCTCTTGGAGGAGAGACAGTGAGAGATTACATACTGCAACACTGCCATCCTGGGACTAAACCTAGTAAGGATGGGAAAATAAACATCCATGATGTACGTGATTTTCCTTTGAGGACCATCCTATTCACTATCGAAAAGCTTTCTGGTTCCACTACACTACATGTGGCAAACATATCATACATGCAGTATGCACTGGAGTTCTTGGAACCAACTGTTTTTAACTGGGCTGAAGCTGTACTCTTTCATATGAAAGAACAACTGAACAAGGAAAATGGAGGAAGGAAGAAGAATGTCAACTATGGTTTGATCCTGATTTCTTTTGTCTTATAGCGGATTCCATTGATGTAGCCCCAACATGTTACACTTAGTATATCTGGCCCTAGAGATCCAAGGATGCAGAGATGGGTGGAGTTGATGGCTAGAAATGCTGGTCAATTGACCATCGTATTCTCTACTGCATTCTTCATCTGTTTTAGATGAAAAATGGTCACCATCGATGATTATGCATATGTAGGCATAGACTTCCAAGGAGATCCAGATTTGATTCTACTAGACGACGCTCAATGGGGTGCAATTGGTAAAAATGTTTTGACCAAGTTTTTTTATTTTTTCTAAGGTTTATACATGTTTTTTAATTTTTATGTTTCCCAAGACGAAACTAAAGTTTTGATGTATGCAGATGTAGGTCGAGTTCGACCAGTGGGTTAGCCAAAGCAGAGAGCAGAGGAGTCAACAGAGAGGGCTGTCGGGAGAGAAGTCCTTTGATATTTGGATATGACCAAGACTCTTGCTAAGCTACAAAACATAGAGGGATTGAATCTTAGGATTTTGGATTTTTGGATCGAAGAGTTACCCATGAGACTGCAACGACACACTATTGGTGTTCCTAACCATGCGATGCGACTATTGCGTAGGATAGCTAGATCAACAGCTTTTTATCACGAGCATCACTAGTTTAATTTTAAAATTTTGCATACATTTTGAGGTTAGATGACCAATGTGTCTTGGGCACAAATTTTGTAAAAACCTATAACTATCTATGTATTTTTTTTCAGTGTTTTCCTATGTTTATTTCGCAATCCTATTCAATTATCCGATGTGAATTGAAAACATGTCTTTACATGTGTTGCAAATGTTTGTCTACAACATAATTTGCTAAGGAATCAGTTAATGTGTTCAAGTTTCTGGAAATGTGTTGATATTTAATGAAATAAAAATGTCTTTCCAAAACTCGAACTCTTAGGAACATACGATGCAGTGTTGGATTTATGACAGTATAAACACTAGTAAGTATTAGTACCACAAGTTGTGAGTCTAACCTAATAATGACGCAGTTAATACCAAATGAAATGGCATCAGAGAGAAGTTCTATCAACACGCTATACTCAATGATATTTTTTGTAGATCGACCGATACAAATCCGTTGAAAAATCACTAACTCGCCGTTCAGAGCGAAAATGGTCCATGCCGCAGAGGATGGATTCTACGTACTATGACTAGCACCATTAGCATACCCAACGAATGGTTCCAAAGATTCAGACATTTGCGATGAAATGTAAAGCGAATTACTAACTTCAAGAAAACTATAGAAAACAAATTAAGATAGTAAATGCAAATCAACAACATATATACAATATAATACAACAGTTTACTATGCTCATGTTTTAGGATAGTAACGTTTCAGATATAACCCATTTCGGGGTTGTACCAATGGAATTCCACCATAATCTACCAACTCATAGGCACCCTTAGCAAGAAATATTTTGACAATATAGGGGCCATGCCATAACAACTCAAATTTTCATGTAACTATTATGTCAACTTCCTGATTATAATGTAAGACTCTATCACCCTCTGAGAAGATGTGAGGCTGGACATGTTTGTCATATTGCACCTTTATACATCTCTTATGCGCTTCGTTAGCCAATGCCGCTTCATGACACGTTTCATCAAGATGGATGAGGTTCAAAGACGCGCTTCTTTAGAAGAGGTGTCATGTAACAAGTCAACGGTGAGTTAACGATGGTATTTCACATTGGATAGACAAGATAACTTCCAGACCATACACCAATTGAAAGGGGGTAAATCCGATTGTGTTTCTCACCAAGGTTCGATATGCCCACAAAGTCAAGTACATGATCAAATTCTAAGTTTTCTTATGAACTCCTATCATTCATTGAAGCATTCATTTAAGAAGATTTCTAATAGCCTCAACTTTTCCATTGGATTGTGGATAACAAGGAGTAGAACTATCATGTGACAATCCTAATTTGGAAGTCAACTCATTCATCATGTGATTGCGAAAATGCTTACCATGATCTATGACTATAGCCTGTGGAACGCCAAACCGTGAGATGGCATGATTAGAAAAGAATAATGCAGTTGTTTTGCCTGTGTTGTTGAATGTAGGCATCTCTTTCGACCCACTTGATAAAGTAGTCTACTGCGACAATAATATAACCATGCCCCCAGATGAACGAGGGTTGCAGGTCACGAAGTTAATGCCCCAATTTGAAAATGGTCCCACAACAATAACAGGATGCATCAGCGCTAGCAGTTTGTGGAATTTATGATCAAATATCTGGCACACATGACAACTTCTGACCGCAAGGATGCAGTCGCAAAATATGGTAGGCCAAAAGTAACCGACGTGGAGTATCTTCTACACGGTAGCGTATCTAAAAAAGTGTCAAGCACAAGCCCCAACATGACAATCATTTAAAACATTTTCGGCCTCCTCATGAGTGAGGCACCTCCTCCAAATTGTATCGACACCATGACGATAAAGTGTATCGCCGACGATCAGATAATCTTTGGCTTGGTATCGAATACGCTGCTGTTGAGAGCGAGAGGTATTTTTCCAAAAAGTCTAGGTTTGGAGATAAATGATAAAATACCCATACCAAGGATAAGATGATCCGATCAGAAACAGAGACTCATCAATAATAGATGGTTCCGATGTAGTAGCATTACTATTAGAGGGAAGGTCGTAGAGAAACTTAGCAAAAACTAAAGACTTCCTTGACTTGGATTTGATGAATTCCAAATCAAATTCCTTTAAAATGAAGATCCATTTTGAATACGTTCCCCCTAGAAATTTACGTGATAGAATGTAAGTCATGGGGTTGCAATCTAGAATGAAAATGGTCTTCCGGAACATGATATAGTGGCGAAATATTTGGACATCTTGAACGACCGCTAAGGCGAGATTTTCGACGTATGAATACTTCACTTCCGTATCATTGAGATTACGACTCAAATAATATATTAGATGTTCTATCCCATATTATTATTGGACCAATACCATAGCAATGGTCATATCAACCATGACGATATATAAGAAATAATCGCTTTGATAATTGGGGGAATACATTAATGACACCCGGACAAGTGTGTCCTTGAAAACATCAAAAGAATCTTGCGCAACGTTATCCCAATGGAAGGGAATCTCCTTTTTCAAGAGACGAGTAAATCCTTTATCCATTTTGGCGTAGTTGGGTATGAACCTCCCTAGGAAGTTAGCCTTTCCTTGAAGTTTTTGTAACTGAAGCAAATTTGATGGCGCAGGAAAATCAAGAATGGCCTGGACCTTTAGTGGGTCGATTCAAATTCCTTATTTTGAGACGACGAATCCTAGAAAATGACCAAAAACCACACAAAACACACATTTATGTGGATTGAGGCGTATTTTGCAGTGACAACAACATAAAAATATAGCTCTCAAATGCATCCGATGACTCAGTTCAGTTTCGTGAATGCGCGAGTAAATCGTCTAGATAAGGTTGAAAAATGTGCTTGATGTCATTGAAAGCATAATCCATTGCTCTCTAAAATGTTGCCCCAACGTTCTTTAAACCAAATGGGAGTTTCCGATAGGTGAATTTTCCCCAGGGACAGATGAATGCTATCTTATATTGGTCCTCTGGGCAGATATTGATTTGATTGTTGCCAGAAAATCCATCCATGAACGAAAAAATTTCACATCCAGCATAATCATCAATAAACTGGTCGATAAAGGGAGTAGGATAGTTGTCTTTTGGACAAGCAAGATTGACACCCCGATAATCGACGCACACTCTAATTTTCCTTTGTTGCTTCATGACGGGAACAATGTTGGAAACCCAATCAGTTAGCAGAATAGGGTAAATGAAACGAGCATGTAGTTTTTTTTCAACTTCTGCTTTAATGGCAGCAACCTTCTTCAGATGAACAGGACGAAGGCGTTGACGTACCGATTTTAGATGAGGGTACATTTTAATGGTGTGTTCAATGATACTAGTATCTATGATTGGAATTGCCTCGTAAGACCAAGAAAATATATCATGGAATTCACGAAAGAGAGAGCGATAAGTTTCGATTTATAATGGAGAACAAGACACACCGACATGAATTTTTTCTACAACGCCGGGTTTGGTCAAAATATCGATAGAAATGGTTTCTTATATATTTGATAAATTTCTCTTAGATTCGATTGCATTAATGGGAAAATAATTCGAAAAATAATTTTTGATCGATGGGTGATATAGTTCAATAAGATTATTTTCTTCATAATCCTGAAGATGTGAACGATGATGATGATCTTCCAATGGTTCTCCTTATGGCACCATGGTTTCCACAATGCTCTCATCAGTTAAGAAAGTGGATGAAAAAGGATCATATGGAGTACCAAAATCTAATGAAATATCGACCCAAACGACCAGCGGAGATGATTTCAGATTCGCTGCCCAAGCCATGTATATTGATTACTATGCCAGCTCAATTGGTTTGGGCAGTAAAAATTCATCCAACGTAACAAGTTCAGAATCACCCGTAATCTTCCTTAAGCCAGATGGAGTGGAATATATCATGTAGCAGGTCTTTTGTTTGCAATTTCTACCGAAGTCACAGGCGGCGGTAATGAAAAGGTTCCCATTAGGGAAGAATTCTTTAATAGTCCTACACCAATGTTTTTAAGTGCTAGTTCAAGTTTGTGAACTAACATAATGCTTCCAGTTACCTGGGAACTAGAGGAAAAGAAGGAGAGTTGATTGATGACTGTGATAACACATTTATGTGGAAAGGCGATCATTCTAAAATATGTAGAGACAATCACAGTCATAGCATAAACCCATGGCCTTCCGAGTAAAATGTTGTAATCAAGGGGTCCGTCAACGATCTCAACTTCAACATTTACTGTTTTTCTCCCTAGTTCAACATGCATGTTATTGATGATACTGCAAGGCTTATATGTACATCCGTCGAAATTTTTCAATGTCGTAGGCGATTGAGATAGGCGCGGAAAGCCAAGTGACTTCCAAAAATTTAGAGACATAATGTAGGTAGATGCTCCCTAATAAATAATAATACGATGAACGAGGTGATTGAGAACATTTACTTGGATGGAGAATGCCAATTCTCCTGGTAATTGTGGCACATAGCTCGTATGATTAAAGACTACAAGATTAGAATCTGTCAGATCGATTCCACCAATTACCGACAACAAAGCCTGCTTCTAGGAGGGAAAATTTTGAAGTACCTCAAGCATCGACATAGCTGAAGGGGATTGAGCCAAATCTTCAACTATATTATAATTTTGAGCAGCTTGGGCTCGAGGATTGAATGTCGATTTATGGATGACTCCATTCGGTGGATTTATTTTTAACTCAGGAATAACAGTTGGCGGAATATATTTCATAGATGGATTTGTAGTCGAGGTAGTAGGTTGATCATTAGCCTGACTACCGTAACATTTATTACACGTTGACACCAAAACATCAGTTTTTGGCTTCATGACAGATAGCATAAGCACTTGGGAACTAGAAGCTTGATCTGTAGCAACCAAATTTGTGTCTGGATTCGGAAATGGATCTGTTAAAACAACGGATGCATGCGACATCTTAATTAATTATGAGACTTCGGCGCGGTGAGGGCAGTATTGAACAAAGTGCTCCTCATTACAGATTATGTAATATTCCTAATAAGCTTTCAACTAGTTGGAATATTAATTTTTTCTTTTGATAAAAATATAGGTGAATAAGTAGGTAGAGAGACCCATAAATCTCTTTAGTAGGAAAAAAACCAGTTCTCATGTGAATGTGGATCATTGTATCAGTTGTATAAAGCACCTAGAGGTGTGAACAAGGGCTAAAGCATGTGGACAGGGTCAAATTTGACCAAATCAACAATGCTATGATGGAGATAGTGGAGAGTTAGTGGAGGACAACGCAGTCATAGAGGAGTGTATGCATGAGAGTAGCTTCTTTAATGAGTGGGACCCAGGGTGAGGAAGCTCACCAAGCATATAAGGAAGATGGTGGAAACCATAGAAGGAATTTAGATGATTGTTTATGTATTGGTATTTTATGACTTTTTGCATGCTTCAGCTGTTTAGCGGAGTCTGCTGTGCTATTTAGCACAAGGGTGTTCCTGAGCGGGAATCCCACCCTCATCCACGAGGGGCTTTGAGTGCCTACTCAGGAGAGGTTTATTGAGCATAATTTCCACATTCTGGCATTAGGCCAAGCTTCAGCCATCATCCACAACGCAGTCTCCTTCAGGATTGTGCTGTTTTGCAGGGCAGTAGTAGTGGAGGGTTGATAGACCCAATTTCTGAGCTTGTTTTCCAGTGAGGGGAGTAGCCCTTCATCTGAGTGGCTAGTAAGGAAATTCCTTGAGATTTATTCTACCATCCGGCATCAATACAAGTAGCAACTTTCACCCACAGCGTAGTCTCCTTCAGAAACTGCATCGTTTTATTGAGTAGTTGCAGTGGAGGGCTTAGTGCCCTAGTTTGTGAGATAGATTTCCAGTGAGGGGAGGAGCCCTTCATCCGGGAGATATATTGGAGGAGTATCAAACATTTCCATATAAGATCAGCCACCTCCTATCAGTTGTCCAGTTGCAGAACTTATTCAGCCCTAGGGTTGGATTTCATCATTTTTGTATTTTGTGTATTTCCGGAAACCCTTTCTGGGTTGTCCTGGAAATGTGCTTGAGAGCTTCGATCTTTATCCTCAGCACTTTTTGAGCAGTATATCATCAAATCTATATATTTCTATTTTACAGCTGTAATTACACTCTCTGGGACTACGTTGTCTTGTTTCTGTAGCATTTTGTGTAGCAATAACATTTTATATTTGGGTGTCTTTGAGCATGGGAGGCTTGTCTTGCCTAGTTTAAGTGACTTGTTCCTCAATATATTGTACTCATTTGCTCTTGTTATAAATAATAAAATGGATCTATGATTTTATCATGTTTGATGTATTGATATTTGCTGAAAATTCCAGTTTTATGTTCAATATTGCTGCTTTTCCTATTTTGCAATATTAAAGTGGTATCAGAGCATGATATCTGGCTCAGCTTGTGGGTAATACATCTTATGACACCAAAATAAGAAGAAAGAAGAAGAGATACATAATGATGGAGGGAGTGACTTTTGCCTCATTTATTTTTAGATCTATGCAGGACATCTCC